>WHYT01017047.1:544000-577643 GCA_009806455.1 Tetrax tetrax
ACTGCTCCCCCTGCTTCTGCACTGCCCTTGGCGTCTGCAGCCGTTCCTCTCACCAGAAATTCTTCACAGCCGGCTCAGGCAGACGCCTCTCAGGTTCTCTTCACATCTCCTCTCCTCTCCACTTCTCGCAGCCGGGCCGGGCCGAGTCGGGCCCAGTCGGCCGCCCGGGGGGAGGCCAGAGGGTGAGGGCTGCAAGGCCCACAAGGCTCACGCCTCCCCCTCTGTGCGCCGCAGTCAGCTTCTTCACATCTTTTTTTTTAAGTTTGTTTTTTTTTAATTTTTTTTATTTATTTTCCCCTTTTAAAATACATTCTCACAGAGGCATTATCACTGTCTTCAATTAGTTCAGCCCTGGTCAGTGGCAAGTCTGCCCTAGACCCAGCTGGGCCCACTGGACAAAGGGGAAACTTCCAGCAGCTTCTCTCAGAAGCTGCCACCATAGCCTCTGCTGCTACACAAAACCAACATGTTCTCCTCCAAGAACTGACTGTGTATCTGTGAGGTTTGTTTTTAGCACTTGGTGGTTTTCTCCTTGTTGCCATTTGAAACTGTGAGTAGAGTCGTGCCAGCCATCAGAACAGTGGCCAGGAACGGTCTGAGCTCGTTCCTGGGGTTAAGGTTTCTGTTTTCCCTGAAAGAGCCACACATTCCCCCTGTGCAGATTACAGTGGTTTGTGCTGAGCTTCGTGCAGAGGTTGTCCGTCTGGGAGTTTTATCTTTGGGAGAAGGGTGCAGGACAGGTAAACTCCATTTCCTCGGTAGTTTTCCTGATCTGTGCATTTTCCTCCACCTCACCCCAGACCTGAAATGGCACCAGAGCCCCTCTGTAGTACATGTGCATAGAGATTAAAGCTGTGGGAAGCCACGTTACTCACCAGAACAGGTTATTGCGTAGCTAGTCTTGTGGTAATTTTTAAGGACAAAGATTATTTTTTGTCAGAACTACTTTTTCCAATTTTAGTTAAAATCAAGAACTATCCCATTCTAACTTTATTAATGAAGGCAGAGGAAGGGATTTGTTCCATCCTCTGCACTATCCCCTTCCTGGAAATTTATACCTGGCTGGTAGCTAGAGATGAGGCTGTACCCAGGACCCAAAGCTCTTGCTTGTTACCTGCTTGTGTGTGAAGGATTTGTTTATTGCCTGCTAGACTTACACATCAACACTCCTGTAAATTTCACTTTTTAAAGAGGTTTTTTTTTACGCACCATATTCTAGAAATGCTGGTTCTGAAGCTTTTCTTGGAGTTGCAAGTTGTGTGCATGCTTCCAAGGTGCTTTGAGAGTTGTATGTATTAGTTAGTTGCTTCCATCATACTGAGTATGACCTTGGGTATTGATAAGTAATAACTTGGCTGCCTTACCAACATGCAGTTTAGCATTGGGATGAATTTGTTGTCACCTTTGATTTAATATGAAGAGATTTGCTTACTGTTGCAGAATTAAATTGTGACTATTTGCATCCTTAGGATGCTGTGAGAGCTCTTAAATTTTGTACCAGTGTGCGTGTCTTGCCAAGAAAGCACTCTTCACTTAACACTGCTTTATGTGGACAAAGATAGTTTTTCAGACTATTCTTACTGGTGTGGTGCTTTCACCACTGGGTTCATTTTTTTCTGAAGTGGAAGCATGAAGCAACTTTGGCCACTTGACTTGCACAGTTTAGCCTAGAATCAGATACTGCTCTTAACTGGACTCTGGCTTCTGGGGCATTCTGTCTGTAATCCTGATAATGTCTGGGCTAGGAAATACCGTGTTTAACTGCTTTTGCTAAGTATGTGTTGATAAATATTTTGTGTACTTGTGTTAATAAATGCACAATTGCTTAATTATTCCTAGAGTTTGTAGTGATCTTAATCTTCAGTAGGTCTTACAAACAAACTGGACAGTGAAGAGTAAGCCCTAAAATAAATTTAATGTTGTATTTATAAAGAAAAATACTCTTACATTTTCAAGCTCTATAAGACATTTTAGATATATGAAAAATGTGCTTGTAGTTTGTTTTTCTAAGCTTTCTTTTTCCATTCCTATTCTTTGCTGCCATTTGTGTTACATGCAGGCAACTGGAGTTATTTCGGATGGGGAGAGCAGATGAGTACGTAACAGTTTGATTTCTTGCAAGTTTTCTGATCCTGTAGTGATGCAGCATGCTCCAGTATGAGGAAAGTGGAAATATTCATGCATATAGAAAATCTGTTCCATTGTAGTTGCTTTTACTTTCACTGAATCTTCACATTTGCGTGGATGGATGGCTGTTCATTTTTTTTCAACGTTTAGCTTCGTTTTGACCATGTTTTAAATGAGTTGCTTGTGCCTTCTACTGGAAATTGAGGATTAGATGGCTCAATTTGACTATTATTCTTTCTCTGTAAAGATGATTCTCGTTTTGTGCTTGTATATGTCTTTTTTGTGTTAGTCTTCATACCCACCTAAGCACAAATCAACGTTTTTGGTAACTGAAAAACACAAGGGAATCTGTAGTGATTGTTTTGCTAAGATACAAAGATATGCCTGGAGTGATCACAGAAATTCCAAATACTACAAATAGGAGCAAATCAGAAAGCAGAAATGGCTGGTGCACACTAGTGTGGCAGAAGGTTTGTAGGTATTTTAGCATATTCAAGTTCAGTGAGACAATATCACAGCAAAAGTGGTACGGCTTTGCTTTAACTAGTGCTTACCAGCCTTGGAAAGATAAAACTCAGATACTGCAGCTGTCTTTCATCTGCAGAGCTAATGCCTGCATCTGGTGCGATAACTTCTGCAGAGGCAACAAAGTTTTTGTTATTTTTACCAGAAAATATACATGAAGAATCTTCGCTTTCCGGAAGTCCTACAGATTCCAACAGGCAAGGCTTCTGCTCAAGATACAGCGCATGGCTTCTCCTGCTCGTAGGACCTGCAAAGATTGATCCATCGGTCTTAAAGCAAAGGTGTCCGTTCTCAGTGTCAAAAGCAAGAGTGAGGGTGTTGCGGAGGGGAGCATGCAAAGATCAGTGACTACTGCCAGCAGGGAGAAGATTCTGCCTGATTCTTTTCCGTTTTTGACGTAACGGAATTTGGAGAGGGCACTCTTGCTGCAGCCAAGTAACTTAAGTGTAATGTCCAGCTAGTGTTACAGTACGCTTCACGCATGAACCTATTCTGCGTTTTAGAAGTCATCCATCGGTGACTTCCCAGTCTCTCTTCCCACATGTTTTGTCCTCCTTGTTCTCCTGTCTTTGATCAAGCCATAAATTCTTGGGGCATCAACAGTGTTGACCAGCTTCCTCATGCTGTCAGTGTTGATGTCTCTATTGTTTGGAGTTATTCTCAGAGATGTGATAGGATAACTGAGAATTAACTGCACTTTTTAATACTACTAAAATGAAGATTAGTGTCCTAAATAGCTTTATTCTATTCCCCAGTTTTGTATGTTTGAGAGGGAAGTGGGGTGCTTGGGCATCAGTCGGTCAGAGGGAGGGTTGTGCAGAGGGTGTTTCTCCTGATTGTCTCAAGTCTTTGTGTGTGCTGTTTTTGATTTTAAAGATACTTGTATCATGGAGCTCCTTCCCTCCCTCCCTGTATTTCATCCTTCCTGTCCTGTCTTCGTTGAAATCTTATTAGCATCCTTATAGGCAGGCTTGGGTCAGTTTTGATAATGTTTCCAAATGAACTTCATTAACTTGGTGATGTAATGAAAAATACACTTCTAATTGTAAACTCATGACAGCAACTGAGAAGGAAGCAGCTGAAAGAGCATGTTGGTAGCTGGAAGACTTTTTCCTGGTGAGAGCTTCTTGCAAGAGGAGTGCTGTAACCCAGAGCCTTGCTATTTGGGCAGAGGGCACTTTAGAAATGGGGCATCTTGCGCTGCTAACCTGGTTTCATTTTAGGAAAGAGAAAGACTTAAAGAGGTAGAGTAGATGCTCAAGGCAGTCTTTGTGCTTCAGACTACCAGTCCAGTTGACTATTGAGTATTTCAGCAGCAGAAAGTATTTTCAAGTGGGAAGAACAAGGTTATAAAAACCTCTTAAACTGAAGACTGAATATTGCTAACTTACTGTCTTAAAATTATGCAAATTTCTAATGTATTTTAAAGTGGTGATGGCGGTAGGATGGACTAATGACCTGCAAAGTTGCACTTAAATGATTTCTCAAAACCTATGAGTTTTTAGCATGGAAAGCTATAGAAGAGCCTCGAAAAAAATGCCCTTATGTCCTTTTGAGATTTTTTTTTTTTGTCTTTGCTATGTCAATGGTCCTCTTTAAACTAGTATGCATTTGATTATAAGATTTCGGAAAGTGCACATGATTGTCAGAAGTGGTCGATGGTTCAGTAGATGATGGATTATTGGGGTCAGAGATTTAAGGAAAGAAGTTATTGGCAGCTGTCATGAAAAGCAGTTTAGATGGATGGATGGTGGGGAAGGTGAGTTGCAAAGGCCTTAGTGTGGAGCTGGCAGAGATTTCTTCTGGACTTGGACTGGAAGTCTTTCCTTCAGTTAGTACACTTTCTTCTCTACTACTGTTATAAAAGTAGACAAAAGCTATGAAAACCTTGGTGGCTTATTTTGGAGAAGTAGTGGGGATTTTGGGATACATAACCTTACATAAACCTTTCTTCCCAAGTGCCCAAGTGTGCTGCACTTACTGCTTTTTTCCAGGTTTCTGCTGAAGTTTCTGGAGGATAACTAAGCATAGGGACTGGACCCTAGCTCCCAGTGGCTGATGACACATCACTGCTAGAAAAGCAGGAGGCAATTTCACCTGAATGCAGCTTTTAGAGAGGAGCTCCTGCTGTGCATTGGGACATTAAAACAACAAAAATACTCCTGAAAGTGCATTCATCCAGCCACCTGTAATAATTTCACTGTTAACTTTCCTTCCTGTCCTGAAGCTTGATGTAAAAAAAGTTACCAGGGCTTAAATTTGAGTAGTAGAGCTGGTGTGAGAGGACTGTGCAAAGTGGTTTTGAAATCAGTATGTTAAAAACTCTAGATGTTCTGCCCTGCAGCCGAAGGGTAGTAACTTCTGGAGGCAGGAGTGGGGAGGAATAACAGTTTCCAGGAGGCAGTTTGTTTCAGAGAAGCTATGTCCTTGCTCGATTTTCCCCACTCTTTGTAAAACCCTGCTGTGTGATGTGACTGTCCAATGAGTTTTCTTCTTACGCTGCCTATATGCATGAATATTCAATTAACAAACACGAATAGCATGCTTCTGCCCTGCCCTTCAGCCTTACCTTCCACTTCTGCACAGTGGGTCCAGTGTCAAAGAAACAGTTTTCATCTCTTGAGAGCTCTGTGGTATATATGAAATTTCTCAAACTGGTACTGACTTGTTATGTTTATTGTTATATATCTTGTTGATAATTAACTGATCTTCAGAGACTGAGGCTAAGCTACAACTTTCCTTATGTATGGTGTATATGTATTTTCTTATGCTTGGTGTATCATCTGTTTGAAGAAGATCATGCTTGAATTTATCACACCATATGTGTTGTGAGGGTTATTTTGCTGAAATTTGGTCCGTAATACCTGACCCTTCCTTTCTGAAGGGATGCTGTATCCCCAAAGCTGCATTTGCAAGTTCTTGTCAGTCTCTTGCTTAAATAAAATTTAAATATCAAGTATATTAATATCTGGGATGATCACGGTGTGCTGGCGTTGCACAGTATCCTTTCTTGCAAAGGTAGTGCGTGCTATAAGCCACATTTGGGCCAGGTTTTTGGTGCTTTTAATCAGGCTGAGCAATGTTTTCATTTGTGAACACTTCTGTTAAAGTGAAATTGCTCATAGGGTGGGTGCAATTCAGCATGAATAAGAGCTTCTGGAGTCGGCCCTTATTTATGAGTCAGTTGAGGATTTCTGCTGGTATTAACATATGGATTCTGTAGGTGCAGGGCGCATACTTCAGAAAAACAATGTGTTCCTGCCTCAGTGATGTCTGTGGTAGTTGGAGCCTTGCATCCTTTAAACATGTCATCGAGGAGGCATTTTGTGTCATGATCTCTAAAAGACTTCCTCATGCTAAACATGACTAACAACTGTGAGAAATTCTGGTGCCACTTTTTATAAACTTATATACTGTAAATGTTTGATTAACATTTAAATTAATCAGGTATTTGTATATGTTGCTTAGAGATACTGTGGTTCATATGGGAAATCTTTATTAGTGCAGAGGTGAGATGTGATGACTGGTTAACAAATCCAGATAGTGCTTCTGCAAGCCTGGTCAGGGAATTTGGAAATCTCTGAGCCCGTTGACTGGGCAAAGTCACTGACCTGGAGAAGCTGTGTCCTGCTTCCTGATAACCATAATTGTGCAAGTCTTTGCACTCCCTGATGCTAAATTTAACCCAGTACTAGTAAATTACTTGATTAACTATTTTTTGGACCCAGATAATTGTAATAGTGATTTGTATTTGCTGGTATACTGTTGTGGTGTGATAAATTGTTTGTCCCTAGAGCTGTTGGTCTGGTGTCTTTTACTGGATCTCGAACCTGTAACTTGGCTGGGCTGCCTTAAGCCCCTACAAGTGCTTATAATAACTATGCAGCCACAGCTGGAAGAACTTTGCATCATGCCAGAGTTATTTAGGCTTAACTTTAATGGGAGTTACATGTGATGGGAAGAAGAAATTAGTCAAGCAGCAGAGTGGGGTATTAGAAAGCTCTTTGAAACAGTGTTTCTGTCCCCATAAAGGTAATTATTGTGCATTAGACGGTAATGGCTCAAGTGTTCAGCAATGGCATTGCTCAGCTGAGTAACAGCTCGTTAACCTTCAGAGAGTGGTGTGCCTCTTGTGATCTACGAACAGATCAGCCCTTGCTCCACAGGCTGGAAGTTTGGTACTCATAGGGGTTTGGCACAACGGCATATCAGATCATTTTTGTGTAGGACATCTGGAATGTTTCCTCCTAAGCACTGAACTCTAATAAAATGGATGGACATTACACTTTTAATAAAGCCGAATAAAACAGTATCTGATTGCTATTAATTTCTATTCAATTGACTAGAGGCTGACAGGAACTCTGCAGCGTTCAAACTACTAAAAAGCAGAAGGCTTAACTCCATTTTCAGTCTGGACAATCAAGTTGAATTGTTCTTAAGAGAGTAGAGCTGCGTTTTTTCAAGTGGTTTATATTTAGCAGATCTGTTTTCTGCTGAAGTTGTTTTCTACTCTTCTGTCCACTTTAGGGCACTGATATGGTCTTACTTAGTTGGGAAGGAACTGAAAAGATCACCAAGAACAAATTTTACTTTGTATTAAAAAAGTGGAAATTGAATTGGAGGTGTGAGAAGCACCAGTGGGAGAAAAAAAGGTGTTCCCTGCTGCTGGGTTACATCTAATTGGAATTTCAGCAGTTAAATTAAGTTTTGGGGTTTGGTTTTCTGGGTTTTTTTTTTTTTTTTTCTTAAAGATCTGGCATGAAAACAGCACTTTCACTTTATTTTTCAGCCTCGTAGTGAATGGCTGTGTAGGACACATACCATTGAATAATGTACCAGAGGGGGCTCTAATTTGATTGTCCTTTGTCAACAGGCTTGTGGTGGCAGAGAGTGAATAATGGCTGGTACTTATTTTCCTTTGTTTCAAGCATGTTAATGGTGCACTCCACTGCCTGGCAGTGTGTGTATTTCACTTTAAGCTGGCAAGAATAACTTTGTGTCCTGCACAGCCAAACACTACTCTACACCAATATTGTATTTTTGATACCTTTCCTCACTGTAACTCTGCGTTCTCTTTTTCTGAAGGGTTGGCAAGCAGGAGTGTTTCTGGAGCGAGAGGGACTCACTGGAAAGGAGCTTTTTTTCCTTTGTGAAGGCTGTCATTAGTGTTGACTACTGAACTTAAAATGATGTACTCGTATGTGTAAAATGTAGCATTTTTCCCCTGTAAGAAGTACTGTAATTGTTTATAAGCAGACCTACTTTCCCAGTTCTTCTGATTTTCCTACTGAGTGGTTTTCATTAGTTTCTCTTAACTTAAACTAATACTTTTTTTTTTTTTTTTAAAAAAAAAAATGGCACCAAATAAAAAAGAAATCCAGAACCTTAGAGTACTGGTTAAGGATACTGAGAAGATATAGTATTAAAGGTTGAAAAGTTTCCACGAAAGAGTTCCTTAGTGTAAAGGATTGTTTTTTTTTTTTTTTTTTTCCCCAATGTCTAAATGTTAATTTTGGCAGCAGCAAAGAACTTGAAGTTTTCAGTGTTGGGGTGGTTTTTCTATTTGTTTTAAATAAAAATGTCTTCATCTGCTTATTAGGAATGACTAAAGAGAAATAAACTCCTATGATAGGAAGTGGGAAAGGAGGGTATGGAGGCAGTCACTGGAATTCCTTGGAACATACTTAAGAGAACTGGAGGTTATAACTGGCTACCAGATGGACATACAGCCATAGCAGAAGTAGCATTTTTTATCTTTCTTTGAAAACTAAGGCAATTTGCCTTGAAAACAAGGCAATTTGAGAGCTGTGCCCTTAACTGCTTTTTGTTTCTTAGCCTTTGAAGATGCTGACAGTGCTGTGGATGATCGAGACAGCGACTATCGCAGTGAGACAAGTAACAGCATTCCTCTTCCATACCACACGACTGTGCAGCCCAATGCCTCTGTGCACCAGTTCACTGTCCCGTCACGCCTGCAGCAGCAAGGGGTCTTGCGGGAATCCTGTGCTGACTCCCTGCAGAATTATGATCTGGATTATCGGGAGCATGTGGCCATCAGGTGGGTGCTGTCTTCTGGGTAGCTCTTCTTTTCCCATTGATTTTCCATAGGAGACCCTGAAGGTGCTGTGCTAGCAGAGGAGGGCAGCTCAAGGGCTCTGAAAAGCTTCTGCTAAAAAGGTGTTACATATTTTGTTAACACTGGGACTCTGCTGTGAGCCAGGAAAAAACCATGAAGCTGTGTGCTGCACCAAATCTGGCAGTTTAGTGAATTACTTTTTAAAGATACACTCAACTCTGAGGTAATTTATTCTTGATTGTACTTTCACCTTCGCTTTTGCAGGCCAGAGCACGGGGTAGTTGGTTGTTCTGGTACCATGGCATGAGTGTGGTCTAGCAGAGTTATCCTATTAGGAGTTTATTTCTTGGGGCAAATTTATTTTCTCCTCCAGATTAGCTCCTGTTCTTCTATTAGCTCTGCCAAAACAGCATATTCAAGAATAAAGTCTGTAACCAACTAGGTTTGTGTGGTTTTCTTTTTTTTCTCCTGTTATCATATAGCAGTGTTGAATTTTATATTCTTTAAGTATTAAGCATTCCAGCATTAACTTGCCAGGCTCTGTACTAGAGCTGATTGTGCTGGAAACCGTAGAACCTCTACAAAACTGCAGTTCCAAATAAAGGATGAGTTAAGTGTAAAGGGAAAGCAGAACAACTTGGACAGTGCTGGTCAGCTTGATAAGAGCAAGAGTGTAGAACAGCCCATGCTGCTGCTTCTGCCTTTGGAGTTGAAGGAAGAGGCAGTTGCTTTAACATTGTCACAGTTAGAGGTGCAGGGTTTTATGTGTATCATAACTGATTTGTTCTACCTCATACCCCTTGGTAAGAATGTTCTTGTTTCCTGAAGCCTGAACCTGAATTCAGTTGCCCTCACAGGTTTGGCTGAAGCTAAATTTTATTCTTCTTGCCTTATGGTCTGTAATGGTAAAAGCTGACGTTTAATGGTAACATTTAATGTGGTTACTGTTATTGAGATTTCAAGCAGTAGAGGCAAATTTGCCAATAAAATGCATTTACTGCAGTGTGACACGTCATTCTTAGTCCATTAAACACCTTTTCCTAGTCCACTAAATACCTTATAGAGGCAAGTTAAGTTATTCCCTGTTTTGCATTGGTAAATTGCTGGAGATCTTACTGAGAGTCTGGGAAGGTGAGCTGAAGCTTTTTCTTTATGGAAGAGCCAAGCTGAACAGTGATTGGGCCTCCAGCTTGGGGAAGCCAACGGTGGCTGGGTGTTTTTGCGGTTGTGTGACTTCTTGGGGTGTTATTGACAATACAAGTAATCTTTCATGGCTTACCTTGCTTGGAGGCAGGGGTGTGTGAACTTTTAACTGTTTCTAAAGAATAAATGTGTTTGTAAGATCTTCCAAAGAAGCACTTCTGGTTTGAATTGTTAAAGAATACCAGGATGGAATATGTATGTGTTTCTGATTTCCTGAAGGTGTTAATATGAAAGGATCTGGACTTGATAAAAGTCACTTAAAAACTATAAGCTTTGTAGTCTGCTGTGATCTAAAATTACTTTCACACCAGGAAGGCAAGTCCTAGATGGTGACTGATTTCCTCTGATCATTCCTGTTCCCATGTGCATTTTCCACATGCCTAGCAAGACTTTTTTCCCACATTTTTACTCTTAAAACTTAGAAAATGCAAATAATTTTTTCAAAGAAGCTATGTGGGATTCTTTCTTACCGGAAAGGTATTTCTAATGAGAACTGGTTGAAAAGAAGCATGTGGGTATATCTTAAGTATTTTCAAAACACAGTTGTACCTCAATATTGCAAAACCAAATTGTGTTTGACATTTGCTCCTAGCAGCTCTAAGTGCCGTGGACCAGGCAGTTGCCTGATGAAATCAGTGCGCCAGGCAGACTGCAGGTGGTGATTGCTGAGGAAATGACAGGTTGTAGGAGGCTGTCCTGGACAGACCTAGAAGAACCAGACAAGTTTCTACTAGAACCTGTCTTGAATTGGATAAAAAGTTGTCTGTGCCAAAATGTTTCAATTGGAACCGGCTGTACTAACACCTGTTTTGGTTTGTTGTTTTTTTTTTCTTACAACATTTGAGTTTTACTGGAAAAGGTCTGATCCTCTTTATCGGCTGTTACACGATTATGTACCTCTGATAGAAGTACATGTATTTTATTCCCCTCTTTCCTAAGAATAACATTGTTCTTATTTGTCTTTGGGGTATATTTTGCTGCCAACAGCCTCTTTGGCTTCAGAATAGCAGACAGCTTCCCCTCAGATTTATTTTTTTTAAGCACTAACCTTTTTTGCAGTGTTCTTATTGTGTAACCATGTGTCCCCCATGTCTCCCTGCTCTTGCTCTATTTACTTCCAAGGCGATATGGTAGCATAGATTCCACTGTGAGTGGCCGAACTGACCTAGAGTCCACATCTGAGTCTAGTCAAATGACAAGCCACCAGTGCTCGCTAGAGAGCAGGCACTCTCTAGATCTGCCTGATAGGTGGGTTAACCTCTTTACAGCCTCTGTGCCTGTCCTTGCTGTTGCTGCTGTTGTGAAGTGGTCTTGTGACATGTTTCAGCTGTGACTCGCTGTTTGCCTTGGCTCTTTTTCAGATCTGTGATAGTTCGATGCTGGGCTCGTGTAATCTTTTTCTCCTCTCAGGTGTTGGTCTTTTTGTCATTGCTTTATTTCTAGTAAAATGAATGCTTTGTAGAATAGCAGAGGAAACACTTGGGGGGGAAGGGGGACTAATTAGAACGAAAAGTAATTTCTTTTATGCCTGAATTAGTCAATTGTTTGTTCAGCATTTACAGTTAATGGCTCCTCAGGCAGTTGTGTAGCTCACATTGCTTTCAGCTGAGATTTGGAAGGGCTTGATCCAGTAACTATGGTGACCCTGGGAATTTTTAAATTTCATTAGCTTTTTACAGAAAATTATTTCAATTACCAGCTTAAAATTGCAAGCAAGAAATGTAATAAGTGTTCTAAACTGTGTACAACAGGGCTCATTTAAAGTAATTAGTATCTTTCCAATTACTGTAAGTTAGCTAATACTGGTGGAAATGAAGTACTAAACCAACAGTAGTGAACACGCAATGACCTATTTCTCTTTCAGGGCTGTCCTGTTGATATCCTATATTGGGGTGCCCCAGGCAACTCTCAAGGTGAAGACTCTTGTATTAGCAGTATCCATACAAAGCCCATGTGCCCTTTGCCCTTTCCCTTCTCTGGCCCTGCTTTTATGGAGTCAGAGCATGTGTGCCCTCATGCTCCTTAGTTTTCAACAACGAATGATGTGAGACAAAGCTGCAGTGCATCTTTCAGATGAGCATTTTGGTTTTTTTACATTCACTTTCTACCTGGTCATTTTTATGTAGGCCGGCAGGAACTGTTCTTGTGAGATTTAGATTAAGAGAAAGCTTTCTTGCTACTGGCCTTTGGGTTGTTGAACAATTGAGATAATCCTTCTGATAAAGGGCTGGGAATTAATCCCAAAATCCCAAGGGTCATTTACTTTGGTTTCTAGGAAGCGTCAGATTCTTTAACAGCAAAACACTAGCTGTTTTAATCTATTCTTCCACAACGGACAAGTGTAGGTTGCTGGATCTCTTTAGATGTGTTATAAATGGAAGGTACAGATCCTGAAAATCCTCTGAGGCCTACAATGGGCTAATATCCATCACTAATGTTTTGTTTTGCCTTCTAATCCAGTAACAACTCTAAGGATCTCCATTTTGTGTTGGTAGGAGTCCCCTGAGGGCATTAGCTGCAGTGAGAACCTCCCAGCAAAGAGGAGTGGTGGAGTAGCTGGAACTCATTGTGTTGCTGGTGTGCACAGTTTGCATTTTGTCCCCTGTCCCCATTTTCTGGAGTCCAGTGACTCCTGAATCTTTGCATGCAGTCTCTTGCTTTACAGCCACCCTCTGGAGAAACAAAATGCCTGTGTGCTTTATGAATACTGCTAAAATAAAGTCTGCAGCCTAGAGTGACTGAAATGCATGTATAGCATAGTGGAATGCTGTGTGTGGGCACTGTATGTCAAGGTAGTCCTGATACTGTAATAAGTGATTATTTTTTTTTTTCAGCATGCTTAAAAAAGTAACAGCAGAGTACTGGCACAGCCAAGGCGGTATGCCCTCACTTGATCGCAAAAAGCTGTTCTCATTCAAACAGGCATTTCTAAATTTTCTGCGACTATAACCAGTGGAATATCATAAACAATGCTGCTTTTTTTTTTACTATTTGATTGAAACGTAATGGTGGTAGATTGGCCGACTTTCAGTTTTGTTATCTCTGGATGTTTCTAATTTTAATTTTCCTTTATTTAATGCATGTTTTTTTATTACATTTTTTTTTCTGTCCTTTCTAGAGCTTTTTAAAAAACTGTTATGTTCCCCTTCCTTTTTTTTTTTTTTTTTTTTTTTTTTGCTGCCTCTCTTTCTTTCCCTCCCACTCCCTTTATTTCTCATCTTAGACAAGGATCTCTAGGTAGAAGTGAAAGAGTCAGGATCATTCCATTTAACTCTGAAGATGGAGAAGAAGAGCAGGAGAGTAACTATGAAGAGCTAGGAAAACTGCTGATAGAGGAATTCTTAGAAAAGAGTCATAAAAATAGAAGTTGGCAGGATGCAAAAGTAAAAAAGATGCAAACTCTCTCAAAAAGAGAAAATTTCAATCACTGTGAAAGATCAAGGTGCTGCCAAAACGTGTGTGTGGAATCAGGGTCTGTAGATGTCCCTAGATATCCTCAGGAATATGACACAATAGACAGGAGAAGGAAAAAGAAGCTGCGATACAATTTTGAAGAGAGTGAACAAATAAGCCTGCAAAGTAATGAAGGTCTGCAGTTTCCTGGGGAGAAAATGGTTTATTTCAATGATGTGGAAACTGGTTCTGAACCTAATGATGATTTCCCAGTATATGATAGAACTGGAAAATATACCCATAGCTCTGAAAATAAGGAACTGTTACCTGCGTATCCCATCCTGCGTCCGTACAAAAACGGCTTAATGGTTAAAAGTGGCAAGTTGCCCAAGAAGCAGCAAGTGAACCACGAGAGCTCGCTTCACCTCAGTAACAGTGAAGATATGAAACTCATAGGAATGCTGGATAACACTTTTGTACCTGTGGATATCCTTGAGGAATTTGACAGCAGTGCTTCTGATGAGTTCCAGTACTCACCTATTTCAGAGGATGAAATGGAGGAACTGGCTACTCATTCACAAACATGGTGCGATTCAGACATCAGCCATTTGAGAAACTTCACTGCTAATTATCATGCAAATCTGGGCTCCCAGTTAAAGGCTGGCTGTGATAAAAAACACAAGACTAAAGGGAGCAAGCATGGTCATCCTATGCAAGACTTAACACTGTCTCCTGTTGAAGAACCCAGCGAGGAGTACATAGACACGATGGATGAACTTCAGTGTCTGGTAGAATCAGTTTCAGAATACTTGGCTGAAAAGGAGGAAGAAATCAGTAAATTTGCTACATTGCCAGAGACCAGAAAAAGTGTTGAGAGCTTGCCACTGAAGCAGGATAATGCTGATAATTCAGTAGAAGGCAGGAAGTCTGAACAGACCAAACACCCTGCTGCAGAGGAGAGTACCAAGGGCAAATCTGAATCTCTCCCAGACTTGTCGGGTGTGAAGAATACAGTGAATTCCCTGTTCAGCTCTTTCACTGAAAAGGTGGGGTCAAGCACAAAGCAGCTCACAGCCTCTGTTGAGAAGCTTGTTTCTTCTACTTCAGAGAAGGCAGAAACCAGAAACTCATCAGACAGTGGAGCCTCAAATGTATTTTCTAGTAAGTCAAAAAGTGAGAATTCGTCTTCTGAAGTGATGGCAGATAATAAAACTGACACCAAGTTCTCCATTCACTCTCTGTTACCATCCCAGGTGAGTGGTGATAAAAGAGCCCAGAACATAAACTTCAACAAGCCAGAAACCACTGAGATGGACAGTAAGGCTTCTGCATCGCATCATTTCCAGCAGGGAACTACTGCTGGCAACCAGCAGAACCAGCATTCTGTAATGAATTCTGTTCTAGGCATGTTTAATCCTTTAAAGATCTTCTCTGAGAAGGAAGTGCCAAAACAAGAAGTCATGAAAGAGGAGCGTACCAAGGAGGACAGCCATGCTGTGAAAGCTGATGAGACAAACAGAAGTGAGATGGCATCTGGACAAACGGCAGCCAGGACCAGCAGCATTATTCTGGAATGGCCGAGTGAGACTAGAAGCGAGGCCGAGGTGAATACAAATAGCACTTCTGTGTCTTCAGTCTTTGGCAGGCTCACAAACTCGGTCAGTTTCAGTCTGAAAGCCAGTTTTGATGGTCTCTTGGTTCCCAAGCAGCAAGATGTACCACAGAAGCAGTCAGATTCGCATCATGTTACAAATCAGTCAGATGCCACTGTGAAAGACGGTGTGCCAACTGCCAGGGAGCAGGCTCCTGCAAATCGCTTAAGAGATCAGCATACCACAGGTCATGGACTGGGAAACAAACAAAACAGAGGTAATGTGGAACTTAATTCACAGCCTCAAGATCAGGGTGCAGCATCTGAAAGCTTTTTCAGTCCACTCAAAAAGTCTTTCAGTCAATTATTACTTCCTTCTGCTGAACAAGGGCAGAAAGAAAGTTCATCCGGGATTTTTAAAGTCCATAAATCTGAGGAGGATATTAGAAAAAATAGTTCATCAAATGAAGAACACTCGTTTTCTTTCACTGGGAAACTTCCTTTTTTCAGTGGTTTGGGTTTTTCAGAGAAGCAGGAACATACAAATGAGAAACGAGGCTTTATTCCTTCGTTATTTAAATTTTCTTCTGCAGAAAATCTAGCACCTTTACAGGACCAAAGAAGTCATCAGAGCCCTAGTGGCATTTCTTTGCTTGAAGACAAAAACAGTAATTCAGAAAATGCCATTTCATTAAAATCTAGTTCTGTTCCAAATTTGCCAGACCGTAAAGAGGAACTTGAACAAACAAGAAACGTGAATAAAGAAAACCTATCTAGTGCCCTAGTAAATAGAAGAAAACACCAAGAGAG
The DNA here is from genome assembly GCA_009806455.1 of Tetrax tetrax. Taxonomy (NCBI): domain Eukaryota; kingdom Metazoa; phylum Chordata; class Aves; order Otidiformes; family Otididae; genus Tetrax; species Tetrax tetrax. Next base: position 559,726 of record WHYT01017047.1, read on the forward strand.
TACCTCTGCTACTTCTAAGGCTGCAGGAGAGCAGCAGCAAACTGAAAGTACTCAGGAAGGACCTAGAAATGTAAAAGGAGGATTGACAAGAGAAGGACTATGCACACCAGGCTTAGATGAGAGCTCAGTTGAATCCATCTCTTCAGCCAGAGGGCCGGAAACTGCTAGTGCAGCTGATACGCAGAAGCAGCACACACCCCGTTTTCTTTCTGGGTTTCTCCGCATTTCTTCAAATGAAAACACTGCCAATAATCAAGACTTGACTGCTAAAAGTGAGAGTGATGGCCAGAAAAGCACTTCGGGATTATTTTCTGGCTTATTTAAATTTGCTTCAAGTGAAAACTTATCTGAATGTAAGCAAGAGAAGGTGAAAACAAACTCTCTAGGCTTCATGAAGCTTTTTGATAGAAGTGATGATTCTAGCTCAGAGACAAAACCCAGCGACCCAGGAATGTCTTCTGACACTCAAAGTGGCACTGCAGAAAAGCAGGAAGCTTCTAATTTCTTAAACCATCTCCTACCCAAACCCAAGGAGAAACTGGATAATGTGAAAACGATGAAATCTTCCAAAACTACTGAACATCTGTCCAGTGCAAGAGTAAATAAACCAGCTGAGTCTCATGTTCCCCACTGTGTGCATCCTGAGCTCCCAGATGCTCTAAATCCTCAAGACAAGGTACAGGACTTATCTGGAAAGCCTGTAAATGGTAGGCATATTCCTTATCAGGATGCAGAATCTAGAGTTTTTCCAACAGTTTTAAACAAAGGATCAAACGAATTTCTCAATTTGACTAATAAAAGCTATAACCTTACGGAGAAGTACTCAGCTTATCAGGAAACAAGAAGCCATTCTAGCTTTGAATGGGAATATGAAGTGGGAGAACTAGCTGCCGCTAATGAAATAGCAATACCAGTTTACTATGTATTGAACCAGAACTCTGTTCTGCCCCCTCAGTTCTTGGACTGGCCCGAAAATGATGATACAGTAGTGAATCTCTGTAAAAAAGATGGAAACGCAAATGTGGTGGATTGGCAGAGCAATGCTAATTTTGATGGACAGAGTTTAGATTTAAGTGTGATGTCATATGAGTCATTTGACCAGTTAATGTTTCAAGATGTTTGTTCAGAAGAAAATGATGCATGGACTGCTAGTTCTCTGAATGAAAGTTGTAGTAACTTTCCACCGTTTGAAAGAGATGGTAGTTACTCATTAGAAGAGTTGCCCATGGATTTAAGCTACTCCTCTGGCTGTGATGGAGCTATGTGGACTCTAATTGACCAAGAGACTTTAAGTATGGATGAGAGTTTTATGTACTCCTCCTATGGCCAGGAGTATCAGGAGTGGCTAATGATGCTTGAGCAGGGAATGTGGTGGCCATCAGAAGATGGTGATTGTGGATATTACATGTACAGTGATAGCCAGTATGTGTATTCGCTGCTCACGGATCCCACCGGGCAGTATGTCTACGTGTGTGCTCCTGAAACGTATTCCTACCCGGACTGCTGGGATTATAATTTTCAGATGGATTCCATTCCAAGAGCTGTGCTAGAAGACAACACAATTGCTGTTTGTGGTTTTAAAGTCCCTCTTGGCAGTGAAGATGAGCTATTTTGGTTTGCTGAAGAAGAGTCTTTAGATGATTATACAACAAATAAACCTCTGGATTTGTCAGTAGCTTTGCAGAGGAGCGATCAGCTAATGAACATGAATTTGGAGACTTTTTCACAAATGTTTGAAGAGTCTATTTATTATCAGAGAGAGCAGCCGTTAGACTTCTCAGGTTATAAACTTCAAAAACTCAAAGTAGACTTTGGAGCTGAGAAGGAAACCCTGAATTATTCAGAGGAGTCTCCACTAACCCTTGATCTCAGAACACATTCCAGAGCAGCTTTCAATAAATCGCTGAGTAAGGAAGTCCACAGCAAGGAGGTGGATAAGGCTGTCCCTGTGACAACTACTGAGAGTAGGTCATCTGGGTTCTTTGGTTCCTATCTCTTTCAGTCTACTCCTAAAGCTGAAGAAACCGTGGCATCTACTGAAAGTGCAACAGAGGTAAAAAAGACCGAGGAAGATAAGAAAACACCAGTGAACAAAGTTAGCTCTTTATTTTCTGCTTTAGGTGGACTTATTGGAAAGTCTTCAGGTCCTGACCCAGAGATATCAGAAGATTCTGCCTTGAAGAGAACGGACATGCAGTCAAAATCATCTGAAAGTAAAACTGATATTTTATCACTTGCACCAAATAGAAAAACAGATGAGGCACGAGCAGGGCAAAAGTTTCATGTTACCTCGGGACCAAGAAGAAATACTTCATCAGAACTTAATTGGGAGGCTGCTAGAAATGAAAAGCCAGAATTAAATCAGAATGAAAACATCCGTGTTAAAAAACCAGGATTAACAAAATCTCCTCAACTGAGCCAAACTGCTCCAGATGGCAGGCCCATACTAGAAGAGAGACCTGTTAAAGCCACACCAGCTTCCGGGCGCCTTGAAGGGCATACAAGTATTAATGAACCTACTCAGTCGCAGCCAAATCAGAGCCGCCCAGCCACTGAGCCTGAGGAGACATTATTTAAAAGTGCTCTGAAATTGTTCAGCCTTGGAGAAGATTCTCCTGCAAGTTCAAATGCCAACAAAACCCAAGCTTCTGGATTTTTTGATTTCTTTAAAACACAAGTAAGTAAAGCTCCACAGCCATCACCAGATTTGGAAAAAAGTCAAAGTCATAAACCAGAAAAGGTGATACAGCCAGAACAGAAGGAAACCTCCAGCATCTCATCACTATTTGGATCCCTTGGAGATTTTTTTAAAGTGGAGGCTGTGTCTCCTCAACCAACCTCAAGTACGACAACTCTGCCAAAAACCAGTAGCAGAACTATGGCTGAGTCGAGACGACAAACTGAGAAGTCTGGAGGTCTTCAGAGTGCAAGTATGCCATGTTTATCCGCCACCTCTAAGGAAGGGGTGAGAAAAGAAGGCATAGACCAGCAGGTCTCTCCTAGCCCTGGGGTGCAAATGGAACAACGAAGCAGAAAAGCTGAGGAAGAGTCTCCTGAGAGTAAAAAAGTGCCTCTTGGAAATGCTTCACAGAAGCCAGGAAGTGTAGATCCCAAAATAAGCCAATTGAGTCAGTCAGCTGCGCAGCAGGGCACCGTGCCCACAGTTACACCAAAGCAAGGAGGAGGAAATTGTTTAGGAGGCACAGTTAATCAGGCAAAACCAAAGCCAGCTCAGACACCTAAAGAATCAGGTTTCAGTTTGCCGTTCAGCTTTTCTAATATGACTGCTTCGAAATCACAGCCAGCACAGACAGCCAGTAGGAGCATATTCTCCTTCTTCACTGGATCAGATGAACCAAAGCCTTCAGCACGTGCTACCGCTTCCGCTCCTGCTAGTGGGAAGCAACAAGAAACAGAGGGGCTATTTCATCTGCCCTCCTTCTTCTCCAGCAGTCCAACTGCTGAGAAGAGCGTACCTCAGAAAAGCTTTAGCTTCTTCAATTTGACATCCCTTTTGGATGAAAAGCCACAAACTGCTCCTGGACAGGAGAATAATACAAAACCAGCTAAACCAGTGAACTCTAAGCCATATGTGAGGCAAAATGTTTCCACTGATTCTGGTGTGAAAGTTAGCAGTTCTAGCAGGCAACAAGATGCAGACAATAAAAAAGAAGTGGATGATATTATTGCAGCAGTGACTGGCAAACAAACATCTAATAACCTTGTGATCACAGAAAATAAATCAGAAATGCCATCAGTGGAAAATGCAGAAAGTATTGCTGAGGTAGCTGAAGAGAGTGACCTAGAGAAGCTTCCAAAGACCGATGATGCTGCGGTAACCGATTCGGCTGCTTCTGGTCCTTGCCTTCAGGCTCCCAGTGTGCAGGAGGGTTCTCAGGAAAAACAGACCATTTCATTAGGGGCGGAAGAAGATACTTTGGGTAGCCTAGGGAAAATGGACAATATTGCATTTCCTGTTGATAAAGAAGAGTCTTATTCTTCAAAAGAAGAAGCTTCTGAAAAGAAAGATTATAGCATGACTTTAGATGATAAAATGGATTCCCAGAGTCTAAATGACTTAAACATTGTGAGTGATAGAAAAAATGAAGTGGTCTCTGAAGAAGTATGTGTACAACGTGAGTTACTGGAGCATAAATTACCTGAACAAACCCCTTGTGACAGCTTACAACAGGCACAAGAGCAACACTCTACTTCTAAAATGCCAGAGACATCTAATTTGCAAAACAAAACTAAGGAATCTGAGAGTGATAAATCGGTACTAGATTCTTCAGTTGAAATGTTTTCAAGTTTCATGACAAAAATGAAACCACCTAAAACATTATCTGGTTTCTTTTCTCAACCTCAAGCTACTGCACCGCCTACTGCACAGAAGAAAAGCTCCTCTTTCTTTGGTTTCTCCTCCCTCCCAAGTGGCCCAGCACCAGCTTTTACAAATGATCTCTTTGGCATCTTCAAAGGTCCAAAAGAATCTTCAAAAGAGATGCCTCCAAAATCCACCCCTAAACCTCAAAGCAGTATTGTGAAAGATGTCGTCACTGGGTCTGTTCCAGCAAAAGACTCTAGGGAGACAGAGAATACAGCTGCAGCCAGAGAGTCTAAACGAGATGTCACGAGCTCTCTAAAGGAAGATAGATTGCCTGTTTCAGCAGAAGAGAACTCCACAAAAGAATCTCCTGTGAAAACAGACACTGAGGAAAATAGGAACTTGGAAACCTGTAAAGAGGAACCCTTGAGGATCACTCCAGAAACAGCAGTCTCTAGTGAAGATCAAGCCCTCGAAGTTCTGCAGTTGGGTAATGATGCACAGCCCTCTGAGATGGTAGATGCTAAGCCATGCGGGCCTGAGTTTAGTCATGCGGTTGACACGGTGCAGGCTGAGGCCACAGAGCAGACTGATGTAAATACATACCAACTGGATGTGTGCTCTTCACATGTAACAGAGGAAAAAGCTGCTTCGACAGATAAGGCAGCCATTGACATCCTTCAGACTGGCTCTGCTGATGGGCTTGAACTGGAAATGGAAGCCTCAACTAATGCAGCAGACACAAACCTTCCACAATTGGACAAGAGTGCTACACTTGAATTGGAGCCTGCTATTGCAGAGGATCAGGCCAATGCTGGTATTGATCAGCAGGACATGATCAGTACTAATGGTAGAGAACCTACAGCTCCAGCTGATAAGTCCAGTGTTCATGTGCTCCAGCTGGATGAAGAGAAGCCAAGTGAGGTAGAACAGCAAACTGCTGAACAGGAGAAACATTTAGCAATTGATAAGGTGCCTGCAGAAGGCATTGCTTCCAAATGTGACTTGAAGAAACAGGGTAAACCTAATAACGTTCCTCCAGAGGCAAGCAGTAGTAAAACAGTCTTTGAAATACCAAACATGCCCAGTTTACCAAAGTTCAGTTTCATGTCATCTGCTGATAGTGGGAAGCCGTTTGGGTCATTCTTCTCTCAGCAGCCACCTTCTGTTAATAGAGCGGGGGCAGATCAGGGCCTCATGTCCAGCTTTAAGAAACTTTCTTCAACTCTATTTGAAGGAGGTAGTGAAGAAAAGGTGAGTAAGCCAGAGAGTGCCCAAGGAGCAGTATTTGGGAAAAAGCTGGATTTCTCCTTTCCCTGGCAAAAAGAGAGCAGGGAGACCTCTGCCAAAAGGGAACCACATGTACCACCACAGGCTTTGTCAAAACCAGATGACAAGGTGTTAGGAACAGTCAGTTCAGATGAAAACTCAAAATCTGCAGTCTCTGATCAACTGACTGAGGCAAATATAGAAGTAAACTTGTCTTCAAAGCAGGCTGACACCGTAGACAATGAACTTTCTGAAAAACCATCTGGTGAGAGCACTGTTGATGATACATCCAACAAAGAGCTGGAAGAGAAGTTTGATCAAGAGTCAGAAGATCAGCAGAATGTGGTTTCAGGTGAACTGCAGAAATCTGATCAGGCAGAAGAACCTGCATCAGACAAGCCTGAAGTGAAAGAAACTGAACTTGATTCTGCTCCAGATGGAGCAGTGCTTCATCCTAGCACACAGGCTGCAGATCTGAGTAGCGTGGAACAACTGACTGAGAAAAGGCTAGTTACAATTGAGGCATAATAAATGGTTTCAAGTTTTTGACCATTTATAATGCGCTACTGCAGCAGTAGACATTGGCCTTGGTGTCTGATGTTTGTAGCTCAGTCCCATCCTTTGTTTGTTGTCAAGTGTTTGTAGTATTACTGACAGGACGTGGGAAACTGCAGTCGCTAGTTATGTACAAGCCCTTAGACCATTTTCTTATCTTTCCACTCTTTTTTCTCTAAGTGTATTTGGATTTCCCATTTCCCATTTCTTGTACTGTGTCCTACAGAATAAGATGCTTTTAGTGCTAATTTAATTAGCCTTTCAGAAGTTATAGTCTTTGTGTGTTAAATCTGCGCATAAAATTCACTTTGCTTTCTTGTTTAGTGATAATTATGTTGTATTTGCTAAGAAAAAAGAAACAGTAGGTAGAATGTATTGGAAGGAATGAGCATTTTGTTTTCAAAATGCAAGGTGTAAAGGCTTTTAATTTTAGAGAGAAATTTAACTTACTGCTGATGTATATAGAACTAATTAGGTTCATTTCACATTATTCAAGATTTAAAAGCATTTTTCAGAGATATCAGTGAAGGTATTCTAATGCTTGCTATTCCTAAAATCTGTGCAAGGGTTATTTCATGCAGTTAGGAAAGCCATTAAAGGAAGGTGTCAGTATTTTGTGAGTCTACAGTCACTCCTGTGCAAATATTAAGTTACAATTGCCCTCAAAAATGAAAACAGAGACTCACTAAACTTACATCTCCGTGTGATGTAAGTGAAACTTCTGCCTCTGATCATACACTTTCAACACTGCAGTCCCAAAACTTTCTGTCTGGCTTCAAATTCTCCTAAGCGTGCAAGTGAGAGAAACATTAGTGCTGCTTAATTCTTGGCTTAGCTTTTCTGACTGCATGAGAAATTTCCGTCCATTGTATTTTGTATGAGGATTCTAGGAATTCAGTCATGGAAGTGATGTCTTGAATCACAGAGATCCCACCTCTGTGACATTAATTTCTTGCATAAATTAAATTCTTGAAAAAGCCGTACTGGAGTGAGACATGTGGCTTCTCTTTGAAAAAATTGCTTTACTTTTGTAAAAGATTTTAGGTTGATAGTTTTGACAACCTTAATCTTGACTGCAATGTATTTCATCATAAATATATAATATATATGTTACATACGATGTACGCTAACTGTACATCGTAACAATAGTCAGCCTAAGTGGCCATGGTAAAGACCTTAGCTGCAGTGAAACTGCAGAAGACAAACACTTCCATGATGAATTGCTATGGTTTCATTCTTACTCCTGTCTGGTTATTAGAATATCTTCACTGGCTGTGTCCAGCAGATGTAAGGTGAAGTGGTTGTCAGTTGGTTCAAGAAAGACCATTGACATACATGGTCTATATGCTGGTAGGCTGTGTATGAAGTATTCCTACTGCCTACGAAAGTTTTGAGTTTCAGAAGTCTAGATACAGTTCATTAAATATGACTTAATAACATTTCTTTTCAGTAATATTTAGTGTCCCACTCAGTTTGCTAGATGTACAGATTGCTTTGTGTTTCTCCAAGCCACTGTTTTTCCTGATGGACTTTCTTATTCTCTCATAGTCCTGCTGGCAGTAGTAGATATGGCTCCTCTTGTAATGTCAGCCGAGGAAGCTCTCACCTCAGTGAGCTGGACCATTCCCATGAAAGTGCCCATGGCTCCGAGCAAGAAGATGATCGCCAAGAAAGAGAGTCAAATCATTCCTACCACAGTTCGTGCAGCTACCAGAAGGATGGTCAGGCTTGGCTCAGGGAGCAAGAAGAGCCTTGTGGCAAAGGAGAGGAAGAGAGGGTCTGTGAGACAGAGGACAAACATGCAGACCATTCTGCAGCTAAATTACCTCTGGAACTTGAGAAGCCCAAAGATGTTGATGTGGGAGCCCAAGTGAGGTAGGTGAAGCTAATACTGAGTTATTTTCAGCTACTTCAAAGAGGATTCCTCTCTTTGCTGTTTCCTGGGGCAAATTATATACATTGTTCTTGTAGCCTTCTCTAATGACTAACTTGATGTTGCTGATCTGTGAAACATCTTTATGTGCAAGATCAGTTATTTATGAGACGTTGGCTAAGCTTAAACTATGTTTGCTATGTATGTCATAAAGAATGCTTGCTAGTGCCTTGAAGTTTATTTGCTGTATTTTCTGTTTCTGGTTTAATGGATGTAGTGTTGCCCAAAGAGAGCTGCTTCCATTGCTCACGTGTGATCAAACTTGTGTGAGCAATCCAGAACTACATGTACTCATGGTTAGAGCTGCACTAGTTCCTTCCTTGTGTAGTAGGCTACCACAATTAGAGTTAGTGTTTACGTAGTTGTGGGTTGTAGAATTACAATATGAATAGACATGTTGCTCTGACTCATTGTAGCAGCTTTTCTTGTCCTTGCACTTGGGCTTTCCAAGCTGTCAGCAGTATTGAAAACAGTCTTCAGAAGTATTTCAGCTAAGGTTGGGGGAGTAATGCATTGAGTTTTGTACAAGTTTTATAGGAATTTCAAACTTCTCTACTTAACCTTGGGAGTGATTTTTTTTCGTTGAGGTAATCAAGTCGTTGCAGCTCCCAATGTGGATATGGTTATACTTTCATAAGTATGAGGGATTGTTTTCATCTGGTTCAGTTAGATCCATGCAAGGAGGTCTGCTTATCTGTACTCTTTGCAGGGTTTCACTGTGCTTGTACGAGAGAATTAACCACAGCAGTTCATGTGTAGGCAACCCTTACACTAAAGATGAAAAAAGGAAAACAAGACTAGAAAAAGTGTTAAACTGTTTTTAACTTCTGACTCACTTTCCTCTTCTCCTTACAGAGCAGCAGGAGTCTTGTCCCAGAATGGCTGGCCTATATTTGTTCACGGGGAAGGTTATTCACATAGACTATTTCAGGCTAATTTAGGCATCTAACTTGAATACTCCTACATCACTGGCTCTCTTTCTTTCCACTTTCTGGCAATGCTTTTCTCTCCATGGAGTAAGCATGGAACTGAGCTCAGAGTTGCATCTGAACTAGATGGATAACATGGATGCATGTTGCTCTCAACTATGGGTTTTTTTTTTTTTAATTTATTACTGTCAGCAGTGCAGGGTGCTTTGCAAACAGGGCAAGATGTTTGTTTGTTATTTACACCTCAGCAACATACGAAAGAAGGCATGTAACAAAAGGCCCAATGTATTATGAGGTTGGGTAGTGTGAAATGTGCTGTGGGGCACTGAGATGAAGCAGTGTTGCCAGATGCATGTGTCCTCTTGAAAAGCTGTAGGAAAGGGTGGAGGGAGAAAGAATGGGGAAGAGCGCTGTGGCCACTGAAGAGGGGCTGTAAATTTGTAGCAGGGTGGGCTGAGCAGAAGGAGGTGGTGGTTAGAAGTGACCTGCAACAGGCAGGGGATGGAGAATCTTCTGTTTGCCTCTTTTTGTGTGCAGTTATGATACCAATGTGTTGAACTGGCTTGGTCAGCTATCTTGGACTGCTTTCCAGATGTTCTGACCAACATCATCTTACTCCTGGGCTTGGATTGTGTCGTAGCTTATATATTTCAGCTCATCAGTTTCCGAGACAGTTCCTCTGTGTAAGGAAACCTCTGCTTTAGCCTCTCACTTCCAGAGCTTGTGCATGGCTGTGTTGACTGGAGCCTGTTGGTTACTTCAGCTTCCAGAGCTGAAGCTGTGATTGCACTGTGTAACATTGAATCTTTAGTGCCACGGATGAGTGTTTTTCATACAGTGATTTTCTGTTTCTTTAAGCTACCGTGGTGACAACGAGCCACCGCCATTTCCTCCAGCAAGAGCCCATTGGATTCGAGCCATTAGCAAAGTTCGGCTGCAGCTTCAAGAGGTAGGATGGAGTATTGCTTCGCTCCTTCTCTGTGCTACATGGGTTTTAGGTCTGTGGCTGAAGGCTTCATTTCTTCTTCCGTGTAAGCCACTTCTTACAGTTCTGATGTTTTGCAGACAAATATTTAATCAAAAGCATCTTGTGGTGCTCTTAGACCTATCTAATTCTGCCAAACATTAACATCATTGTTTGGAGCTAGGGATGAATATCAGAAAAGATGCAGAAGTAATTTTTGTAAATTATTCCTGTTATTTGTAAATAGTAATAATAATGTTTGGGACTAAATGGTTTGTGTTAAACTGTTCAAAATGAAGACTTTTTCTCAAGGCAACTTGAGGATAGCTTGTTAACTTAGTAGGAGTTATTTGTATTATTTGTTGTGTGAAAGTGTTCCTTGGGAAACTTTACATCAAATATTTTTATATACAGTACTTGAAAGTGGGTGTATAATAATCTCATCTCATGGTATTTCCATCTCATGAAAGTAAGATTTAAAAATAAATAATCATTATTTGGGAAGTCAAAAGGAAAAGATTGTGACATTTTCTTCAATGATATAAACACCCTTGTTTTAGAAAACAACGATTAAAACCCCAAAAGTTGTTGGTTTTGTTTTTTTTTTTTTTAAGTGTTGTGCTTTCATCCATCTATATGCCCACAGAAAGATAACATATGGTGTTCATATTCTATAGATGATAAACTATTGCCTAGTACTCAAAGTGCAGATTTAATGTATTTCATTTAGAAATACTGATTTCTTCTAGAGCTCTCTTGTTTCGTTTTTATAAAAGATTATTTTACAGTACCTGTCTATCAGTAGCAGGACTTTTCTTTCTCTTCTGGATTTGTTGCTATTTTTTAGCAAAACACTTTTTATAATATTTTTTTTGGGGGGGGGTGGTTTTGTAGGGTTTTGTTTGTTTGGTTTTTTTGGTTTTTTTTTTTTGAATCTGTAGAGGCTTCTGAAGTACCACAGAGGAAATTGTTTTTCCCTTGCTTATCTGGATTGTGAATTCTTTCCCATGTAACAATTACTGTGTTACTTCCCTTCTGAGCAGAAGGGATTTGGGTCAAAACTATCAGTGCAACATGGAAGGTGAAATTTAAGAACACCATTAGTATCTAAGAAGAAGAGGATCTTCTGTTGTGGTTCTGTAGAGCATGCAAGCAAAAGAGTTCAGTTCTGTGCCTTAAGGTAAACAAATGCACAAACATACTAGAAGGGACAAGAGATTCAGTGATACCTCTCCCTGGAGTCCCTGAGGTGGTTCAGCATCAATCTTTGTTTCTGCTAAACTGGGAGGAAGGCATACCTTGAGATGACTGTTACAGAAACCCTAGTTTAAGGATGACAGAAAAATGTTATTCTTTGCTTTACCTTGACCACTCCTAACAATTACAGCTCTGAAATTTCCTTAAAACAAAAAGCGTAAGAGATAGAGCTTTCCAGCAGCCTGCTCCGGGACTTAGCTGTCTTTACTGTCCAAAGGTTTTTTCTGACCTCTGCTCTAGATGTCTCTTGTGCCATATAAATCCATTTCTCATGATTAGAACAAGTAGTAAAGGAGCAGAACAGATTTCCTTCCTCTCTCGAATAGTGAAGGGCCGCTTCAAGAGAGGGTGAAGCCTCACTTGCTCTTCTCATGTTCACTAAATGACCATTTCTTCTTTTAGCGTTTTCTTGTCAGGATTTTTCCTGACCCAGCTGAGAGCCTGCTCACGTGCACTACAGAGCAACTAAGACTTAGTTCTCCAGGCTGTGATCCTGATATCTCAAGATATCAGGTATCCTGCTGTGATGGTGCCTTTTTATCGCAGACTAACACTCGTACATACTTAGCCTCTTGTCCTTTCCAGAGCTGAGGTTCCTTCTGAAGCAGGGCTTTGTCAGTTGTTCCCTAGCCTGTATTTGTTTTATATTATAGCTGAATATGGCTCTGCACTTGTTCTTTTAGAATTGTTTTTTTCACTCCTTAAGCACATTGCTGTCTATCTCTTCCTAATCTGTTACGCCTAGAAATCCTTGAAGTTGTATGTGAAAAAGTTGTGTAGTAGCCATGCTGCCAGGCTGTGTGCTACCAGAGCTGCCTGAGGGACCCTGCTTGATACATTCTTTGAGTTTGGCTACCTGAGTATATTTTTTTTCCAGTGTGTTTGCATCTATTTTAGCAGTTTCGTGCAGACCTCAGGATATAAAACTTCTACTGTTCTCCTATCCCTAAGAATAATTCACTTTGTCGTTGAAAGGAGTTAAATGCATTTGACACAGTTCTACTCTTGATGAAACCGTGCTCACTGTTATTTCTCTCCTTTTTATGTTCTAGAAGATTTGTAATTAGTTTATTTGTTCCAGTCTTCAGTTCCCAGGAGGGGCAGGGGAAAAGTCAAGTTAGTGCTTTCATAATTATCCAAGTCCTCTTCTTCCTATTTTTTAAGCATAAGTACTTGCTTTGCCTTTTTCAAATCTTCAAGTGCATTGCCTGTTTTTCAAGTTCTTAGTGCTTTGTGATTGCCAGTATTGCAACCCAGTACCTGAGGATGAAGACTTATCAGGCCTGGCTGACTTAAAAATAACTACCTCTTCTGTTTGCTTTCAAATTTGTTTTCCTTTACCGAAACCTCTTTTTGTAACTTGCTAAATTATTTTTTTTTCCTTTTTTTAAAAAAAACAATACTAATTCTGTCAGCTGCCTGATTGCAGTTATCCCCGTCAGCGAGGACCTGAAGCAATTAAGGCATCAAATGTTACAGCCTTCTTAATGCCCTCTTAATGATGATAGCTTTGTTGTCCTGTGAGTAGCAGTCATGTTTTTTTGTCATATTGTGTGTTCACTGCTAGGTGTTTAATTTTGTGTTTCATCCTTTTAATTTCTTTGCTGTGCAATCATGCTTGTCCATAAAAACTTCCACAAGAAGAGATTTCAAGCCCTCTGAAGACGGGAACAGGTCTCTCATTGTATGTCCGTTCCTTCCTCTTCGCTGGGATACCTTGTGATTCTCGTTTGTTCATGCTGATTCATTAACTGTTAACAGCTTCCTGAACTCCCTGGTCCTTTAAGCCTGCTTCTCATGAGCTCTAGCTACTGATTTTCTGAGTTTTTATTAGTTTGTGTTCTTGAATTACAGTGTTTTTCTATCTTGTCTAATTCCTTTCCTTTTAAGGTATGAGAAAGACTGTTGCAGTTTTCTTAGATGCATCCTCATTTCTCTCTGTACATTTGCTGAAATCTAGGAGCGTCTCTGCTAGTTGCTTTCTGCACCTTGTGCATCATCAGCTCATTCCTAGATCTTGTTTGAAAGTCAGTGATACATACACAGACTATCCAGTCTGGATTTTCAGGGTCTCTGTGATGATAGTCTAAGCAGGCGATTTTGTTAGTAGTTAGGAAAGGTTGTATCACATTTCTGTGATCACCTTATTAATATCTTCCCTTGTTCTGTCCTTACCTAGAAGCTTTCAAGAGGACTATCCTTCTCTTTTGTTCCAGCGCTTAGAGCAGCTGCTTATGTCCTTAATATTTAAAGCAATGCCTCCAGCTCCTTTGCGTGTTCCCTTTCCTCAATGTGCAATATAATTTCATTAATACGCATGGAAGTTCATCTTATGGATCTGAACTGCTGGATTCCTCTCAGTTAGACTACTGAAATGATTCTTATGACTCTTAATTGTTAATGATCTGGCTGCAATTTGAAAGAGAGAACAGGAAAAAAAACCCAAAAGACACCCAAGAAGTTTCCATATGTGATGTGATTATAAATCCCCTGAGCAATTCAGCCTCCTACCTGGGAAGAGATTAATATTCATGTGAATAATATACATGCATCCTACAGCACCATGAGTCAGAGAAATGTAGTATTTTAATTAAGACTTGACAGTTACAAAATGGCACAGAAATTCGTAACTATACATGTTTAAAAAGCTTTGTGGTAGCATGCACATTTTTTTTCTTCACTTCTGCTGTTTTATTTTTTCTCTTTCTGTGTTTGTGAAGAGGAAATTATTCCAGAATCAAACTAGGGTTTTCAGCCCTGAGAGGAATGACTCAATAATTCTCACCTTCTTTGTCTACAAAGAGGGATTAATTGATAGCTCATCTACTGCAGTCCCTCTGTGGGAGCTTCTTTTCCAGAAGAACAAACGCATAGCTATTGCACCTTCAACTTGCAGCCCTCTTTAACTGAAATAGCCTTTGGCCAGGGACACAGCTGTGTGACTTCTAAAATTACACAAATTTGAATCTGAATTTTGTATAACACAGAAGAATCGTTAGACTGGAGAAGAGCAAAAATTCAATCAAATCGTCAAATTGCCTCTCTTTCCAATTCTTTCAAGTATATTTAAGTATTACAAGAGGATGTGGAGTCTGTAGTTTTATCTATTTCCACTGAATTTGTTTACGGGAGAAGTCATCTTGTGCATAAGTTTCCTCTTTTACATCAGGAGATTACACACATCATTTTACTTTTTTTCATTTCCAAACCAAAGTCATTGGTTTCCTCTTTGATTTTTCTTCTTCTAGATGCCATTGTATACCAATTACTTTGATTTTAATTTTTGTCTTTACCTGTTAAATGTCAATAGTATGTTCTTTTTGACTGCTGTGTAGCTAGATAACATACTGAGCTGACAAATTTAGTTCATGACATTGTTCTTCTGGAACATGATAAGCACCTGCAGTGGAGGGACTAAATGACCGTTCTCTAGTCCTGCAGGTACCTAGTCATATCTTTAGTCTTATTTTCCCATGCCCTATATCTTCACAGTCAGCACTTCTGATCAAGCATCTGCAAATATTTAAGAACCATCAAGGTCTCCGCTTTTAAAAGTCCTGGTCCAGAGTGAGTGATTTTGGAGTGTGAAGCCCTATTTTTATTTTGAGAAAGCAAGCTGTTTGTGCAAACCACCACTACTCTCTTCTTATGTAGCTGTGGGGTGCCCTGAAGAGTACTTTCTGGACTTCCAGGGTTAGTGAGGAGATCACCAAGGCACTGACTAGTACCAGTTTTGGTTGCTAGTTTGATTGTAAGTTATCTGCCTGCCCCCACTCCCCATGTGCGAATCCAGGCCCTCTGATCAGTAAAACCATGTACCGTACACCAGCCCAGGTAGGTAGTGGAGGACATACATGCTGTAAGCCAGTCACCAAAAGATTAGAAACTGTCCCTTTCCCCTCTCATGAACTATGCAGTCCATGCAATAGTTTACTTCCGGCATTTTTTCCCCTTAAGCTTTGTTGCCTAGGTGTCTTTTTATCAGTCCTGTGAAGATGAGTAAGCTCTGCATTTTCAAAGCCTCCCACACAGCGGCAAAGAAGCAAACTGAAGCACTGTGACACTAACAGAGTTGCTAGAAACTTCTCTTCATGAAGAAAAACTACATCTCCAGTTAAATGACTTCCTTCTTTTCTACCTGTTGTATTTATGAAGGTTATATTTTACCAAAAATACCTGCATTACTGATGAAATGTCCCTGGGATCAGGGTTGATGGGGAGCTGTAGAACACCCTTGTGCTCATGAAATCGCTGTTCCTATGCCAGAGGGGGACATCAGGTCTGGATAGGTAAGGCGTGATCAGAGGGTTGCAGCCAGCTGTAATGCAGACTGTTGTCAGGTAGCCATGCCCACAATGGAAATCAAATGCTTTCTGCTTACCTTATGTATAAAATGCATACGTGGCTTTCAGATCTCATAGGGACTGCACAACAATAATTATTTGGAAAGCATTTAAATATAACAGAAGCGGAGATATTCTACTATCTCCCCATGCCATAATCTTACTTCCCTGTGTTGCATATGGGTTTGCAGACTGGCGAGTCTTGTGGGACTCCTCAAAGCCCTTCATGGCTTTCCCAAGGCAACTTTTAGTGTTGAGTGATTCCCCGGTGCTTGAAAGTGTCTCTCTTGTCTCTTCTGGTAGCCTCTCTGTTCGTCTGACATGTTGTGTTCAGAGGAAGAAAAGCTTCTTTCGTCTCTGAGTGTCTTAAAATGAGATATCTGCATATTCACATCTGTTTAGAATGAAATACATGTTTGTTTATCTTTAACTGAGATTCTCTGAGTCCTACTACCATTTTTAACCTCCTTGGAATAAATGTTAACAGTTTTCAGAATTTCAGAATTATCAAGATTGGAAAAGACCTAAAAGATCATCCAGTCCAACCATCACCAATACTTCTCAGCTAAATCATATCCCTCCACACAACATCCAAATGTTTCTTGAGTGTTTGACTTCCGGAGAGAAGCTGAATGGAAAGTGACTGCTGCTTTTGCAAAATGTGGGTGGTTTTTTTGGGGGGGGTTGGATGGGAAGTTAGACTTTTTCTGGTTTTGACTTTTTGAGATTGACTGGGATATGACAGATGGGAGACATCTCTGCAGAAGAGCCAGCAGCTTAAGCTAGAATATATGTAGAACAAGGAGGGCACAGGACTCTAGTTCCTGATCTAAATTGGGCACTATTGAGATTTTTAACCTAGCTTTCCCATGTTTTAGAAAAGTGCATTGGCTGCTAAGCTGTAACACTCTTCTAGGGAATGACTCTTCCCTGCGCCCCCTCGCTGTTGGGATGTTTTAGACCTGAAAAATACTCCTGTTCAAATTAATCATGGTCCTGTAAAACAAGTTTTGATTCTGAGAAGCTGGTGTTTTCTAAAGGAAAAGGTATCTTACTCCACTTCCTTCCTCTCCATGGAAGTTGTGCTTCTGCTGATCAGAGAGTAAGGTGTGGGTGGCAGCAGTGGGCTGGCAATGTGAATAGCGGACCTTACGTCTTGTACAACTCCTAGGTTCCCAATTAGACTAGGTACCCAGGATTGCTGCTTTTTTGCCTTTGGCATGGTTTCTCTTAGGGAGTCTGGTCACAGCAACTCTGTATTTGGTCTCTCCAGAGTGACTTGTGTGTTGCAGGCTGAAGGAACTATCCATGTGCACAGCGCACCTCTGAACTGGGATGAACTACAGCAAGCTCTTTTTTCCTGTCTGGTGCTGCTCAGCTTGCAATCACATTTTTACCAAGACTTTTCCAAAGACTTTGTCAAGGAAGTGCTTGTCTTTTCCCAGGATCTCCTGCTACAGTTGTCTGAAGCATTTGGGATCATGGAACCCAGATCTGTTTGGAGGGTGGACCAAGTTGTCTAAGCAGGCTGTAGAATATTAAAAATGTTGGAGCTGAGGCAAATGTTGCCTCCTTATGCAATCTCCCCTCTTTGCACCTTGTTTTGGGGATGTAATGGCAGAAATAACTACCGCAATCTGCTCTGTTGATAGAGGCTTGTATATGATTTGGGGTGGGGCACAGAAACCTGCGGTGTCCTCATCACCTCAACATGGCACTCACGCATGGTGCTCATTAGTAGAAATTGAGAGAGCTTCATCTAGCACTGGAGTAAATCGGTGCCTCCTGCTCAGAATAGGGGTGCAATGGGAGTGGTGGGTGGGGAGACTCCTACCTGCCACATACGCAGGCCTTAAAAATAGCGTTGGCTGTTGGGAGAGCCAGACTTCACACTCTTATTTTTAAGGCTCTGTGTGGGAGGAGGGGATATTTCCCAGTGTTGTGTACTGCTGAAGCAATCTGTACAAGAAATCCTGCACCGGAGAGATAGCAGTGGGCTTTGGCTTGCAAAGCACAAGACTTGGGGAAAAGATGAGCTAACCAGCACTAGCCGAAAGCGTCATAAATGAAGCGTGAACTATTCATGCCATGTTAGCAAACCCTTTGAATAACATAATAACTTCATAGACATTAGGTCAGAAAAATGGGTTTGTTACATGACAATTTTGTCTTTTAGTGTTGTTTTTCTTTCACTTGTTTTCCGAGCTGCATGGTGACACAACTTCTTTAGATGTAGGGCAGGGTTGCCTTGCATGCCTCTGAGCTAATTTTTTGGCATTGTGTAAGGGTGGTTGTAACTGGAATCTTCTGGTACTGTTTATCTATATCTAAGTAAGAAAGTAGC
>WHYT01017047.1:577663-614574 GCA_009806455.1 Tetrax tetrax
CCCCCCCCCCCCCCCCCGCCTTGTAAGAGTGGTATTTGGAAGTCAAATGCTGTTAATAAAGCTTAATATCATGCCTAAAGACAGCAGGACTCCAATTCTGGCTGGTGTTACATAGTATGTAAAACAGAGTAACATTTTTATTTTCTGCATGTTTTAATGATTTATTGAATTCAAGCCACTTGAAGGTCTTGTGGTGCAGCAAGTGAATGCTGTCCGTTAGGAGGTAGTTCTTGCCGGGCTATACAAGAACTTTCTTTGCATCCAAACTCCATTCTTGGCAAATAGGATTTGTAAGCCATATCATGGCCACCAGCAAGTTTTCTACTGTCTGCTTGTATTTAGAGTCTGAACAATTTTGTGACATTGTGGAGAACTGATCAGATGAGCCTCGATCAAGCTGTGTGTTCATTTCCATTGGTGTGGTGGTGGATCACTGGCACTTTCTAAAAGGGCTTTGTGGTTCCCCTTTGGTTTCATTTGAAACCAAACCTGTACTGTGTAAAGGTGGGACCAATTCTTCCTCTCCTTGGCTTTTGAGTCTGTAAGGAAGTGCCTGCAGCTTTCCTGGCACCCTGTGAGCTGGGTTTGTAACAGGCATCGTTTGCTGAAAGGCACTTGCGAACATCAAGGTATTAGATATCTGTTCTGCAGGGAGAATTTCCTGAATGCGTTGACAGCTTCATCCTTTGCGTGCTTCAAAACTAAAGATAATTTAGGCATACAGCTGGGGTGAAATCCCAAATGCAGTTTGAGATTTTAATCTGTTGCTCAAGCATGCAGGTACCAGATGCTGGAAGAGCTGTGATAAGTCTGAGTGATAATTTACTTGGGACGCTGTAGGCAGTGAGTCTCTTGCTGCGCAGGGTTGCTTGTGCCTGTAGGCTTGCAGGATGATGTGATATGAGGTGAGCAGCCAGTCTTACCTGTGGGAGTATCCTGTTAAAAACAAGAGGATCCCGTTTAAGCCCTTCATGCACTGGATCAGGAAGAGAGAAGAAAGGGCTATTCTGGGTAACTATAAGTTCATTTACTCTGCCTTCACTAATATGTGGGGCTAGAAAATGTTACTGCCTGGCAAGTGGGAAGTTAGTAGAAACGCTAATTGCATGCTGCTTTATACCCTGTGTTACACTGCGACGGACCAGGTGGGCAGTGGGTCTCATCTGTCTATATTTCTGTAGTATTTCCCATGTGCCAGGTAGGAAACCGGGAAATGGTTTGGAGAAGATGGAGGCTATTGCAAAAATCAGAGAATAGGTTACAGAAGTGGGAGAGGGGACACTGGGGCAGTCCTGGGAGGGGAGATGCTGAGGATGCGTGAGATGAGACCAAACAAACAGCTTAGCAGACTGGAAGCTGAGAGCGGATGTTGCTGCCATGTGCTAATAGAGCAGGGGAGTAAACATTGGCAAGTTTACAGCTATTTAAGCTAAAGGTTAATGTTAGCGCAAGAACAGAAGGGTATAAGCTGGTTATGAACAAACCCGGGCTAGGAATCAGAAAGTGATTTTTCTGAGTGTTAGTGAACAGCTTCCAAATGGGTTTCTTTGCCCTTTCTGTTTCTAATTAATCTAAAAATGGGTCTGTTTGTGAAAGCTATTATATGACAGTCACCTGTAGGAGCAAAGAATGAGACTTCATCATCCAGGAAGCCTCTAAGTAGGCTGTGAGATATGTCCATGGAACCACAGCCTCCGTAACTATTTTTGTAGCGTGGCCTCCCAGTGTTCACACTGCCCACCTGCCTGCCGTTGCTGCTGAGCTCTGCTGCCTTGCAGGACCCTGTGGGTTTCGTAGCACGACCAGAGGTGCGTAGGAGAGGTATTTGCTACTTAGATGCTGTCGCTGGAGTAAAATGGTGAAAATCATATTGCAGGTCCTCGTGGATAGTGTCTTTTCCATGCAGTTGCACAGTAGATATTAAGGATGCTAGACCTTGTGAGGAGTTTCTTGAAGAACAGTCGTTATTAGTGACTCATGAGTAGTAATGAACCTGTCACAGATATAATTTTGTTTTCTGACAAATGTTCAAGTGGTAACAGTTTCTGAAAATACGGTGTAGTTTGTAAACAGGTTTGCTCTTAAATGAGATTTTTAAAATTCCCCGTGGAATTTCAGTTGCTTATTTAGACAGTAAATTACAATTGAACCCATACTTATTAAACGTTTTTAAAAGCTAACCCTGGAAAATTATTTTCTGCGAGAGCTTGAAAAGCAACAGAGTATCAAGACAAAATCAGTGATATGTACTAAAAAAGAGATAATAGAGCTATCCAGCTAGAAGGGAATTTAGATTCAGCCTTGAGCTGATTCATCTATTTGCCTCCTCTTTGGTCAATACTTTTAAGTTGTTGCATACGAGAACGTATGACGTACAAATAAAGGTTCCTTTATGTAAAAGAACAGTTTATTTTAACCATATTTCCATCTGTTTTTTATTTTTGTTAATGAGTTGATATTCACCTTGTATTTTAAGATAACACACACATCTTTGAGAAACTATTGTTGAGAAACTGAGAGTGCTAAATTCTATTGCAATTTATTTAAATTTTTCTATTTTTGTTTAATGTATCATGTTAATGAAGCAGATTGAAATGCGTGAAAGTGTTTTTGTGATACCTCATATAACAGGTACTTGAGGGATCCAGTTTTGTCTGCACAATTATCTATAGATTGGCTCGTGTTGACTCTGAATTTTGTTATGCTTAATTTAAGGAACTTAATTTAAAGCAAGTACAATCCTCTTCATATTTGTGTGACATAGATACATGCTACTAATCCTAATTAAGTTGCTCTATTTTTAGCTCTCAGTAGTAATAGCTAGTTAATATACAACTGTGTACAGCTGCTAGAATCATCCTTTTCATCCAGTCTTTACTTCCACTTCTCCCCGGTGTCGGTGAAGCTGAGTGGCTCCCCTGAACTGAGAGCACAGAGCAGAGGCAGCCAGGGGACTGACGCCCCACCTGCCCTGCTCAGTATTCAAGCGCACAGTGGTCAAACTGTGCTTGTCCCTCTCATCACAGGCTTGCCAAAGGGGCTAAGTGGCTTCTGAAATCACTTGAATTAGGTCAGCTATGTAATCAAAGCCTGGTTTGTAGCGCAGTTTTCATCCCCTTGCAAAAGGCTTTCTAAATACAGTCATTTTCTTTTTTTTGCATTAAATTTCCACCCCTGTCCCTCCCAATCAGGGGAGCAGACTGACAATGTTTCTAGACCCAGTTATTTCAGGCCCATTTTGTAGAGCCTGTCAAATGCCTTTACTAGAGGTGTGAAAGCTGTGTCTGGGCTTATTAGTACGGGTGTGATTGCTAGAGACGGCTTTGTCGGAGCTATGGTGTGGCAGTGGCACTTTTTTTTTTTTTGTTGAGAGCCTACACTAACAGTGTCCTCAGAGACTGACAGAGACATATATGTCATTCATAACAAGTATTTATGGGATATTTTGGATCATTAATCAACTGCTGCCTTCTGCAGGGAATATAAATATACAAAATTATTCCTGCCTACAGAGAAAAGCATATTATTAGGCCAAGAGTCAAGACAAAGATAGGGTAGTAAAAAAGATTCTTTCCCTGCTTTTGAAATTTGATGCATCTGTGGGTAATGAGGAAGAAAGAGCTGGTTGAGGAAGCGATTTGTCAGCAGAGGTAGCTGGGTCATATGGTAGCTCTGTAGGGTTATCAGTTATTACTCATCTGCCATGTCGTTACATGATACTGGACAAGCGTGGTGGCTTGTGTAAAGGATTTTTCCTTTGCCTCTCCTTGTGATCTGTTAATTGATTTCTGGTAATTTGACTTAAGATGCTGGAAATGAGCCATCGGAGTAGTAAGTGAAGACTTCATAATGTTTGATATGCTGTGAACGCAAGTACGCTGAAAAGTCAGGCTTTTGTTATCTTGAGATGGCTGTCCAAATGGAGATGACTCTACCCTCATTCTTCACTTGTAATGGCGACTTTTTCACTTCGCAGGTACGCTATGAAAACACCAGTTAATGCTTGAATTACTGAAGTAATATGGTGATGAGTGCAAAGAACACTCCTTAAATCACTACATATATTGGTGATGTGACTGCATGTAATGGTGGGGCCTGGCTGTGATACAATAAAAGATGCACGTGGTCATGCTTGGAATAACATGAAGGAATCAATATTAAATAGTTTCTTGTTTAGTGAGCAGTAGGATACCCTCTCTGCTCACTGAGAAAGGGGTTTACCTTCAGCTGGAAAGGGAATGGTCTTTGGGTTTGTACTGAGTGCTACCCTGTAGGATCAGGGCACTGAATTTCTGTAGCCAGATCCTTTTGTGAGACCTACCTTTTGCAGAATGCACAAACAGTTCTGTCAGAGATAATTTTCCTGTTCTCACTGTTAAGCTCAGGTAGGAAAACATGCTCTGCAGTGTTTGAAGTAAGCTGTTGTGCTGTGGGGCAGCTGGTTGTCATGCAGACCATCTGTGAGGAGTAATGCCTGTTAGCAGGTGTATATGTTACCATGTAGTTCCCTACCTGAAACAGGTTCTGGAATAATACAGGTAAGGAGCAATAAAACAGACCTGGGCAGTATGTG
The DNA here is from genome assembly GCA_009806455.1 of Tetrax tetrax. Lineage (NCBI taxonomy): Eukaryota > Metazoa > Chordata > Aves > Otidiformes > Otididae > Tetrax > Tetrax tetrax. The sequence goes on from WHYT01017047.1 coordinate 582,237, forward strand.
AAGAGATTAACTAGACCATCTAGCATACTCAAAAGCAACCCTGAAAAATGCATATACTCTCTTTTGTTAAAACCTTCTAGGACAGAGACTTTGTGGCTTCCCTAGACAATCCATACTCACTTACAGTTAAAAGATTTTCCGGATGTCTAACCTCGCTTTTCACTGCTATGAGCTAAGCCTGTTATTTCTCTATCTATATTTACAACAGAAATGCTGAAATGCTTCCCTCAACTAGTTCATGTTTGAGGCTGTAATGTTTATCTGAGGTCTACATTTCACAGCATCTGCAACTTTTCCTTTCCAGGTTTCTTAATCTAAAAAGCAATTAGAGCTCTAACTGAGAGTATAATTTCAGATTTTTCCGCTCCAGCACATGTCTCTGCTCAGATGCCTTTACATTTTAGTGATGCTGATTATTTAATTAGGTATGCAATTAAGACATTGATTGTAATTTTCCAATTTCAGAAAATATCTAGTCCTTATGTTTTGGATGCCATTAGGATGGAGAAAGATGTAGTTTGAAGGAGGAAGCAGCAGAGGGAGAGTTTTCTCTGCCATAGATGCTTTCTCACTGCCTGTTGGCTAAGGTATTCAAGCTGAATCTAGCTTAAAAGCCAGTATAATAGTTGTTTCTGGAATGAGGGCACTCAGCAGGTAACACTTTTGAGTCAGCCGAGTTGCAGAGTGCAGAATAGATAGTCCGTCTTCTACTTGTACTTCTTGATTAAAATTTGAGAATGACAATTCAGCTAGAGAAGAGCTTCCATGCTTTTGAATGGACAGCCAAAATCCAAGGCAGCCTTTAGGAGCGTTTGGTTGTTTTCAGGAGGATGTTTAAGGAAGGTTTTGTGTCTGTCATTGCTGGGTAAAAGGAGACAGCATGCTACCCCTGAAGCTGTCACCTGAGACAGCTTTGCTTTTAAAGTCTCGCTCTGGTTTTGAAGTCCGATGTGGGCTGTGACCAGTGGGGTTGGCACTGTCTGAGCAGAGGCTTCTGAAAGGAGCATGGTGTCTGGGATGTAAAGCTTGTTTGTGCCTCGAAGTGGCTGGAACATACTGGATGAGGAGGAGTAATTTTCTGTGAAGGACTGGGTTGCAGAGCTGATAGTGTTTGGTTTTGTATCGCAAAAGTCAAGCATGCAAACGTCCACGTGGAGACAAGAAAGGGACAAACAAGTTTAGCCTGTGCATTTAAAGGGCTGCCTCACATCTCTTAAAAAAGGGTTCATCTGTTCAGGGACAGTGATGACTATAAACAAGTCAAATGGAGGATTATTTTAATCTGAGCTTTTTGACCAACACTCCCTTTAAGGGTTTTGCACCTTAAAGATTCCCACGCCAGACTAGATCTGTTCTAGCCCCAGGAGGAGTTTTAAATGGTGTGGCTGCAGCAGCCTCAGAAGGAAGGAGACGGGAGGACTCATTGCAGGCAGCTCTAAGGTCTCTGATCAATCCCTGCCTGATAAAGATTGGCCTAAACTGTGAAGTGTAAAGATCTGTGGCTCTGCAAAAACATTAGTGCTATGTTAACTCATTTTTTCATTAACCTTATACAAATTCCACTCCTTGAATCTTACTATATTCTTGGCCTTCGAAATATCCTTTATTCCTAGGCTATGTGAAAGTCTTTCCTTCTATTAGTTCAGAAGTCGTTCATGCTTCAGGGTTCAGCAGACATCCTTACAGTCAGATAATGTTAACATGTGGAGTGTAAACATTTCCTAGGAAGCTAAGTCAGACAGTGATTAGGTCTCACCTATTAACAACAAATGGACTTATGTTGCCTGTCTTTGGAAGTTAACAGTTTCGATACCTCTGATTTTTAGCAGTTTTTTTTTAACATGCCAGTGCTATTCTTGTCTTTCTGTAAACTTTTTCTTTTAAGGGAGGAAAAAATCCTTTTTAAGGAGGGAGAACTTTTGGGGCTTTGGGGAAGGTTATCTCCTTCCTTTTTTTTCAAATGTTTCAAGGCCAATATCTGGCCATTATTCCAAGGTGCTGGAGGAGGTACCTGTGCCTTTGCTCCCTTCCGAACTTGTAAGTTGCCCTTGCACCTTGCCTTACCCTTTCCTAAGGGGAAAAGAAAGAATCAGTGCTTTGAGTGACAGCTTCTTAAAGAAACTTACTCTTTTATCTGATAGCAACGTCTTAAGTGTATGTTTAAGTGTGTTGTGGAGCTATTGTAACCACAGAAAAGGCATTGGCAGGGTAGTTTTAAATGCTTTGCAATATACAGTCTCCTCTCTTCCTGGCTTCTGTCTCAGCAGCACTGCTTATGTTTTGATGATGCACAGCTCCTCAAAGTGTATTATTCATTGAGGACAGCTGTCAAACAGCAGGAGGTCACTGCTTTTTCATTAACACTTCAGTCTTTAGACTACTTATTGATTTTATCTTCTTGTGGCTTTGAAGGAGATAATAAATAGCGTGTTTTCACTGCTGAATCAATTGATAAACTTGACACTGTGTATTTGAACTTCTGAGGTCTAATACAGCTCTGAACCTAAACTACCTTACTGAGAACTCTGTCTTTAGGGAGATGCAAAAGGCAGTTTAATTTGAGACAGATGCTTCTTATTTTTCTTCCAGTGAAACACATAAAAATTATTTTTGAGAGCTCTTGGGTCAGGGTTGTCTGAGACCATTTGGGAGATGAATTAAATCTATGTGAGCTGGACAGAATTTAGACCTGCTATTCCAGACAAGCTCTCTCCATTGACTTTCACCTCTTTTCTCTTGACTTTTTCCATCTTGCTTCTTTGTTTCACCTCTCTATGTAATATTCTTATCCTCTGATTTACTTAGTCTTCCAATTTTGTTCTTCCTCAAAAGCCGGGACACTAGAACTGTTCTTGCTTGCAGGGAGAGGGGATGTGAGTGTGGAAGAGGGAGGAGCAGGACCTGTGCTCGAAGCATGCTCATTTTCCTTTGGTTAATCCACTCGTGCTCATGAAGGAATTGCTTACTTTTACAATTTTATCACTAATTCAGTACTTTACAGGAAGTTGGAATGAAATAGATAATGAGGATTAAAAAAGAAGAAAGGGTAATGTATACCTCGCAGACATCAAAGCATTTGGCCTATATAGCTGAGCCTGGTTTTATCAGTTTTAATAATTCCCTGCTGGCTCAACCTAAAATTAAAATCTGGTGAATTAAAAAATCGCAGTAAGAAGTATTTAAATTTTTAAGTGGAAGTTTATTTCTTTAGAAGAAGGCAAATAACTCGTTGCTCTGAGCCTCACGGTAAAGCACACTCTTTCTTCTAGACTTTTTTTAGATGCAAGTTGTGCCTATTTTTCCCAGTTCAGAATTATCTTCATTATTTCAGTAAAAAGAAAAAAAAAAAATCCCTGAAAAACAGAGCCTGTCTCAATCTTCTGTGCATTAGGTAAGAGTTTTTAAATGTCTGAATGGTGCAATCTTCCTTGCTTATGAGGGCACCTATGTTTTTGTCTTCTTGTAGCTGCATTTTCCTTTCCAGCTCTTTGTGAGCTGTGGTGAGGGCCATGACATTTTCCAGCACTTCATTGCTCGTGATGTCCATTAGCAATATCTCCTGTCTCTTTGTCTAATGAGACTTGCTTGCTTTTTCCATATTTTTTTCTACTGTTGTTCTTAAAAGGCAGCCATGGGAGTATTTCATGTGATAGTGCTTGAAAATCTGCACAGTTTCTTTAGGTCTCAAGAGCTGCAGCTGGGGGATTCTTTGGCCCCAGTACATTTTTTTACTTCAATGTGTTAATGTCTAGTGTTCATCACCACAGGGATGGGCAAAGATGAAGGAAGGAAGGAAGAAATACAAAGGACAGGGGCAGCCATGGCAAGATAACATTGACTCCACTTGTAGTAGGATCTTTGGAAAAAGTAAGGGGTAGTGGTTTTAAAATAGAGGGCATAGATTCAGATTAGATATTAGGAAGAAATTTTTTGCCATGAGGGTGGTGGAACACTGGCACAGGTTGCCCAGAGAGGTGGTGGATGCCTCATCCCTGGAAACATGCAAGCCAGGTTGGACGAGGCTCTGAGCAACCTGATCAGGTTGGAGATGTCCCTGCTCCTTGCAGGGGGTCGGACTGGATGGGCTTTAAAGGTCCCTTCCAACCCAGACTATGCTATGATTCTATGATTCTAAGGCATGTGAAAGCCTGGGAGGCTGTCTAATGGATGTTTCAGATGCTATAGAGAGTTAATGCAAATAAGAAAGTTTTGTCTGACGGATGCTTAATATTTTTTGAAAACTATTGCTTTGAAAAAGACCCCTGGCAAGATCTTTTTTGTCTTACTCATATGCAGAGCTTTGAAGATACTAAGTGTGGCACCAATCCTGGATTGCATTTTTATTTTCTCACTTGGGGAGTCTTCATCCTTATGTGGATGAATTCGATACAGAGCTTTGGTTCTGAGCTCAAGTGCTGTAATTGGTATGTTTAGTAGCAATCAGTTCTATTGCAGTGGAACTCAGTGCCCTCAGTTGGGTCAGAGCCCTGTTCTGCTGGCGGGGTGCAAACATATAATGAGAAACTTGGGGTCAGACTCTTAACATTGTTTAAAGCTGAAGCACCTCTGGAAATCTGACCTGTGGTCCATCCCCCTGCAGCGAGGGGAAAAAGCAAAAGGAGGGAGGGTTTTCTGGGGGATGGAGGATATGAGTGACCACAGAGGAATGCCAGCCTTACAGGTGATCTGAAAGGAGGTCGGTGGCCTGATTTCTGTGCCTGGCTGCAAGGGGCAGTGCTGTGGCTGCATATGAAAAGAGCAGAGGGGTACTGTTCACCAGTGGTGCTGGTGAAACAAAGTATTGTGAACCATGGTGTTAGTCTACCTCTATGCACAACTTGTACTTAACGTCTGTCAAACACGTGAGCTGATGGGGAGTGGCTGGTGTCAGCTGATGCTTCTGTGAGGTGTTGGGATGGAGCTGTGGTACCAGAGGGTAGAAGGTACCGGGAGAATATCTCATGCAGTGAGGGCAGGGCTGGGAGCACAGTAGCACTTGTGGAGGAAGCGGTGAATAAAAGTTGATATTGGTGTAGGTAAGAGATTGAGGGAGGGAAGTATCATTCACAGCAAGGCTGGCTCACAAGGAGGTAGGAGGTATTTGAGCAGATGGGAGGATAGTGGCATTTCCACAGCTAAGTCATATAGGCCTCTTCAAAATCCCACCCCACACTGTGAAAAGACTGTTTTTTAAGATGCAGTGAATTGTCCTTGAGCAAAACCGGGAAATGTGCACAACTCCCATACAGTGCCTTTGGTGCTAAAGGCAGAGAAACATCATTTGGGAAGGAGGTGGATGCTTGTGTTAGGTGCATGAAGAAGGGAGACAGGATGAAGGGAGCACTTGTGGAAGGAAAGATGTGAATGTGGACCAGCTGGCCAGGAAGATTTTCTTAGCAGCGGTGTGTTGGATGCTTGTGGGGCAAATAAATGGTACCTTAAATTCAGGCACTCCTTCCAGGAGAGTGCCTGCTGCTGCTCACTCCCAGGAGAGAAGTGTCAGTACAGTGTGAGTGGATTTGATTCCATGCACAACACTTCTGCAGTCATTCTTTTATGTAACAATTTACTTTTATTTTTGGGAAACATGAGATCAACGGGTGTTGAATCCCCCACACTTGTAGCAGAACTGGTAGTAGTCTTCCTTGGAAACTGGATAGGATTCCTTCCAGTAAGGGTTTTGCTGAATCTTGTGGGTTAATCTGGGGGTGAACAGGAGATACGAAAATAAACATCTGTATCAGAGTTGGGCAAAGAATCTTCTTGGAGCTGGCTGATTATGTTGAGCACTGGGCTTTTTTCCTCAGACCCCTGCTCCACAGTCCTGTAGGATGCCAGGAGTCAGGCAGAGTGCTTTTCCAGCACAGACTGGCTGGCTGCACTGTACTGCCTGCTCTTGTAATGCCAAAGGAGTGCGTTTTGTCTTTAGTCAGATTGGCTCCATCAGTTCGTATTTCCTTCTGAATGGATAATAAAGTGGAGAATCATTTCAAGGCAAGGAGCGTTGGTGCGCGAGCGGAGCGGGGAGGCTGCGTGTGTGAGGAGCTAGGCAGTAAGCAGCTGACGAGGAGGAGTAAAGTAGCAATAGCTGCACAGCTTTCTCTCTGCCTCTGAAGTACAATATTTTCTGTTGAGTCACAACTGAAGAGAAGGATGAAGTTTTAACTGTACTTGGTACTGCTTGAGAAAGAGAAAAGAAGCACTGTGGCAGTGAACTAAAGAATTTCTGTTGAGGGATACTCCTGGAAGCTGACGGGATTTCTGCATTTTTGGCTCTTACATTCATTGGCTTCTGCTGTTTTTTGCTTTTTGGATTTTTAGTAGCTGCTTTCTTTTGGGTTTTTTTTTTTCCCCTTCAAAACATACCATCAACTTTACGTGATTTTCCGTCCTAGTGCTGCCGTGGAATAGGATACTTTTGGTGCCTTTAACGTTGCTTTCCCTGATATCTGAGATGGGACACCAGCAATATTTTGATAATCTCCATAGTGAAAGTTCGTTATATGGTGAACCTTTATAAGATTAGGAATCCTTCGGGACTTGTCTTTTCTATGAGAACAAGCTATTGTATTCTGTAGTTTTCTATTAATTCTATACATTTCCTTTACACTTTAACCTTTTATTTTATTTTGAAGCAGCAAGGTAAGTAAATGATTGGAACAAGATAAGTGCCTGAATATAAACTGCAAGTAGGCAGCAACCAAGGAGAATCGTGTTTTATTTTTAGCGTGGGCTCTGTGTGTGTGTTTACTTTAGCAATACAATAGCTCCATTGGAAGCTGACTGGATTTAAACACGTGCTTTGTAAAAACAGTTTGCTCTTAATATGTTCATTTTTATCTCTGTTTTTCAGTTTTTGTGTTCAGCCATTAGACACTAATTGTAGATGTCTTATTGCTGCTATAATTGAGGTTGTGTCTGTTTACTTCTCGTACTTTTCTGTAAGGAGGATTTGTATCTCAGCTGGAATTTGACATCAAAATCACTATGTGAAGAAGAGTTTAAGGGAAAGGGATTTGGGGATAATTTAAATTTGATCACTTGAAAAGCAAATAGCTTGAGAGTAATTAAATTACTGGTTTGATTCTTCCTTAAATGTCACTTAAAACAGGCTTGCTTTTAACCCAAGAGTATTTGTCATTGGCCTGATTTCCTGTGCTGAGAAGCTTGTGAGCTGATGAGATGAAATGACTGGCATGCAGGAGTGATGAGGATGCTGTACAAGCTCGTGAATCAGAGCAGATGGTGTGACGGTTTTCAGATATCTTTTCAGTTTTCATCCCTTTTATATGGGCAGCTTTCTTTTGCTAATGGAGCGAGCCTTTGGGGGGTAAACATCAAGACTTAATACATTATGCTAAGGTCTTCTGTCCTCAAGATGAAAAGGAGAAAGCTTATAAAAGTAAAGCTGCAGTTTTTAGTCCAGGAGGATTTTAGCTGCCGAGTGCTGCAGCTTAGCAGCGTGAGCTGGAAAAACCTAATTATTCCATCAGCTGCCTACATTACCTTCACCCAGCCTGGCTGAATGCTGCTGAGTGTCTGCTCTCGAGGAGCGCAGGATAGCTCAGAAACAGTAAGCAAGATCATGTAGCACCAGTCTGCACCGCCGCTGTTAGCATTGCCCTGACCACAGAAGTCGGATCTCTTAATTTGTCACCCTGGGTGGGTGAGTGCTGCCGGTTTCTCCCCTACCTGAGTGTCCCTGTGAGGTGAGGCACTGTTACCAGGAAAACCAGCTCTAGACCTCCTCACTGAGTAATCAGAGTTTTGAGAAAATTCTTCGAGATGAGTGTTTCCTCGTGGTTCTTGTCAGAAATGCAGCACTTGGACAGTTCACACTATTGCTTCAGCTCTGGGTTGTAAATTGGATTACAAGTAGAGGAAAGGTACGGCATGTTCAGCTTCTGTGAGTCAAGGCAGAGCTCTTAGCACCCTTCAGCATTTTCATAATGGTGCACACAAGCCTTATTTAAAGCAGAAGTACTGGATTTTTACTGGCAGTGCTGTCTGTCTGCTCTCTGGTTAGATAGAGGTAGCTGAAACCTTTCCCCAAAGACTAGCAAACATCTCTACAGTCCTGATCGCAAGGCCAGCCAATTTGTCAGCATGCTGTAGTACTTGTGTTTCAGTTCTTGGTGCTGTTTCCTTTAAACAAAAAGTTGTTTCTTTCTCCTGGCTCATCTGTTCAATACAACACTTGGTCCTTAGGGTTCTGATTTGGGGAAAACCTGTTTTAAGGAAGAGCTGGTGCTTTAGGTTGTCATGGATAAGCCATTTACTGAGTCATTCAGCTGTGTACAAAACCCCCATGCTCTGGAAATAAGGGGGCTGCTCAACTTAATTGCTTCTCAGTTTGCTCTTAAACTGCTGATAGCTGCTGCTCAGGTTTTGTATTTGCTGCCAGGGAATGAAGTAACTTTACATAAGAGCAACAGAAGCAGCTGAGATTTCTTTTCCTTTTTTTTTAGCAGTTATCCTTTTTACCTTTTTCTCAGCGCAGGATGGCCTCAGAACTAGTTAGGTGCCTTAGCTTGCTGCTGGCTAGGCGTGATCTGAGTAGCAGTTTCCAGCCTGTGCCTCCCTCTGCACTCAGGGACAACCCCTATTTCTTTAACTCTGTCTCTGGATGCTGCCTTTTCTTGGCTGCCAGGTAATGACAGACCTCATTTGTTACTGCAACTGATGCATCACTGTGCCAGCCACTTCTGCTTTTAGCTTGCAGAATAAGCTGTGATAAAAGGATGTGGCTGCAGAGAGAATGAGCGCGTCTCGAAGAGTGGCAGGGCTACCTGGTGCCAAGGCACTCTCTGGACGCTCCCAAGACAGCTGGACTTAAAAGACCTGAACATCTCTCTCTCTCTCCGTCCGTGCTCACAGGAGTGATGCCGAGGGGACAACCAACACTAGTCCCATTTTACAGAAAGCTGAGGGACACTTAGAAACTTTTGTGGTGTCCCTTACATTTGCAGAGGGCCATAAGGAGTTAAGGCAGGATGTGCTATCTCTTTGCTGTTCTACATAGCGATACACTCTAATTACATTAATTTAATTTCATGCTGTTTCGCAAAAGAATTTTTTACGCTTTTGAATGCACTTTAATGGATGTTTTATCCTCATCTTTAGTGATTTTTACTGCTACTTCACTTTGTAGCAACACTGAAAACTTGCTAGTACAGCAAAGTATTATTCCGAGGTGTTTTTTGCCTCAGTTGAATGGCATTGTGTAAAAGGTAAGAAATAACTGCGACGTGGGAGGTGCAGAACTGTGTAATGCATTCAGCCAATATGCAGTGCTCCCCAGATCAGTCTTCCACCATGAGAGAGACTCACTGGCCAAACCTGACCGTTAGCCACATCTACCAGACTGCTTTGGGAAGGCTTCAAGCGTGTTTTTTCTAAAATGTGACAGACGGGAAGGCTGGCTGTCGTTAGTGTCTGCACTGAAGTGTTCTGACACAGTTTTTGCTCAGCTTTATTGAAACAAACCTGTAGGTACAGAAGAAACCTGGAAAACATTATTGGAGGTGCTTAAAAATTTCAGAAAGTTCCACAAGCAGGGCTGGGATGTGGTTTTGCAGCTTATGCGGTAATTCCTGAACGAGAATCTAGGTTGAGACTTTCTGCAGACGGACTGTGAAAGGATTACCGAGGGACTGTGTAATAGTTTTTGTTCACGTTGTTTTGTTTTTAAAAGAATTTTCATCCTTTTGTAACTACTGTCTTTTCAGTAGAATGGATATATTTCCTCTTTAAGGCACTGTGCAGTGCCATGTGTCTCTTTTGCACCTTAATTTTAGCAGAAATGTCCTGAGGTGAACACATCTTTCAAAAGAATGTTTTGTTCTCCAGTCCTGCTGCTCTTTGCCCAGGATCGCTCAGCTCAGTACCTTCTTGATCCGATGATTCATGCCAGGACTGAAAAGTTAGTTTTTACTAATTATCAGGAGAAGGTTTGAAAAGAGGCACATTCTCAGTAGCAAGCAATAATGCCATATTTAGGTGTGATCCAACCCCAAATTGAATCTAATCATGTTAATTAGAAAATTGCATGGTCACCTCCAGAAGTCATACATCAGTAAAGCTGGCAGTAACCCATCATATCTCTATCAAGCCTAGTTGTTAGGATTCTTTCAGCAATTTATGTGCTTAAAAATGCTATAATATTCCCAGGAAGAGTCGATGTTTCAGCATGCATAGTGCTGGGGCGATGTTGCTATGGCAGCCTTAGCCATGATTTCTTTATCTTCTTAATGCCAAAACTGGTTTGTTTTTTTTTTTCCCCCGGAATGTCCTGCATTTTAGTTATTGATATTCCTAATGTTTAAATGGTTCTTTATAAATTAGGAAGACCATTTATCAGTAATTTTATTGCTTTTCCTCATGTAATTGTTAGTACAGGTAATGGAATACCACTTTGTGTGGAATACACTGTAAATATAACCTAATCTAAAAGACTTCACTCAGTGCCATGGTGGCATGAGTCAATACCCAGAGAGGCTGCTGTGAAGTGTTTTTTGGTCGTACTTAATTGTTTTCATACCTCTTTGCTGGTGACTCTGAGCATCACGTCTGCCCTGGGGTACCGGCACCCTCTGCTGTGATGGTGCAGGCTAAAGGTGTTTCAGTGTTTCCTTAGTGTGATGAAAACCAGACAGCTGGGAAAAAGACAAACCAACCTCATTTTAGCAGAGGTGTAAAGGACACAGAGGTTGTGCTCTCACCTACTGTACCTCCACTTGACTGCAGCCAGCTCGCTGCTCTGTGGGGCAGCGCTGAAGGTACCAAAAAGCTGCCTTTGTTTTGGACCATGTTTGTCCAGAGAAGTGAAGATGCAGCTCAGAGTGAGTTGCAGCCAGCTCGCCTGAGCCTGATGAGAGCCTCACCTTCTCCAGGGTGCTGTAAGTGCAAAGTAAAGCTGATCCCCAGCTGATGAGCAGTGATCTCATAATTGCAGTTTATTCTTTCATGGGATTTCTCACATTCTTGTTTCTCCCTCATCGATGCTGGCATGCCACATTTGTGCTCCTGTTGTTATCACAAATCCATATGTCAGGAGCAAAAGTAACTGTTATTCATGTGTTACAAGGTTATTTCAGAAATGTGGCTGGTAAGAGGGTAATAAACTGTGCGGTATTTGTGGTAGTTCACCTGTTTCACCAATTTAAAATCTTAATATGTCAGTTTTGTCCTCACCAGAGTTGCAAATCAACCCAAGCATTGCCAGATAAGCTAGAGATGTCTTCCTCCTACTCAGCTTGAGCCTGGCTTACTTTTGGGAAGCTGGGGAATGTAGATATGGTGAAACCTGCGCGTTCTGCTCTTTAGTTTGCACACACAGAGACAGCTGTGCTGAACTGAGCATGGAGAGAAACGCCTGCTAAAAAGGCAGTCAGAACAAAGCTTGTGTAGTCAGTGAGGGCTTGCAGTATCTGGCAGGATACCAGGATGCAAATACTCTTTCTTTAAAGACTTTATTTCTTGCTGTGTGTTAATGTGACCCCTGAAGTGATTCTGGAAGAAAATCCTTCAGCAAGGATTTGCATCCAGATTAATTTTTTTTTTTTTTCCCCCTGACTGAACCTGCAATAACTTTCATTGTCACTTTGCCTGCGTGCTACAAAGAGGCACGACCCTAACACAGGCAACATAAGAGGAATAAGGGATCTTTGTGGGGGACAAGTGACTGCAGAGCACCTAGTCTGGAGCAGTGGAAGGGAACAGGAGCACACACACAACCCTGGGTGGGAAGGAGGAGTGATGGACCCTGGCAGGAGATGCAGAGGCACTGTGGGGCCAGTCAACGTGATGAGTGGGCAAATACCCAGAGCTCCAGGTCTGAGCATGGGTGGCAGAAGGTGGGGAATTGGCAGAGGGGACGCTGGGAGAGGTGCAAAGAGGGCAATTCTCTTACCTGCTTCTTGGCATTCCTGTAAGTCATCAGTGTTTTGCTCCTTGATGGAAACAGATTTCCGTTCACTTCCACCCACTGTAGGGAGAGGTGGAGACTTCCCTCTGAGCAGAGCTGCTGTTCTTGTGCTCTGCTCTGGCCTTGTTCCCAGCCTGGGAGGAAACAGTTTCTGTCCCTCTTGGGGCAAGCTGGAAAGGTATTGCTGGTATTTGAAATCAGAGATGTATTTTTGAAAAATGTCTAATGAAATAAGTATTTCTGGAGATCTGCATCTATATATACATGTATATATACCACAAACACTGTAGTTATAAATAAAAATGACAGCATTGTGGTATTTGCGCTGAGCTGCCAGTTTGGGGTGGCTGCAGTCCTGTAAGTAAGTGTTCAGCAGGAAAAAACATCGCCCGTAAGAAACTGCTGCTGTCAAGTGTTGCAGAAGAAGATAAGAGCAAACTCTAGCTTGAATAGATTTCTTTTTTTAAACTAAAATGATCATTAGGTCCCTCTGGTGCCTTGAAAACTACATGCAGAAGAAAGCATGATGAACATTTCTGAGGGAATCCTTGCACAAGTGTGTGTAGGCTTTTCTCCTAGCACTGGGGGTTGGATATGCTGGAAAATATTTGAAATTGGCATCTCTGTGTGCTACCCCCAAGCAACACGTTTAGGGAACCACTACTGTAGAACTGCTATTCTTGGCTGCCGCTGAATTCAAGTGCTTGCTCTCTGAGGGTTCACGTCTTAATATTGATACAAAAGTGTTTTTCTGGTGTTGAACACCAGTTAGCCACTCAAGGGAAAGGTGAACTGTGTAAGTGCTACAAGATGAGAGCCTGAGCAAGTGTTTCTTAGGTCAAACCCGTTCCATGAGGGAGTAGTTAGATAGGAAAGTCATTTGAAAGAAAACCTGATCTTTATGGAACAATGGCCTGAAAATTCTATAAAATTAAAACTTGTTTTCTCTGAGAGGCTAAACAATCAGTCTAACAGGGAATTTGTTTAGCCTACACAAGGTATTTCCTTTGGAATGGAAATTCATCTGAGATGCTGGGTGGTGAGGCTTAAATCTGAAGCACAGATGCAGCCTCTGTTGTAGCATATTAATTAGCTCTGATTATGGAGATTGGTATTTGCAAATGCTGCTTCCTCCAGATCAAAACCCACTCTCTCCTTTCCTGCCCCCAAAGTGAAACAACAAAAATGAAAACAAAATATTTGCCAGGATGAAAATGCTCACTAACAGAAGAATGCTGTTGGTAGTGGCTGTCAGCTAGAGCTGGAGGATGTCTTACGGCGAGTTTCTGCACTGCAGCAGCTTGGGATCAGTGTGGGTGTAAAACTTTGAGTTAATGCTTTGAAAATGGGAATTGTTGTTTGACTTCTGAGAGAGTTACTGGGTGAAAGCTGCTGTGAGCTATGAAGCTGGCCCTTTGACAGTGAAAATGCTCAGAGTGATTTGGCCTTAGATCAAGGCCTCAGTCCAGTGCAAAGAGACCTGTTGTAGTGTTTGATTCTCTGCTTGGCTTGAGATCATGAAGTATTTGTGCTCAGGACCTGGTCCAGCATTCTCCAGTGGATGCTGCTGGGACAACACTTGACCCTCCCTGTAGAAGGCTTCAGGGTTGCAAAGGCCAGGTTAGGAGATCCAAGGTTAGCAGACCTCAAAGAAGGTGTGAATGGAGCTGCAAAAAAAACCTTGTTGTGAAATGTAACACATTAGCTTTAAAACAGCTAAAATAAAAACAAGGTTAGAAACTCTATTTCTGTTCCTTTCAATGTGGCACTAAACCTTCCTGTGCAAAGCTGGATGCGCTTGGGAAAATATAAGTTAGGCTGGAAGTTGTGCATGATGATTATGTTTGTGTGTTGTAGAACTTACATTTTTAATATTTATTTTTTTTTTTAGAACTAGGTAATCATAAAAATAAGACAGTTACTGTGGATCTCATTGGCTTCTCCAGTCCCTTTGGTTCCAGGAGGACCTCTGTATGGGTCTCTGCTCATACACTCTGGAAGAAAAAGCTGATTGTATGTTGCTTAGTAAATACAGCAGTGAAGACACATTAAAGTTTTAAGTAGTTAACATAGTATTTTTTTTTTATTTTGCTATTTACAGAGGGGATTTAAATTGGGAAAATGATCCACTGCAAAATCTTGAGGTTTGGAGTAGAAGTGACGTGCAGAATCTTCATGCTGTCAGCTCAGCCTGTTTCTACATATGCTGACTGTGGCATATTTAACTGCAGGTTAGCTTGGGAGCTTGTAAGCTTTGAGGGTGGTTTTTTTTGGTTGTTTTTTTTTTTTTTTTTTTTTTAGTGTTTGGTAGCAAAATATTAAGATAAAAAATTAAAATAGCAAAAAGCTTTTACATTTAAAATCTGTCATTCAGTCTTCTTGCCAGTTTACATCACTCTGCAGTTCTTGCAGGATAGCTGGTACTGTGCCAAGTTAAACTTGATTTCTGCTTTGGTTTGAAGCAAGAAAGTATGAAGATTGTGGAGTGGAAAGGAAAGGAAAGGAAATATGCAGGGACAGAATCCCCAATAATAGTCAGAATTCTGTATTCAGAGGGGTAATTAAGTGACACAGTGGTACCATTGCCAGGAGCTCAGCTTAGAGTAATTTGCAAACCTGTTAGAAAAAGGGAATGGCCACAGAATTGCTCTTTTATTCTTCTTAATTTTTTTTTTTTTTACTTCGTTCGATAGAAGAGGGAGCAAGGAACACTTATTTCGACAAAGGAGGACTTGATCTGAGAAGGTGGCCAAAACCAAAACAATGTCTGTACGCTTTAAATAACACATCCTCTTTCTGTCTGCTTTTATGTGGATTCTGGTTTTCTTATTCTGCTGCTTAAGTTACTTTGGCTATTTCTATCTGTACCAAACTGTAATGTCTTTTCCCCTCTTTCGGTAGCTGCTTCGTGACAGAATAAAAACTGGATGTGAGTTGTGCATTGGGAAGTGATTGATGTGTGCTTGTGCAGCTTGTAGCACTATGAGAAACACAGGTGCAGCTGCTGATGATGTTTGCTAGAAGTAGATTGAAAAAGCAAGAAAATGAAATTGCGCTTCTGCACAGACAACCCATTGTAAAACTGTGGGGCAGGAAGCAATTCCGGAAGCAAAAATTCCATTTCTTTCTACGGGACAAAATGAAGAGGCTTCTTCAAGGCCAGGTAGATGAGAATCCAAACCATGCGCATCATTGCCAGCTCTCCCCAGTGGAGATTGAAACAGACATGTTTGTTTGTGGAATAAAGCGGAGCCCTGCGAGCACTGAATTTTCCACTGCTGGAGGGGACTTTCATCAGGATGGAGAACACGATTCCAAGGGAGTGAGTGAAGTGTGTGTTGGTGAGGTGGAACTGAACTGGGATGGCTATGTAAAAATACCGTGCTCAGTCCAACAGAACAAGAAGGATTTGCAGGGAAATTCTTCTGACGGTATGATGCAGGCGGCTTCTGAAAGAAAGGGCAGAGTGTCAGAGGGACAGGACCTTTCTTCCCTGAGCATTACCATGAGCTGGAGGGAGGTAGCTGAAAGGCAAGGGTGCTTTCCCCAGGAAAAGCCCTCTGCATACAAGAGTCGTAGACGACAATCAAGAGATCGCTCAGCTGATGTGGTTGATTACATTGTTAAAGAGCTCCAGGGAATAAGTCGCATCCAGACAGAGATTGCAGAGCTCCGACAGCACCTCACCTTGATAAAAGGCTCTGTGGATGAAGTCTCTAGCTGCGTGGATACGGTCTTGAGTGAGATAGAAGGCCTGCAAGGTGGTTCGACTGGCAAAACCCAGGGTACACATGCTCGAGAGCCAAGTAAGGAGGTACACAAGGAAGAACCAGTGTTATATTTTTATGGCATCCCAGAAAAAGATGGTGAAAACACAGTAGACCTTATCTGCAGCTTCTTGTCTGAGTATCACTGTTTCAATGGTATCCAATGCAGTAAGTATATAAAAGATGCCTATAGATCAGATATTGGTACCGGCAAGGCATTAACGCCAAGACCAGCAGTTGTAAAACTTGTCAGTTGTGAACAGAGAGACTTTATTTTACAGAAGTCTATCCTTCTGCAAAGCTCAGGGGTCCGGATTGCTACCAGTGAAGAGCAAAAGCGACAGAACGTCCAGAGAGGCTGCAAAACTGATTCAGGCTCTTCACAGACTGGCTTCAAGAAAAATCATCGCAACTCAGTGAATTCTGATGCAGCTCAAAGAACTGATAGAGCTGGGCATCTTCGAACAGACTCGTGCCAGGTGAAGTATAAGAGCATGGGCAGGAAAACACAGTGTGTAGGGGAGAGACTTGATTCTGTGCAGAAGTCAACCTCGACTAAGAAAAGCAACTCAGTACCTGAAACTGGCAAGGAAGCACAAACGATAAGCTGCAGTGAGCAGCCTTCAGATGACAGTGACATTCGCCAGGCCCCTCATGTACAAAATTCACAGGTGACCAATTTGGCCAAATCAGGTCATGGAGATCACTGCTGCTCATCTGACTCTTTGGGTTGTGCAAGCCAAGTGTGTGCTTCAAGCAATGGTAGTGACCACAGACTTGACACTGAAAATGTCACTGAGACTTGTTCTTCCATTCTAGATAAAGATGAGGGGATAACCACAGAAGAAATTGAAACAGACTGTGATACCCCATGCAAATTTACCAATGTGGAGAAAGTTGATACTCAAAGAGAGGATGTTTCTAGTGGGGTGACAACCATTAGCTATGATCATACAACGGATGAAATGGCTGATAGTAGTGACAGCTTGAAAGATATGATCCAAATGGACCTGAATGATCAAGATCCAACTGATCAAGTCTTTAGGGATGTCCTGGAAAATTCCCAGTTTTTCCTTGACCATTCCCGGGACAACATCGATCTTGTGGACATGAAGTTTTACACTAACAAGCTTGGGAAAGCTATTCATCACTTCAGGTCTGCTCTGCAGGTGGTGTTTCACAAACTGGAGGCAAGTGATTCTGAAACCCTTTTGGAGAATGATAGTGGCTTACAGATGGATGATGACAATACGCTTACGCTGACCACTTCAGGTATGTGTGGCAGCTCTGACAACTTCGCAGAAACCCCTCCTAGTCAGTCCTCCGAGAGCCAGGCCAACACAACTGTCAACAGTGAAGCATCTGCTCAGATGACATTTGTTCCTTCCAGTCTTTCCTCTGTTCCACATGAGCCTCCTGTTTTCAGCTCGATGCCATCATCTGACTGTGAAATCCCCACTGGGCAGCACTCACCTCCTGAGGAGCTTGGAGGAAATGTGAACTCTCTACCTGAGCCAGCAAAGGAGTGCAGACCCATGAGCCTTGACAAAGTGTGTGCAGAGACCATCTACCTGAACAAATGCATCAACAATTTCAAAAATGTGCTGAGGGAAAAGAGACAAATGCGTAGGAGACTCTTAAAAGAATTAGCACAGGATGGAAACTGGATTTCCGCTGAGGAGACAAATTCAGGTAAATAAAAAAAAATGTTTCTAAGGAGATGTCAAAATCTTTTATTTGTGCAACCAGTAGGCAACACCTCACTCTGTGGGTGAACGATTTATTAGAAGTTGTGAACAAATAGTTATGAAGGCAAGTACATATACTGTACAACAGTATTGACCAAAAACCCCTAAAATTTATTGTGTAACACACTGAAATGGAAGTTAGCAGGCTTTACCTCTTTTTTGAGAGAGAGAGACTTGCAGTGCATCTTTAAAATAGCAGGTGTTAGGGGTTTTTTTTGTCATAATTCGTGACTTAGTTTCTTGTTAAATATAATAGTTATGACATGTGATAACAAAGTGTGCATTTGAGCTGTAAGTAGCCAGATTTGCAGTTTTGGGAGCTGAGATCCAGACTTCAAGTGGCTCCATCACGAAGTGGGAGTTCTCGGTGTTTAATCACTGCTAGATGTTATCCTAGTAGAGACCTTTAAAAAAAAAAAAAAAAAAGTTGACACCTGCATTTTGCTGTTGTTTCCATAACTTTTCCGTGAGATGAGAAATTTTCTATTTTGGTGGAGCTACATCTAGCATATTGCCAGCACAGATAATGAAGTGTTTGACCACAGCAGATGTGAGCTGACGTAACAGTGGAGCAGTGCTGGTTAGCCCATTCCTGAGGACGTGGGAGATAGTGACCAACATGTTTTGATGAGCCATGTTTTGATAGGTAAAACCAAACATAACCTTGAAATGTAGGTCCAGTTGCTGCCTCCCTCTCCACGCAGTGAGAAAACTCTCTCAGTGTCGTCTCTGTCCAAATCACTGCACAGTTAAGGGAAGAGGCTTTGTTTCAAGAATGGCAGATATTGGAACTACAGCTTGAGATCTTCACATCCTTATTGTGAACCTCCTTGTATTAGATATTTTGTTCACTTTTCTCTTTGCAGTCATGAAAGCTAGTCAGAATAATGAAAGTGCTCCTTTTCCAATTGAAAGAGTTGTCTCGCTCCAAGTATCTTTTCCAGTGACTGTGCTTTAGCCGTGAAGAAACAATCTGTCAAACCATATTTGATACTTGTACCAGTGAGCTGCTTAGTTATGTAGATCATAAAGCTTGTAATCAGCTCTTCACTTTCTTATTTTGTATGAGGTCCTTAGTATAGAGTTGATGCAAACAATAGGTTTTTAATGAGGGAAGCACTAGGATTTGGTATCAGGCTTCGCAGAGATACATACATATTTTTGTGTTTCAGGGTAATGTTTAGGTTCCTAAAGTATAGGTAGCACAGATGAAACTGGTTTGGTTTCTTTTTTTTTTTTTTTTTAATTCAGAAAGCTGTTTTTATTTTCTGTTAATTATTTTCCTTTTTTTTTTTTCAACAGTATTTGCATAGTGCTCAAGTCCTGGACATTAAGTCCTAATTTTAGGACCGAAGGGAACAGGTAGTGGTTTGAATTAGCATTTGCCACAGTGCAACAAAAGCATTGAAATAACCTATTTCTGAATGTGAGAGGAGGCTGCTCATCTCAGCTGAGTTTGAGCCATACAGGCATATTCACAGGCATCCTTCACAGTTAAGGAGGAAGAGGATCATAGCTGGACTTCGGTGCCTTAGATCTGGCTCCAGGGTGGAATGGCATTCCTGAGCCTCCCTGGTTCAGTTTCCCTGAACGTCATCTAGGGATGTGACAGAGAGCTGATGCTTGTGTAACACTTGCGTAAAGGCATATTTATATAGTAGATAGGACAACTGGAGTTACAACAATAAGTATGAGATGAAATCATGATGTAGGAAGTGTGCTCTGAGAGACAGGAGGAGTCTAAAGGGGTCCAGGGTAGTGCAAAACACTGGCTAAGGGATGAGAAATTGGAGAAAACTTGGAAGAAATCCTGGAGGAGATGTCAGGAAGCGAAGCAGCCCAGACCATCAGGGCAAGGCAGGGAAGGTGGGAGGGGAAGAGCAGATCTGTCCAGAGCGATGTCAAGAGATGTAATCAAAGAAGTGGTGCTCACACAGGACAGGCAAGGAAGCAGTGGGTGGATAACCACTTGTCAGTAGCCAGAGCGAGAGAAGGGGATGACAGTATTGCCAAGGGCTCTAGAGCGGGGCAAAATTAATCATATACTCATTCAGCTGGAAATAGGGTTGTTTTGGCATGCAGTTTCTGAGAAAGGGAAGCACCAATGTGCATCTTCTCTGTACTCTAAGTAAGTCTGAGCCGAGCTCTTATTTTCTTCCTTTGGAAAAAGCATCATACTCAGAATGCAATGAAAGGTCGTTGGTTTGCTTTTTTCCCCAGCTGCAGATGAGTGTTTATGTCTTACTTTAAAAATATAATTTGTTCTTAATAATAGGCTTTTAAGTTCCTAGGTCAGGTCCACTGAAAACCCAGTTCTGTCTGCTGGCTTTTTGGTTCTGAGCCTGAACCGCTGTATTATTCGTGCCTACTTGAAAATTCAGTTGAAGGTACTTTATTAAATTTGTTTGGCAGCAGTCTGCAGCAAAGGAATGGATGATAACTTTGAAGGTGTTGGTAAATCTGGATGTGTTGGTGAATCAGAGATGATGCACTGGCATAAAGGTTTAAATTATTTATAGTTGTACACAGATGCAAATTACTAGAGCAATTTAGAACTTGGCAGATGCATGTAAATAATTGTTCTGTTTAATTTGAAGTCAGAAGAGAAAAAAATAAAATATCCCCTGAAAATCTGAGCAAGCTTTTAAAGTTTTAATCTGAGAAAAAGAAAAAAACAAAACAAAAACCTGTAAATGTTTTGTAAGTGAACATGAAGGTAGTTTGACTTTATGTATGTTTTTAAAAAGCCATGAAATGGTAGAGATTTTTGTAGATGTAAATCGACTGCTCAAAAGTGGAATGGTAAGAATTCTGTGACCACATTTTAACCAAGTTAGTCACTGTTGATGATGCTGTGAGTACACCTGCTGTAATAAGACATAATCAGAAGATTTTACTTCTTTGCAGTTGCTCAGAGCTTTGACAAAGGTTATATTTGGCCTGAAGCTGTCCCCAACAGCTTTAAACTGAAGGGGCTCAGAAATCAAAGACATGCATGGAATTTAAGCCAAAATAATCCTCCCCCCCCCCCCAAAAAAAAAATTAGTCTAATGCAAGATTCATTGCTTTGTGTTTGTATAAAAATAAGTTTGACCTATATTTGAGAAGCTTTAGTGCCCTCAGGCCTTAAAATTTGGCAGTGCTAGGCTGTGTCAAGGATTTATCTGTGGAAAGTCAACCCCAAATGAGTGAAGAGAATAAGCGTTCGAAAAATGTGTAGTTTGCGTGTGCTCGCTGGTAGCTTGCTACACTTGAGCTGTTGTGCTGCCAGAGACTCCATTTGTCCTCAGTGTTTTCCAGCCAGGGGCTAGAGCAGGGTTTTCCTTGCTCGACATGACTGAGAGCCATGGCAGACCGAAGAGGGAACATGAGTCCAGGTCTTCTGCATCTTCTGTGCTCAGAGACTTCACAGGAGATGTCAGGAAGGAGTCTGGTTCAAATGCAAAGGAGATAGAAAACCAAGATTGACAGAAGTCTAGGTCTGCCTTGGGACACACGGGAACAACCCCAGGGACCAAGTCAGCAGAGATGGAGCTTGGCCTTGAAGGGTCTGAGGTGACTGTGCAAAAAGAAGGATGAAACCAGGGGACTTGAAGTGCAATTGGGGCTGCCTAGGTGAGAAGATTTTGCTTAATAAAAAGGGACAAGCAGGAGGATGGTATCGAAAACCACTTTAGGGAGAACAGTCAGAAGTGTCAGTGTCCAAAAAAGCACGTTCCCATCTGAGTCTGGGATGGACCCCAAGTTTCCTCATCTTCTCCAGGTCGGGAGGTCTGTGCAGAGCTGACTGTCAAAAACACGGCACTCCTGCAGCACTGGCTGTTACACAGCAGACAGCAGCACACTGCCGCTTGTGCTTTCTCCTCCATCAGCTCACAAAGAAGAGGCCTGTGGGATGGTCTGGGGGCTTTCCTCCCTGCTCAGGATCTGTGTGTGCATGCCTTAAGGTGGAAAGTAGGGGTTTTATTTTAGCTACAATCCAGCACTTCATTTGGTAAAGTAATTTGACTTCTCCTTAGTGACTGAGTTAAAATAGCTTCTTGATTTTCCTGTCTTAGAGATTGCGTGTGTGTAATTACACCTATACAGGCAGTAACTTTGAAAACTATTTTAGCTTTTAAACCAATTTGAGTGGCCCTTGTTGCCATGAAGGTGTTCCTTCCCCTCCGTCTTTCATACACAATTAATATGATTCTTCTGTGAGGATACAGAATTACCTTATTGGAAGACTTTAAAAATATCATGTCTGTACCGGAAATCTTGTATATGACTCTCATATAACTTTACTAGCCTTAAAACTGCCAATCCATAAACATGAGATTTAGTGTAGGAGGCTTCTGGATTTTTTTTCTCAGAGGAGAATTGCCTAGATTTATAAAACCAGAAAATATCTCTCTGCATTATGGTATTTGCAAAAGCAAAATGTGTTCCGTGGGAGCTGCCAGTTTCCTCATAATGGGCAAAATGTACAAGGGGCGAGAAGGGAAGGAGGGGTAAGCTTCAGATGCAGGCAGTGGTCACAGTCTAGGGGAAAGGGGGAAAAAAAATCCTGTTCCTCTCTGTAATAAACACAGGTTCTCCTTGCAGTGTGGTATATAGCAGCTCCAATTTTTGAGTTGATAAAACAGGAACTGTAAAATTAGCTCTCAAAATTGTATATTTTAATGGACATGCAGTTATGGATGAAATTTGATTAGTTTAACATGAGATTAATTGGTAGAGATTAATTAACTAGTATATGTCACACGCAGCACATGGGAAAACTCTTTGTTGCACAAATGTTTCATGAACTTGCGGCAAATGTTTACCCCACTTTCAGAAATCATTTTACAGAGCTCACAGCAGAAATCTGGTCTATTAACTTTTGTTCGTCTCCTTCTTCTCTTTTTTTTCTTCACAGAAGGAGGTAGAGGAGAGCTCCAGGTTGTACATGTGTAACCAGCATCTCTTTCTGAAACTCCTGTGTGTGCATGCCTTCTCTTCATATAGTCAATTGCTCCTGCTGGGGCCGGAGTTTAGCATGCAGTGTAGCATGTTACGGTTGTCAGAGGAATTGTTTACACTGTGTGTGAGTTAAGAGTCTGTTCAGTGCGTGTCACCTTGTACAAAGAGAAAAACATAAGTGCTTGGAGTGATCTCCTCCCTTTGGTGCTCTGTGAGGTGTGTGTAACCTGCAGAGGCACCATATTGGCAGAGTACAAATTATTTATCCTGTCTTTTCTAGTCTTCCTCTTTATGAACCTTGTTTAAACCAAGTATTTCCTCATTTTTCCTCAGTTGTATTACTTCATTCCATCTCCATCTGGTTTGTATGCTTACAGCAATTAAAGTCAAAGTTACCGCTGTAGGTTATGCTACCAAGATTAAGCAAGAATATGGATGCTGGGAGGTGTCTGTTGCAGATCCTGTGCCTTTTTAGCTAACTACAGCTGCACTTAGCTTTCAGCAAGGCCACGTGCCCCATGGGAAGATCGAGACTTCTCCCTTAATGCCTACAGCTATTCCTTCTCCGGTCATGGAGCGGTTGCCTGTCCGATTATCACCCTGGCAGGCAACAAGAAACTCTTTCCTCCCAAGAGTATCCACAGAATATTTTTGTCTACTGCTATGTGACATTTTAGTTTGTGTTTCCAACTGTACCTCATATAGAGGAATTTCTGGCTCTTGTATTTTCTGGAATCTATGCTGCGTGGCTTCGGTGCCTGCTGTGCTTCTGCCTCTCTCTTATTGTATGAATCAGGCTAAATCAGCTTCCTAGAGTGGGCTGAACCTTGCATGGCGTTTGGGCCTCCATGCAGATCTCATCCTTTGCGTTTGGTGAATTGGCATTTCTAAGTTTTATTGGCTCATGTATCAGCAGTTTTATTTAGTTCTTACTGGTGAATGTCTGTCTGTTAATGCTTTTTCAGGAATGTAGAGATAGCCGGTGTCAAATATTGGTGTAGAATTCTGTTGTCTTCTGGCTGCAGTGCAAAAACGCTGTAACCTCTTTTAAGGTGCTCGTCTGACAGCTGGAAAACTGATACTGGAAGATACATCAGGTGGAAGGAGCTTCCTTTTGGGCTCTTCAGTCATTATTTAAATAGATGTTGTAGAATACAGTAAATGTAAAATAATCCCTTGGCTGGTTGCATTTTTGGATTGCGTGTAAAATGTGGCATACTTGAGTCAATGAAGACCTTGAACCACAAGACCGACTAGTTTAACTGGGATGATTCAGTTCAGTCTGATTCTGCTAATACCCTTGAAGAAACAGTCTAATTAGGCATGACCACAAGTTTAATTTGGACAGTGAAACGGTTGCTCCTTGGTTTAGCCTGATACAGATTAATCTATAACTAAATTGAGGTCTTTCAGGTTTAATAATAAAGCATGGTGTTTGAAAACAAGTTAGGATGATTTACAAAACAAATGTCATTATTTATTTTTTCTTATCTTTTTAAATACAACAGCTTTCCATGTTTAACATCTGTTTTTTATCTAAGAGGATAATGTGCTAGACACAGTATTTAAATATGATGGAAAGTTACATTGTTAGAGAGCCTTTTATGTGGAGAGATGGATTTATATGGAGAGAGCTGACAGATCTGGGGATGTTCTTCCTTTTCCTTGTGCTGCTCCAGACTTGGGGATTTTTTATTATTATTATTATTTTTTAATTTTGATGCCTCTCTCTCTATTTTATGGACTTTTTCTTCTACAAAAATACATAATTGTTTCTTCTGTCCATTGAAACATCTTCCTGTGTATGAGATAAATTGCAAAATTTACAGATTGCAGCTTGCTTAAAGAACTTCTCGAGTCACTTGCAAGCTTAGCTGATGCTTTCCCTGAGTAAGCAAAACTCCTGTTGGTTTCCTTTTTAGGCTTCACTAAACATTGCCTTCCCTATGACTGTGCGTTAAATGATCCCATCTGTTAACTTGTTTAATCCAGAGTATTAAATTTATGCTACTCCGTCACTGGCATTATTTTGTGAACTGGTTTTTGGTTGATAAGAAACTAATTACTCAGAGATGACCTTTCAGCAACTAATTGCAGCATGCTTTGCTATGAGTGAATATACTGCATTAGTAGGAATGACAAACGCTTTCCTGGCTGAATGTATTTTTTGGACAGTGAGTGTAGAACTGTTGTCCGTCAGCATCAGAAATAAAAAAAGTTAAACAGAGATGTGATCGGCTGTTTTCTTTACATGATTGCTTCTCCATCTTTTCAGTGCTGCTTTATGTGCTTAATGGAGATTTAAAAAATAGAAATTCAGATTCAGTCTGGTCTGGCTGCTTTCAAGGAGAGATCAAGTGACAGAGCTGTGCAGAGAAGTGACGCATAAGCCAGCAAATCAGTTTCTGTGATAAGCCACATTGGATGTCTAGGTGTTAAACGCTTCTACTTTACCTTTGCCCTCCCATTTGTTTTGGGAAGGATGGTGCTAAAAATTCTGAGTTGTTCCCACGTTCTCCTTATCTGCTTGTCCTTTCCTCTGCTTGCCCAGGCTCTAAGCAAGCCAGGCTGTCGTCATGGGCTGAACTCAAGCAGATCCATGGCTGGTTACAAGACTGAGAGCAGTCCTCCTTTATCCTCAAGTGAGTGCTGCCTTCAGAGGGTGGGAAACTCCCCAGCTGCAGCAAATCCATCTAAATAGCATTGCCATTTGCCTTCATTAAATGAAGAGGAATGTATGAAATGTTCGTACTCATAACAGTGGTATAAATTATGAATTACTTTGTTTGACTGGCACTCCCAGGGCTCTCTGGACCCTGTTAACCCTCGTGCCAATACTTGTAATTAATGCAAGTTCTTTGTATTAACTGCATCTCTGGTTCTTTGACTACATGTATCACTGCAACAAGAGTCTACAGAGGACTCCTTGGTGACTGCCAGCCCTCTGCCACTGTGTAATCATTACCTCATACATGAACTGCCCAATTTCCTTCTTTAAAACTGCTTAGGTTTGGTGTCTGCTTCTCCTTTTTAAAGGCTACTACAGAACTACCACAGTTAGACACCTTCAGATTTTCATCCTCATTTATAGTTAGCCACAGTTCTTATTCAATAGACAGTAGAACATACTGCATGGAAGTAGCACTGAAAAAGGTTCGTTTTGTTAGAGTAAGGAAGCTGTCCTGTTCTCCTGTAGTTATTGTATTTATATCCTCATGCTGCTTTTGCCATTGGTATTGCATTGGCTCTTCTACAGTCTCAAAGCATCCGCCTCCGTTTGATGGATGTCAAGTGCTGGTTGTCTCGGTGTTTTCTCGGGGAGAATGCTGCCTGGAGCAAATTACCTCTTTACTTTGCTTTCAGCAGGTGATGACTCCTGTTACCACACAGCCATCACCTGCCTTGCCCCTGCATCAATCTTGTCACATACTGAAAGCTCTTTCTTTTGTTTTGTGTTGTTATACCCAGATAATTTTTAATATCAACCCTAGAGAAGCTCTTCCTCATGTTTTCTTTTTATTTACATGTCTAAAAGGCTTGGCAAAAGTAATTAAAATAAGCGAACAGAAGTAGTTGTCTGGACTGTAGGCAACTTTTACTCAGCATGTCTCAAAATCTAGGAGATGATGGAGGTTTGTTTCCAGACCATGCTTTCTGCCTTTCCCTGCATCCACACTTCCAGGTGTTCTCTTTTGACTTCTGGCTGTCTGTACGAAATGGTTATTGCTCAGTTAGGTAACAGCTTTCCCCAGAACTTCTTCCTATGAAAAGAGTTTTTGACAATCTTATGCTCTCCAGGCTGCAACATTGCCCATGCTATTTGTGATCCGTTAATGTCTCAAATACTGGCCACTTATATGTAGAGTTTCCCAGATAAAGTAATTGAAAAACCTGTTGTACTAATTCATTTTACCAGTAAATATTGCTACATTTGTGTTTGCCGCTCTCTGTCATTCAGTACAACTGAAACAACCTGTGTCCAGTATAAAACATCGTTCCATTTTAAGATTGCTTTCTGGCCACAGATCTTCCAAGTGTTCAAAAGCAAACATAGATATTTCCTCCCTTGTGTGCTCTGAAGGATCTGGTTGCATTTGCTTCTTGAAATCTACTGTCTTGACCAGCTCTTGATTCAGATCCCTCTCGAGGGAATGCAGGTTTAGGCTGAGCGGTTTTGGAAGCACAGCTTGGAATGGAGATCTGTAGAACATGGTCCTTCCTGCAGAATCCTGGATCCTGGTGTGCTACTCTGGCTGTGGGGGGAACGTGCACCTGTGTTAGACCGGGTCTGGGCTCCCGCCTTCTCTGCAGGCCTATGTGAACACGTAGAAAAGCTGGATTGTCCATCCAGTTATGGATAATGTCATGTTGTTCATGCTTGTTTAAAAATAAAATAAAAATGGTGTCGTCTTCAGATCTGCCTAGCTCTGGAGTTACAGGACTAACTAACAAAAAGTTTGGACTTTTGCTACTGTACAAGTGGAGACCTCAAATAGAAACTTGTTTTCCTTGGTTATTTCTACTGTTCTTGGCAGACCTCATCTGTCACCTGTGAGAAAACTGAGGTTGAACAGCTCATCCAAAGCACAGGCCAAAATAAATGAGTCTTTCTTTTTGAACTATGTTCTTTTATCTTGCATAAAACTGGAGCTTATTTCCTGACAGGTACTCCCTCACTTTGTGATGATTCTCAGTTTTATGGCTGGAAATACTTTGTTTTTCAGTGTGTGCAAGTTGCAGCCTCTTCATACACTTGACAGGCTTGATTATCTGAGGTTGGAGTGTTACCTGTTAGCAGTGTGTCTTGCTTACTCCTGTTTGAAACCAGCTTTTCTTTCAGGGAGTGCAAGAGAGCATATGAACTGTAAGCTGCAATAAAGAGGTTTCCAGTTATAGGTAAACCGTTTTCCCCTTATCCAAAACCTTTTGTTTCCTCCAGGTACATCGCAGGTGTTTAATACTCCACAGCTCTAATCAGTCCACTGAAGATTTTCAAAGAAACAAAACATTGCTCTATAAATACACTCCTAGTACAGGCACAAGAACATGGTTTGAATTAATGAGTATGAATCCTCATATTGCAGTCTGTGGTGTTTCCATCATACTGTGAGATCCCAGTTCACCTGCAGTAGTCTTGCAAGCGATGGCCCTTGTTTGACACCTCTTGGAAATTAAATATTTGCATGTGATTGATTTGAGCTGCAGTGGGACCTCCCTGCTTATGGGGCAAAAGAGTCTTTGCATTTGAGCTCGAACAAAGCTCACAAAAGTTTGTACAAAGTTTCATGTTGATCAGCCATTTGTACATTTCATACAGGTGCTTTTAATTTATAACATCCTTGTCATGACCATGTTGATGTGAGTGGTGACCTGTAGTAACAGGAGCTCTACAATAACTCATGCTTTTCTAGGGTTGGAAAAAAGCCCCAACTTGGTCTTTGACACTGCCTTTTGAAAGAGAAGATGCACTGAACAGGCTCTTCTGTTTCTAGGTGTTCAATGAAATCGCATACCCTGTCTGTGTATGACTTGTCCTGACGTGTGGGTTGTTGGAGGTGCTTAAATAAATTCCTGTATGCATTTGCCTGCATGCAGTGTCGTCTGTTTTCCTTTCCTCAGAATATAATCTGAATATTTTTTTCTGGTGGTTTCAGAAACTAATTTCATATTGTTCTTTTCCTTTCCCCCATTTAAGGGTCAAGATGAAGCTGATCCATCAAAACCACCGTGGCTTAAAGGAGGGTAAGTGGTGTTTTGAGACCTTGTTTCCCTGTATTTATAATTACAATGTACTTTGAGGTCTGCAGTTCAACCTAAGTAGAAGCAACACTTCTGATGTTTTTAATGGCTGCTTTCAGGAATAATCAAGTGGGCCACACCTCACTTAGGGCCAAGCTGCTGCTGTATTTCAGAGTCTCCTCTTAAACAGCTGGCAGCGGGCTGTACAGCTCTTCAAGAGATCTGTGGTTAACAAAAAGGGTATAGTTGCAATGTGTAATTTGTAACGTAATGGCGGCAAGTACTTAAGACAGTAGTATTAAATAATCCTTACTGAGCACCATACAGTGGTCTTTTTTCTGAATCGGTCACTGATGGCACCAGAGAAGAGAGAGTAGCTCAGAAAGATTGCTGTCTTTTGCTCTTAGAAGAAAAAAGTAGCTTTGGGGACGTATTCTGTCTTTGCAATGATTTCTGTGGTCATTGCAGTAGTCAAAACTACAGTAACTCTGGAAATCATTGCAGTTTGTAGTTTTTAAAGCAGTGATCATCATGCCTCTTTTGCACAGGTGAGAGAGTGCAAGGCTGTGCGTTCTCTCTGCAACACGCTACTCACAACAAATGAAGCAGACAAATTCTGATTGTGTGTCATTTCAGCATGATAGTCTGCATAATAGGCACCAGCATGGTAGCTTCCCTAGACTCCTCTCTGGAAAAAAAAAGCCAAAGACACATTCTACAAGCTGCTAGGTTATGTGCCTTGTATGCAATTAGGGTGATACGGTTTGGTGGTGATGCACTCATGAGAAGCTGATGTAGCAGATTTGCCCTGAAATGTCAGCAAGAGGTTGCCTTGCTACACACAAGTTAATTCTTGTACTGCTGAAGGAAGCTTCCCTAATAAAACGCAAAGTTAAATCGGAGGCTTCATTATATGGCTTTCTGCTTTTGGAATCATTGTTCTGTGATGTTGGTATTCCCACAAAGCCTCCTCCACACCTGCAGATGCCTAGAGCTGCCTAGCAACCCCATGCTTTCCTAAGAAGCCCAGGATGTCGCTGAGCAGGCTGCTGGAGATCTGGTAATTAGCAGGAGCAGAAGACAGTGATTTATTCTAACTATAAACAGCACCTTCTTCTGCTTTAACAAGGAGACAGTGTACTGAGTTTATTGGTTCACACACATAAAATTATTTCCCAGCCTGAAAGATGAATACACCTACAGTCATGAAATTTTGTATATTCAAGGCAAAGTTTTTGCTCTAGTCTGTAATTTTTTTTCACTTTCTATGTGAGCTATAGCAAAACAATCTGGCTAACGTAGTTTTGAAAAAAGTTTGGCTTATTCACTGTATCCCCACGTGCAAGGGATTTCCAGAAATGATGGTTGTGGGTGATGAACCTTTAATTCCACCCTTAGCCTCATTGCAGCTTATTAGCCACAAAGTATATTAAAGCACTTGTGTTTGGAGTTCTTTCATACAAAGATTAGAGAAGTGGTGTCCTTTTGAAGGAAGTAATCGTCTTCTGTCATTACAAACCATCTTTGCTTGCTTACATTTTCAAGCATCCGTGTGATAATACTTGTATTAAAAGATAGCTTCAACCTATTTGCACTTTTAGCATAATGCTAAATGTATCTCCCTGTCTGTAATCACTGGCTTTTGAGAGATAGCTTCACAAAAAAAGTACAATTTGTATTATGGATCAGTCTCTGGGTGTAAAGTCTCATATGTTTATTTTTTATTTATTAGTGCAATTCATCTTCTCATACAGAAATGCTATTCAGTCCTCAATACAGCACTCCAAAATAATGCTATAAATACTGCATGCATTGCAGAGGCGAGTTACCCTATTACACGTAAAGCTACAGCCTGCGTATTTGAGGCACTATCAGTACTTCTGTCTCTGCAAACATTGTAATTTTATTAAGCAAAGTAGAGATTGTGCTTGAATAAAGAGACTGAGGTGGCTGAAAGCACAAGCTGAATAATTTCCGAAGTTAAGAACTGTTGCTGAATTTTTTATTTTTTAAAAAATATGAACAAGCTAAAAGTAGGTCATCTGAGTGTATAATGATCTAGATATTAGGATGCCTCTTTTCAGTGGCAAATACAAGCACCTTTCAAATAGTCTTGTTCTCTGTCAGTCTGGCTTATACCTGGTTCTATCGTAAACCTCAGTCTATCATAAATGTTTTGCAACAAACCAGGTTGTAACTAGACATGTTTCTCAAGCACAATTACTTGCTGAGGCTCATCTTGAATTTATAAAACCTGTAATTTTAGTGTTTTTCTTTCGTGGACAATGTCAGAGTATCACAATTCCCTTTCAATTGAATTAGGAAAAAAATTACAATTGGAAATTGTGTAGAGAAGTGTAAATTCCCAGCTGTACCATTGACTTTCAGCAGGAGCACTGACTGGATTTTCACTCTTTTCAGCTTCCTGTTTTGCATATGCTTTCATAATTCAAGTGATTTGACACAAATCTTTGACCTAAAACTTACCAATAAACTCTATTGCGATTTAAATAGTGCTGGAATTCTTGGCATCATCTGGGTAGTCTTTTATGACACCTATTTTACCCCAAAACAGTGTTGCTAGTATTGGAAAGGGTTTGCAACATTAGGACAACAGACGAAATTCCATGTTTGATCCCAGTAAGAATGTACTGAGTTCTGACAATCAAACACTTTTATGCAGATATTTCTTCTTGTGGGTCAGATATTTCTGTTACAAGCCAGAAGGGGTTTTTGTAGTCTAACTTTGACAAAAAGATTTTCTGGAATTACCTGTTGGAAATTAGGTTAGCCTCTACTAAAAACACCATGTAGCCTTGCGGAAGGGATTTCCAGCATTGGAAAACTGTTCATTCATTGCATTCTTGGCCAAAGATTTCACACTAACTGCTGTAAATATCTACCTTTCTCATGTCCGAGTTTGTCTTCCTTTCCCAGCTGTGAGGTGTAGCTGTTGCAGCTGACTGTGGGTGGTTTGTGCTCATTGTGTAGGAGCGCAGAGAGCCTTGCACGGTGCTGCAGTGCAAATGTGACTCATGCTGCATGTGGAGCCAACGCAGTTCGCGCGGTTACACGTGACTGCTCACCTTCCCACCAGGCTCGTTCAGCCAGCAGCAGCTGTCAACTCATCTGTGGCTCGGACATGTCACCCTCCTACGCTCCGTCAAAAAAGTCAATTTTACCGTTGCAGCACTATGGCATGTTTCTGTATATAGCAGACTGCTTCCCTCTCTGACACAGCCTTGTACTAGGCTGTGCCATGATACCCTTGTCCATCCTAGAGTATGGACTGCTATAAAGTAGGTTTGGTCATTGTTTGGTTTTTTTTTCTGAATATTTTTGACATTTGTCTGTATCGAAAGGGGATTTGAGTAGGTCCTGCTTGCCAAGGGGTGCAGGCTACCTCTTGTCACTTACCAGTTTTCATGGCATGTGCAAATCTGTAATGGCAATTTGGTTTCCTAGATTGTTTTAAAGGGTAGCTCCTCATGTCTCTTATTGCAGTAAGAACAATTTGACCCATATTCCTTTTCCCTGTAGTTGTTTTGTCCTGTCAGCTGGGTGTGGCGTATCAAATCAGCAAAATATGCAGGTTAACAGTGCCAGCCAGTTTTGTCATGCAGCCGACAAAAGGTGTAAGCCAGCATGGTGTGGGATGAAAACGAATGGCTAAGGATGGAGAGGCGGAAGGTTCCTATACGGTCTCTGTAGTCAAGAAAAAGGCCTCAGGAACCATATTCTTGGTGTTCGCAAGGCATGAGAGCAACGTGGACATGGGAAAGTTGAGTGAGACACGGAGACGGTTTTACCTGGCAGGCTAAGTGTTTATTGCAGGGTGGGAGTTACGTTGCAGGTCTGTTCTTCAGTTTGAGATTAATATGATAGGCACAACAGCAGAAAAATGCATGCTTAATTTCCAGCCTTAGTGTTCTGCTTTTGTTTAGTGAGGGGGGGCGTAAGGTGGCAGCTTCTGTAGGAAACTGCTGGAAGTTGTTTCCCCTTTCTTCAGTGGACTTGGGCGGGCCTAGGGCGGACCCGCTGCTGACCGAGGCCAAGCCAATTGGTAGGAGAGTGTTCCCTGATAACACCTCTGTGATGTAGTTAAGAAGGGGAAAACAGGAAAGGAAAAAAAAAAAAAAAGGAGAGAAGATATGAAGCAGCTGAGCAGGGGCAGAGAGGGGGAGGCATGGGCCTTGTGGGCCTTGCAGCCCTCA
>WHYT01017047.1:614594-682453 GCA_009806455.1 Tetrax tetrax
GCCCACGGAGGAGCAGAGATCCCCCTGCAGCCCATGGAGGCCCACGGAGGAGCAGAGATCCCCCTGCAGCCCATGGAGGCCCACGGAGGAGCAGAGATCCCCCTGCAGCCCGGGGAGGACCCCACGTTGGGGCAGGCGGAGGCCTGAAGGAGGCCGTGGCCCGTGGAGGGCCCGCGCTGGGACAGCCATTCTGGAGGGACTGCACCCCGTGGAAGAGATGACCCACGCTGGAGCAGTTTCACAAAGACTGTGGCCCTTCGAAGGGACCCCACGAAGGAGCAGGGGTGGAGTGTGAGGAGTTCTTCCCCCCACAACGAAGCAGCGGCATGAAACAACAAGTGATGAAGTGACCACAACCCCCATTCCCTCTTCCCCCCCCCGTGCCGCTCAGGGGTGGAAGGTAGTAGAGATAATGTTAAGCTCGGGAAGAGGGAGGGATTGGGCGAGGTTATCTTGTTCTCTGTCTCATTCTCCTGCTGTTTTTAGTAATAAAGGAATAGTTTTCCCTTAGTCGAGTCTGTTTTGCCCGTAACGGTAACTTTAAGGATTTCTCCCCGTCCTTATCTCAAACCTTGAGCCATTTTTCCTAGATCATCTCCTCCTATTCTCTCAGAGAGTGGGGGGAGTGAGAGAGAGAGACTGCGTAGTCTAGTCTTGATCGGGGCTGAACTACGATACTTAGCAAAAAGCATTATCTTAAGGCCTAACAAATGAATGCCGTTGATTTACTAGAGGCCTTTAAGCTGAATTAACAGACCTTCAAGCAGGTTTGTATCCATGTAGTGTTACCAATGAATGGCAGGATGCAAATACAATTATCCAGGCTGGTCTCATTGGAAAGGAGGCAAGATATAGTGTTTTATTTCAGCAGGCTCTGAGTGTTCCTTGGCCCTTTTGCTTCATCACCAGTTCCACCAACAAATGGCAGCTCTTATGTGTAGAGGTCTGCATGGCTTGAAACACTGTGCACCATGAATTGTCCCTTTTATAGAAACAAAAATCTCAGATGTGAGATTTTTCTTGATAATTATATGGACCTCGAGGGCCAGGATTAAGTATGTTCTACCCTAGCATCAGATGACTGGTAGCAGCCTCCTGTTCCTGGGCTGATCTGTTTTGACGTGCTCCCTACCAGCCACCAACACCAGGCAGGAACGTCTGGATTGTTGCATATGAAG
Organism: Tetrax tetrax; assembly: GCA_009806455.1. Classification (NCBI taxonomy): domain Eukaryota; kingdom Metazoa; phylum Chordata; class Aves; order Otidiformes; family Otididae; genus Tetrax; species Tetrax tetrax. The sequence goes on from WHYT01017047.1 coordinate 615,773, forward strand.
TGGATAAACACTTAATCATTTTTAGCATTAACTTTACACTTTCTTAAGTATAATTGTCTGGCTAATTTGCTTCCTCCAGTGTGGGATCCTTGTCCTCACCCCCTGAATCCTAAATTAATTAAATGGAAAGAAAAGGGATGAGACAGACTGCAAACAAGATGTTTTCAAGTTTCCAGAGTGTTTCCTGCTGTGTGATGCTCAATGCCAATAGTAAACTATAAACTGAGCTCTCCCTAGGGAACAAAAGATAATTCTGAAAGCAGGGGCCTGTGGCTCAGTTACCACAGACTAAGCTACATGTACTGCAGAGCTCTGGTTCTGTGATTGGGTAAGTGTTTTTGTCAAATCTGTGCCCCACGGAAGTGGTGGGGATAAGGCTGCCTTCACCCACCATGCTGGCAGCAGTGACTCTGAAACCCTGGGGGCTCTGCAAGCATGTGCCTAGCCTACTCTAAGCAAGCTCAGACCTCAGAACTAAAAATGGGAAAATAACCTTTTTTCAGTGTGTTAACAATATTTGTTTATTATTAAGTTGCATTTGCAGTGAACTAATTCTTCTGTTATTATTGACTCTGCTATCAGCAAGGAGACTGATTTAAGGAAGTTTTTTTGGTCATCTCTTTAATGTCTCTCTGCCGGTGAAATTGTTTAATTTTTTTTTCCCCCCCTCCTGAATTTCTAGGCCTGCAGGTGGTCTCTATGGCATTGATAGCATGCCTGATCTACGCAAAAAAAAGCCAATTCCACTTGTCAGTGATCTGGTAAGATTTTTTTTTTCTTCTGCTGCACATTCATTAGTGCAAGCGGCTTTACTTTTTGACATATGTTAATGTTCAGTGTCACTTCAGAAAGCTGAAGATTTTCTGTTTTTTAAGTTATTTCTTACACTAAAGGGTTAGGAGTTGTGCTTGAAAAAAATCTCAGTGAGAATGAGCTACAGCTTTGTAGACAGTTTCATTCATTTGGCAGAACAATGGTATTTTTCATGTTCTTTTTTTCTTTTTATTCTACACAGAAAGTTTGATTCTTTTTAGGCCTGCATTATTTTAAAATGTTTTTCTAAAAATCACATACTTGAGGGAAAGTTATAATGTCCATGTGATGTTTGGCAACTTACCAGGATGCTGGAATTTCAGAGGGTAGATAAATGAACATATTTGCTTGGATTTTTAAAGCAATTTGCTGTATTGCCAGAAGGCTCTGCATTGAGGAAGCACAGAGTCGAGCAAGTAATGGGGACAAGTTTTGCATGCTTGTGTGATACGGTGAAATAAAGCTTCTGCAGGACAAACGGTTTTCTGTTGGCTGTGTTCAGTACACGTAGCGCTTTCATACCTGGGAGAAATGCTGTAACAGCTAAAAGACCGAAGTTTCTGTATCCTGTAATTCCTGTCAAAAGTTGCATGCAATTCCCTCTGCCAGCTTATGCATGGGAAGCTGAATATGTATCTTACTAACTGCCTGTATCTTAAATCTTCTCAACAACGGCGTTAACTTGTGTTACTTCCTTTGTATGCTTTCATTCTCTCTCTCTACAGGCCATGGTAAGTAGAGCTAAAGACTATCCACTAATTCTTCACCAGAAACAAAAATTACTTTACCTTATTCTCCCTCCACTTTTTTTTGCTTTTTATTTTGAACCTGCAGTATCGCAGTGCATGTTTATCCAGCAGTCCGTCCTGCTCCATCACTGATGGAATGAACTGTTTCAGACTATTTTCAAAATGCATAAAGCAGAGCATAAATGGAGTTTTCTGATAGAGTTTGATGATTTCAAAGCAGATGTTCCTAGCTTTAATTTCCTTCTCTGCCTTCATCTAACTGGAGCAACTTGCTGAAGGAATCCTTTGTATGCCAGTGTGAGGTGCTGCAAATGCACTGCCCTGTGCTGTCCAAGGCTGCAGAACATAATGTTGGCATGATGCAAAACAGGCAATTTTGAAGGGAAAATGCTGTTCATTGTGTTCAGTGATGGCCAGTTAATGTGATACACCAGCACATTCAATCCTGTACTCCCAACCCACTCTGTCCTTTTTTATCCTGTTTATTTGTAACCCTTCCACTGTCACATTTGGGAGTGTTGTGTAAGTTGTAAAACTGATGAAATAATCTCATTTTACATATGAATGAAGTTAGATGTAGAAGAGCGAGTTCCATGTAGTGAGCTTAGGCAATAGCAGAGTTACCATTGCTACCAGAACTTAGAAGTGGAGATGTAAACCCAGGTTTCACTGACAGTTCTCACCAGAGAAACAAATAAAAATTTGCCAGAGGGAGACTGGTTGTGGGCAGATGGAAACAAGATGGAGAGCTTTCGTAGTATGCATTTTACTCTTCCAAGGTATGAGCGATTGTTTAAGAAACCAACTTGAATGTAATAGACTGCTTGTTTAGTGTCTAGGGTGACAGAGTCTCCTTGGTCACATCTCTGGGCATGTAGTGCCAGAGCATTTCTGAATATTGGTGGTGAATAACAAACTTTCTTCCTCCTTAGTCACTGGTTCAGTCCCGGAAAGCCGGAATTACCTCAGCAATGGCCACTAGAACATCTCTCAAAGATGAAGAGCTGGTAAGTGGGAGTGTTGCTTGGCTCCTGCTAACTTTTAGTAAGCACATTAAGGAAATTTGGCTCTCTGGGATGCAGAACCAGCTTAACATATGTCTAAAAATATAGATGCAAAGCTTCTTGTATCATTTGTTTATAGAAACCAAACATGTAAAAAATAACATTTAATGTGTCAATAAGATCCTGAAAAATGTAATCTTACAGTTTCTTTCTGTGCTATCTATCATGGGGAACAGTGTGGTTTTGTGCTTTGTGCAAGATATTCCTCGTCCACAAACCTTAATTCTTCTCATCCACTTTTTTAAATGCCTAGAGAAACATTTTTAGAAAGGTGTCTTCTGCTGCTTGTGAAAGTTTGATAAATTTGGCTGCCTCATACGTATAGATATATTGCCCCGAGTGTGCCTTTTCCGTTAGAAGTCATGTTAACGAGCAAAAATGTTGCTTTATGTGTGCTCTTGCCTCTCAGAAATCTCATGTCTATAAGAAGACCTTGCAAGCCTTAATTTACCCCATCTCCTGTACAACCCCGCACAACTTTGAAGTGTGGACAGCCACAACTCCTACCTACTGCTATGAATGTGAGGGGCTGCTGTGGGGTATTGCACGACAGGGAATGCGCTGCGGCGAATGTGGAGTCAAGTGCCATGAGAAGTGCCAAGACCTGCTGAACGCTGACTGCTTGCAGAGTGAGTAGTGGCCAGTGGACTGCGGCCGTTCCAGACGCGTTAGCAGAGCTTTCATAAATGTATAAGGGATACCTCGGAGATCAGTGGAGCTGCGTTTGTTAAAATGACAGTGTTTTCTGGAGAGGTGCCATTGGGCTAAACCTAGCGCCACTGCCCTGTGGACGCACACAGCTCCACTGATGCAGAATAACTTCTTTGCAGCATTGTGCTTGATGTGCTTTAAAAGGAATTTTAATTCTTGAGTCTTTCACATCTATTTGTTTTTTGTTTTTTGTTTTTTTTTCCTTTAATCTGTGTAACTTGTTTAATCTCTCTTTGGCAACTCAGGTGATGTATTTGCTGACATATCCTGCATGGACGAGCGGCAGTGGGCTGAGTGAATAGAGTGCTAGGCTGGATATCCTGACTTCCGTTCTGTCCCTCCTGCCCTTGTATCCTGGTCAGGTTGCACATTCCAGCCATCAGCCTGTTACACGGTTTTAAGCCCTTCAGAGCAGCACTGGGTTCCTGCTTAGGGGATGGAGTCCATGGACTTAGCTCGGATTCTCAGTGCCAAGTGCAGGTTGGCAAGGCATTTTGTCCTTTTGACAGTAGGGTCTCCTGGCTGAATCACTTTAGAGACCTGGGGCTGAGTCAGCAGAGATGATGGGTCAGACAGGAAGGTGTCTATATGGGCAGTATTCCTTCTTCCTACTAGCATTTCTGTATGTTATTGTTTTTTTCCGTGGTGTTAAAAAACTAAGCCCTCTCTTCAAAGAAAAGCTCTTCAGAGAGCTGTGACTCTAAATAAATGAGGCCTTGCACAAACAACGAAAAAATGTAAAAGGAATTTGATTAAAGGAAAAAAAAGAGAGAGATAAATAGATTAATTTAGGCATCTGGCCTGGTCTGGTTATTTTTATTTGCTTGTAAAACAGTTTCTTAATTTGGTCTCAAATTTATGTTCCTGCTTGAGAGCGAAATATCTTAGTCTAGATGGAATAGAAATTTCTGCCATATGTGTTAAATCTTGAGTAGGAAGGTGGGGCTGTTTCTGTTCAGTCTTGATTTTCGTGGCGTTGCAGCTTGATGGACTAACTCTAAGGAATCAGAGAAGTTTGCGAAGTATAAACAGACTTATTGCAAACCTGTGTCAGCGATTATAGGAATATAAAGAGTCAAATCTTGTATCTGTCTCAGGCTCTGGTTATTTGGGAAAGCCAGGCTGTGGTATGCACATCCAGGCTTGATTCAGATACATACAACGTTATAATGTTGCAATAGAGATGTGATAGCTCAATATGGGGAAAATGCTATGGGAAACAGGAAAATTAGGTTTGCGCTAGCAGCAGTAAGGAAACAGGTGCAAAGCTGTTGTGCAGAGCAGAGGTCATGAAGTTGAAAATGACAGAAGAAAAACTAAATTTAAGAAATAGCTAATGGCTAGGAGGAAGTATATTCCTGCAGAGGACAGCTGTGGTGATCCGTATTCAAGAAGGGAGACTTCAGACTGAGATGGGTACTGGAGAGAGTTCAATGGTAATGGGGAAAATACGAGAATGTCTCGAGAGAGGATGGTACGAGTTTCTTAACCTTTCAAAAGACAGGCCTGGCAGTGTGGGACAGGAGAAGGACAAGAACAATGCTGTTTCAAAAAAGTAAAAATAGTCATACTAGGTTTGGCCCAATAGAATGTTTCTAAGGGGATGTTGTGGAGCCTAAGGCAGAGGTGTAACACATCTGGCTTACTCTTACAGCTTACAGCTATCCATGGCTTAAAGCCTTTCTGAGCAGTAGATGCTCTGTTTGACAGCTGGTAGTGGCGATTCTGTGAATTGGTTTAATCCTTGTCTGAACCTGCTTGTGTCTAAACTATGTTGGGGAAGAGGGAACAGGGAGGGAGGAAGATGGTCTGTTTAAGCGTACTATTTATAAAAGAAAAAAAATGGTATGAATTTGCTGTAAGAAGATTAAAGGTGGAAGTAGAAGACAATTTCAATGGTGAGAACAGGAAGTCGCTGGAACAACCTCTGAAGAACAAGCGTGAGGGCAGGTTTTCTAATCTCTGGTTGGCGTGGGTTTTCTAAGCCGCTTAGATCTAAACTTGGTGGTAGAGCTGTTCAGCCTGGAGAAGAGGAGACCTTAGAGCGGCCTTCCAGTGCCCAAAGGGGGCTGCAGGAAAGGTGGGGAGAGACTCTTCAGCAGGGCCTGGTGTGACAGGACGAGGGGTGGTGGTCTCAAAGTAGAGGAGGTAGGTTTAGAGGAGATATTAGGAAAAAATGTTTTATGCTGAGGGTGGTGGCGCACTGGCCCAGGTTGCCCAGAGAGGTGGTGGATGCCCCATCCCTGGACACATTCCAGGCCAGGTTGGCCGGGCTCTGAGCAACCTGATCCGGTTGGAGATGTCCCTGCTCCTTGCAGGGGGGTTGGACCAGATGACCTTTAAAGGTCTCTTCCAACCCAAACCATTCCATGACTCCATGACTCCAATTTAATAAGCTTATACAATGGTCTGTGATGATGGCAATAGTCTGTGCTTCTCTATGGAATAGAAGTAACAACTAGAAATTACTCTACTTTTCATATATGACAAAGCATTAGTTAAGAACTTGTTATTTTATTCATGGGATTGCAGATGTTTGCTTTGCACGTTTCCTTTCAAAATGTAAACACAAGATACTTCAGCACGCAGAGTTAAAGAAACAGAGAGGAAACAACTGAGAGTACTCTGGGCTCAAGACTTGTGAAGCATGTAGAAAAGTAAAACTCAAACAAATCAAAACTTTGCTTACTAAGTTATTTGAAAGCTGCCCAGCATCAGAACAGGGAAGATACAGAGACTGAGATGGGGGTTGGTGGAGGTACCCAGTATGAGTGTGGTGTGTATCATTATCTAGGGCAGAGATGTAAAGGAAACTGAAGATGGCAGTTGTGTAATTAAAAGACAGAGAAGCCGGAGGAAAGGTAGTGCTGGGAGATTAAGATGACGGTGGGGCCAATATGTGGATGTGCTGCTGGGTAGGGAAAACAAATGTAATTGTTGCTAGAAATCTTTTTCAGGCAACTGTTCTTTACTTTGGCATGTTCATACTAAAATCCTTCTATCTGGAACCCACAAAGCCAGAAGATAATGGAAGAATTAAATTAATTTTTATATATGTTTGAAGAACATAGGCTGTGCTTGAGGAATGAGAAACAGGGCTTCTAGGGGACAAGCAACAGTTTAAAGATCCAATAAATTCAAGGTTGAACTTTTCTTGTGTACTGAACTCAGAAGGGATTTCTTCCTAAGAAAAGATATATTGTTGCTGTTGATAAAAAAAAAAAAACAAACAATAAAACAACCAAACACGTATCTTCACTTAGGTGTATTTAAGGCTTCTGGAAAATGTTAGATTGGAGTGAAATGAATTTTCAGACTGGTAAGAAATAGAATTCTATTGATTATGCCTTGATGCCTCAGGATATATCTTCACTTCAATCTGTGTAAGTCTTCAAGAAAATGTTACTTTGGAGTAAAATGAGTTTTCGAGCTGGTCATAATACAATTCCTTTGTCTATGGCTTGAAATTTTGGGCAGACACCTGGGGTTTTATTCCTTAGAATCAGAATTTGCTGTTTATCTGTCTTCTATCTTTCAGTGCCTTTCTGGGGGAGATAAAAAGAACTCTTCCCCCAAGTTTGTTAGAATTAAGCTTGGTTATTTCTTCTGAGGGTGTTTTTCTTACCCTTTATATATTTTTAAGAAACTGAGTATCTCATACAGTCAAGAAGTGTGTGGGACTGCAGTGACATAATACTTAAATTCAGAAATGCTTTGTTGCAATTTGAATCAAAATCCCAGGGCTCTTCCATGAATCGGCAATGTCTGAAGTGCAGTAAACTGGAATCAGTTGTGGTGTGTGTACTGCAATCATCTGGTTTATGACTCTATTGGCACCAAGTTTTTTCTATGAGGATATTTCTCTATTGTAGGTACTTAGAAGATAATATTCTGATGATCGAATACTTACCTTTTATCGTGAGCTTGCAAATACTTGCTCAAGTGAAGGTGCTCTCTTTTTAGCCTTCTTCTAGAAGTACGTGAAATCTCTGCTGCATGGGTACAATTCCTTTCTTACTCAACTGAAAATGAGTGGAGGGATGTTCTTTAAAATCCCCATAGCATGCAAAGCTTTTAGAAAAAAGAGAGCTTTTGTCTCTTGCCCTGAGCACTAGTGTAGTACTAACTAAAATACAATGAGTTGGACAATGTTAATATCAAAGGAAGAGTAAAGCTGAGGATAAATGTGCAGAATACCAAGGAATGGATGCAGAGAAGTAAGCAGAATTATGACGAGAATGGAAGGGAAGGACATTATGCTAGCAAGGCTTGTACATTTGTGGGCTAGTGTTTGAAAAGCCATAGTAATATGCTTCTGCAAGTGTGTCTTAGTTTTGTTTGTAGTGGTGCTAGTCTAGTCCTTGGTAGATTACAATTCAACCCGTGAAAATTAATTGCCCTGGCCTATCAGAGCCTGATCTTGAGATCTCAAGCTTCAAACCACTATTCAAATGAAATCTGTGTTGTGATTGTGATTAGCTGTGTTTATTAGTGCTTCTTGATGGTGTGCTGGAGCAACAAACCTTGGAGAACTTCACACGAGCTATCAAGGCTGCATTACTGAATACCCTGCTTTTGGTACTGTTTTGGCTCCTGGGATCTTGGTCCACCTCTAGAATTGTTCAGTGCTTTTTAACTCAGGACTGGAAATCAGGTATGTTTGTTGCTTTTTGCATGAGAAGCTTCTGTGTGTTGCAGTCTGAATTTAGAGACTGCAGTCCAGATTCCATGGACTGTTAGTGAGATTGATTAAGTCACTCTTGTAATAATCATCGTGGCTTCTGGTTTGAAGGATGATTAGTCACCATGATGAAAAACACTTGTTTGCTCCCAGAATCCTATGTAGGAAAATATTTGTACAGAAGGAGGAAGGATACCTTTATTTGAAACTTGAATATCTATTTTAAGTTTCAAGAATACATAATTTCTAAGTATTATCCGCCTACTGAACAGCTGTCTTCTATCCTGCCAGTGTTACTTTCTTGACTTTTTCCTGTTAAAGCATAAGGTAACAGCATTGGTGGTTTACTAATAGCTATATCAATACAATTTCCAACATAGACATGTTTGCTTTCTGTTTCCAGTCATAGATTGACTCATAATTCAGTCCTAGAGAGGAAGACAGAAGAAAAGCCCAGTACCATTTGTATGATACTGTACCCAGTACTTGTACATTCCCATGCGTTTCTACTGCCGTTTACAGGACTACTTGAGAAACTGATCCACTAGTCAAACCCTTCTTTTTGCAGCTGAGTAAATATGATCCGAGTCCAACAGCAGGAAAAGCACCTTCTGCCATCCAGTATAGTAACATGCTTTGGGTTTTTATCGTTTACTTTATAGGTATTTAGTCCCCAGTGGTTGTTCTGGGAACTCCGGTAGTGTTGCATAAACAAAGGTGTTAAAATGAAGAAAGAGTGTGTTGCTGAAACACGGGGTTTGTCTGTTCTTTGTTAGTCAGCACTGTTAAATAACATATCTGTCTGGTTCTCGCTTTTGCACTGCAGCTCAGGTGCAACCTCTTGCAGGGAGACAGATGCCTTTCCCAGGGGAGGAATAATGGAGCCCTCTTACCTGGGTAAATTATCTGGGAGTGTCGGGGAACAGCACGGATGGAGACGGGGGATTTCCTCTGAAAGGCAGGAGGCAGAGGGAAGCGTTACAGATAACTAAAGAGAAGGCTCTGTACACGTCTGTGTGACATGACTTGCACATCCTGCAACCCAGGATGCCCCAGACTGCTGCTAGACTTGCAGAGCGATAAATGAATTATGCAAGGTCTCTAGAGGTGGTGGGGATGTTAAACATTTTTTTAACAAGAGTTCTTCTGTTTGTCCAAGTTTGCGTTCTAAAGCATCATTTGGTGCTCCTGGGGTGCTTGTGTTAAGGCAATGATACAGACCACGTCACCCCAGAACTGTGATAGCACTTGTACCGTTTCAGTGCTGAACAGTGACACTTTTATATTTGCAAGCTGCTTGGCTAGTAAGTTATTTAGAAAACAGTTCTGAAATAGAGCACTCCGCTCATGCACAACATCTTAATTTCCTTAAAGTCAGAAAAGTCATAGCGGGGTTGGTTTCTTTGCATTCCTACAGATTTCAGAATTCCAGCTAGGAAAGGCAAATTGTTCAGTTTGGCCTTCCCCAATTTCCCAAGAATTTTCTGTAGCTCTGCATAGACTCCGCCTTCATCCCCAGAAGACATAGTTCTGTTAAAGCTGAATAGCACTTCGTATCTGAAGTTCAAAGTATAGCCCCTGGTATCATTTTGATTTCATATTCCTTTAACAAATGTTGGGTCTACAGCTGGATGATTGCTGGATGATACAAGACATCACCTTGGGTGGTGCTAGTTCTTCATCACGGGTGAGTAGAGACAGCAAGGACTGTGTAATTAATTCCAGTATTTTGATTTCATTTCATCTTATGCCAACAATGGGAAACTGGGGCAGAAACATTGTACTGTGCTAAATGAAATACTGAATATCAAGCCTCTAGCAAGTAAAATGAAAAAATAATTATCAGGTAATGCAAAGTTATGGCTTGTTTTATACCTAGGTCTCTAATACCATGCCTTGGTATGCAGTGTCCTTAATGAACTTCTGAAACTTCAGCAGTCACAGTCTGTTCCAAACTCTGTTTTTATTCTTTTTGGTTTGGATCATGGAAGTTATAATTGAGTTTTGTTTCTTTATTGAAGTGAATTTAGTAACGGTGAAGGATGTTAGATCGAAGGCCCTAGAAATTAATGTCTTCAGGCAGCGTTAGTCACTGGGCACCCTGTTGAGCCTGCTTATAAGGTTGCCTGTTACGTTGTACTGCTGGGGGTCCTTGATGTATGTGTATTCTTAGAACTTTATTCATATTTGGTCACTACCTGCTGAAACTGTTTCATATGCAAAACTGTAATGTCCTATATTAAGATGCTCCAGATAATCTTATTTGCCTACATCTTCCAGAAGAAAATACATCTTTATGTATCTTTGTGATTGATAGTTCCTTTTGGACTCACTTGTACCTTTAATACATATTTTTAAGGTAATTTAACATTTAGTGAGCACCTGGATGAAGATAATTTTTCTAGGAAAAAGCTTACTTTAATTAAACTATGCTAGAGAAGAAAAACGAGAAGAGGCGTATTAAACTAAAAGAAATATTATGATTAAATGTGTTCACAGGACTTTTATACTGATTTAATTTAATCTGATTTAAGATTATAACTTGAAATTGCTGGAGACTGCATGTGGAGAGACAGTCCAATCTTGGGTGCCTGCTTTTCGTTACACATCTGAGTTTGTCTGCCCTGTTAGCTCATGTCAGTGCTTTCATTAACACGTACCTCACATCTGACACAATAGTCAGTGGCTGAACTTTGACAGCAAACATGAGTGTCAAAATTTAATAAGGAGTAGTTTTTCATAAAGCATTCTTATCTCTTAATTATATGAACTTTTACATTTTCTAAGAAGTCTGCAGGGCTCTCTTTTTCCAGATACAGTTAAATACCTGTGTAGTACAGAACCTATGCCTGACTCTTGTGTTTCCAGCTGCTAGATACTGTAGTAGTGCACCATGCTTATGATGGCCCAAGTATTGAATTTTCTGCCTTATAAGTATTTGTTATAGTTACTATGCTTATGCGATTCTAAGAACGGATTATTTGATTTATCTCCTTACAAACCGATAAAACAGAGTGCAATCCAGAGAGGCACTTTGGATGCCACTTTCTTTGGGGAGAAACTCTTCAGGAGGGCCTGTTGTGAAGGGATGAAGGGTAATGCTTTTAAAATAGGAGGAGGTAGACTCAGATTAGATGTCAGGAAATTTTTTTTTTACAGTGGCAGTGGTAGAACACTGGCACAGGTTGCCCAGAGAGGTGGTGGATACCCCATCCTTGCAAACATTCAGGGCCAGGTTGGATGGGGCTCTGAGGAAAATGATCTGAGTGGAGATGTCCCTGCTCCTTGCAGGGGGATTGGAGTGGACGGCCTTTAAATGTCTCTTCCAACTCAAACCATTCTATGATTCTGTGCCTCCAGCTTGATGCCTGATCCAGATAGGGTGGTTCCATGGAGAACAGGACGTAGATTGTGCAGTGACTCTGTGCTGAATGTGGAGTCAAGTGGTGCACATTAGTAGGAAATGCTGACTCTGTTGGCCCATCTGAACTTCTGCTCTTTGGTGGTGCTGAGGTGCAGCTTTGAGACAAGCTTATAGATACTGTTCGTAATGGAGATTCTATGTCCTCTTCTTAGCACTTGCCCAAGCAGGGATTTATTTATTCAAAGCAAGATGATGAGAGGAGGCAGCATGCTGTTAAAATAAGAGCCTGATTTTTGGTTCTTCCTTCCGTTGCGAGGATGTTAAACTCAAGCCAGTTGTCAGGAGAGCAACCTCATCCCAGGTTACAGAGGAATCTGGACACACTCCTTCCATTATCCCCTCCAGTTCTGGGTGGTCCAGATTCTTTTGTGTATGTATTTGTGTATCCGTGGCAGGGAGGGGGAGTGCATCTGGCTGTAAAAGGGAATAGCAAGAACCATCATGTAGAGCCATCAAACTCATGGCTTTGGTCCTGCTATCTGTATTCAGGGAAATGTGACTTTTTGTTCATCTGTTTCTGATGAGCATTGTGTACTTTCTGGTGCACAGGAGCAGCGGAGAAGAGCTCAAAACATGGAGCTGAAGACCGAACCCAGAATTTCATCATGGCCATGAAGGATCGCATGAAAATCCGGGAGCGGAACAAGCCAGAGATCTTTGATTTGATCAGAGATGTGTTCTGTGAGAGCAAATTGACACATGCTCAGCAGATGAAGACAGTGAAGCAGAGTGTGCTTGATGGCACCTCAAAATGGTCAGCAAAGATCACAATCACAGGTGAGTATGGGAGGCATGGGTTCTCTTGTCCTCACATGGGAGTTTGAGGTAAGAGAAACTTGGTGCGCAGCTAGAGAAAATGGAGAGGAAGATGTCTCTTTCTGCTCAGTAGACAGGTAGCAAGTGGAGATATTCCTACCCCAGGTACTTGTGGTAGTGCACCACAAGCTGAGGCTCATCAGAAGAGCTTTCATGAATGATAATCCTATTTCTCTGGCCGTGCTGAGCTGCTGCTTCACATGATGGGTGGACACATTGTCTTATTGCATTGCGATGGTAACCCTTCTCTTTTCCTTCCAGTGATGTGTGCTCAGGGTCTGCAGGCCAAAGACAAGACTGGTTCCAGTGATCCGTACGTAACCGTTCAAGTGGGTAAAACAAAGAAGAGGACAAAAACGATTTTTGGGAATCTGAACCCTGTATGGGAAGAGAAGTTTTACTTGTAAGTGATCTTGCAAGGACTCTCGGCCCCATTTTGCCTGTTTGTATGATCTGTGCTTCAACAGCTCTGTCTTCTCTGTCAATATGCATTCCCACATCAGCTGAAATGTATGATGGTTTTATTTCTGCTCAGTGTTTGTGTGTGTGCATCTGAAGAGTTGATGTCTTTAACATCCTACATAGTGCACACCTGTTCACCTCATCTGTCTTACTTGTGTATATATAAATTGTGTGCTCTGTGAACACTTTATATTGATATTTCTAGAGAAAGCTAAAGAGAAAGGAAAATCTTTAACTCAGTGACTTTTGTTCCTGGCTAAAAGACATACTTTCAAAATTCTTTGTAATATAAAAGAGTAAAGTTTGTATAGAAGACTAAGTAAACCAGAAAAAGTTAAAGGTAGATAGTTGCTTGTCACTGGTCTATGATACAACGAATCTGCCCTTTCAGTTCTGGAAAATCAGTGTACAATAACTCAAGGAATTTCTTGCTTTCAAGGTGAGCAATATTTCCATGTCTGAATTGAAAACAAAGGCTGGAGACACAATTTTTTAGATATCAACTACTTTTAGAAAGTGGAAGAATGTGTTATTCCATCCTGCTTCTATTGAATAAGTAAACAGTACCCTCAATTTATCATTGAACATGTTAGAGGACAAAATGGAGACATGAAATCCAGCAAGTGTTTTCTGAAGATTCCAGATTTTCTTATTCAGCCTCAAACATCTTTAGCTCTTGCCTTGTACCTTCTCTCTCTCTCTTTTTTTTTTCTTTCCTGTTTTTACCTCAACTGCTTCTGCAGTTGAACTGCAAACTGAAATTTGTTTGTGTTTTAAAATCAGACTTATATCAGCCCAGCTTTGTCTTTACAATGTTCGATACAAACAAAATTATTTTTAAAGTAGTTTTGAGCTACTCATTAACTTGAGGAAAATCTTGGTGCTATTTTGAGCAAGTAAGCCCTTGGCTTTATTCTGAGTTTAATCCAAGGTAACATTACTACTTGGTAAGTAGTAAGTATGCTTAGGTACCATTTGGGAAGCTCTAGTCACAATAGCAGTAAGTCTGTGTGGGAGCCTTAAGGACCTTGATTTACCATGCCAAGTAGTTACCATGGTATTTGCAGTGTGTTCCTTTCTAATTTTAGGAGCTTCAACAAATACTGTGTTTAAAGATAGATAGCGCGACGAGATAAATGTCACAGTTTTAACGGTGCCACTGTTTAGATTTTATTGCCATGTCTATGATTCAGCAGATAAATATGCTGTTGGGCATTAGAGTTGATGCTACTTTCTATCTTGCCCGTGTCTAGGTGGTTGTTTTAATTGCTTTGGAATAGCAGGAGGAGATGAAAGAAGTAAGCACAGTGTCCAGATTGATGGCAGGAGAGCATTCAGTACTGGAATCAATGTGTCGTTTCATTAGTGGATGTCAAAGCTCACCTTATGCTCGACGAGGAGAGAGTAATTTAGAAGTGTCTGCAGCACTGGTCTTTTACACATTCATCTTCCTTTTTTGCATTTATGGATCTTTCTTCAGCTTTCAACTCTTAAAATTGATGAAATTTTCTACCCCGTAATCAAATGAAAGTTTAAGTCAACATGTGCAGGCCAAAAATATCCATTACATATCAAGCTTTATTAGAAGAGATTGTTAGGAAAATCAAGAGTGACAAATTTGAAGGTTTGAGGAGGGGTGTTTGTTTCCTGGAATGAAGTTAATTTGTTATAATGGTAGAAAGGTGTGCTGGTAGTTATTGAAAGCCTACCTTGCTGTAGACATATGAAAAAATTGTTGTTCAGAACACTTAAACATGTCAATGGGCTCAAGATCTGTGAGTAAAGAGAGGTCAGGTCGGTAACTAATGTGTGAGTTAGCAATTGCTGCTCCTTTTCTGTTTGGCTTGTTGGACAGACTTGTTTGTAGCTGATGTTCATTAAGTGCCCGGTGTCTTTTATGTGATCACAATTCCAGTGTTTTTTCAAAGGCTGGATATAGAGCCGGAAATCTGTGTGCATCAGTCATTATAATTATAGCATTGTTATTGTAATCTGTGGCATGAATTGAGGTGAGCTATGCACAGCTGAGTGATACAATTCTTTCTACAGATTCAGTAAAGTTTATTAAAAGCAGCTTGAACAAGTTTTAAAATCTTTAAGACTGCAGTAACCTATTTCAAATAGTTTTTTTTCTGTGCTTATTTGCAATGATGGATGGAAAAGTGTATTAACTTAAGTACCTGTCCTTAAATATGACTTTGTTCCTTTTCTGTATATTTTCAGAAAAAAAATGTGATAGGCTTGACCCAATTTGGAAGTCCAGATTTAGAACGATATTTTAGAAAAGACAATGTTGAAAACACTTCACATTTCCGTTATAAGTACTGTTTAGGTCACTACTAGCCTGTGTCACTAGAGGCATCTGCTTAAGTTAATAACCAGTTCTTGGCACATATTCATGTTGTCTCAGCAAGTGATTGCAGGTGATGTTTCTTTTTGAGGATTATTTATTTGTATATTTGCATCTTCAGCTTTAGGAAATGGTATAGAGAGATTTTTGTATCTTTCATTGGAGTTCAAAAACCTATGAAAATAGAAGGGGTTGATCTTTCTGCTTAGTTCAAAGTTTTGCAGACTTGATGCAAAACCTCTGCATATGTGGTTTTTGACAGGAAAAAAAAAAAAAAGGTTGATCTGAGGATGCCAGGCATTGCTGTAATGCAGAAATGTTCTTCTGTGAGCAAGGAAGCATTCTTCCTATGCCTTACGTCCAATTCCCCTCTGCAATAATCCCAGATCCCTTTCCTATAGCTATGATGAGCAGGCTTATAGATAGCTTCCTTACTTTCCCCTGCCCATTTCTCCAGTGTGCCCTCAGATCTCTTCCCCTGCCCTTAACTCTGGCTGGACAGAAGGCAGCATGTGTCCTACCTCCAGTTGTTTCTGTATCAGTCGGAAGATGAGAGCCAGGTGGCTGCAGACTTTCCAGGGATGGCAGCTGATACAGGTTTCTCTTCTCCATCTACCTGTAATTTTTTCACAAAACTTGTTTGAACATAGAAGCTTTCATAACAAGTCTGCGTAACTCTCAGTTCATTAGGAAACAGCCCATTAATATTAGAGGAAAGATACTTTTGCACTATGCAGTGCAATTGGAACAAGACGTTATTTCCCCATTTAGACATGTTCTAGACCATCGTTAGAAAACACAGGCTTCTTAGAATCTTTTTTGTAAAGGCAGAAGCTGAGCATCGGCTTGACCAGGTTGCGATAGCAGAGAGCGTTTAGAAGAATAAACTTTTGACCACAGGACAGAGTTTCCATTTTAAAGGGACAGAGCCGTGGGCTCAGTTGGAGGCTGCTATTCCACACCTTTTTTTTTTTTTTCAGGAAGCACCTCACTCTTCAATGGCTGTGAGCCCTGGAAGTTGCTGGATTCAGACAGGACTTTGCTATTTTTCTTTTTCTAGACACAAAATGACTCGTTCACTTTACTGTTGCATCCCCTTGAAGCTGTATTGTCTGAGTACAGCTGTGTCTGAAGCTCTGAATGGTGGGCGTGAAATCATTGCCTGGAACAGATTACATTGTCACTGAACAGTTTGCAAGAGGCGTGTTTATTCTCTCTCACTACGGAAGAGTGACTAAGTTAAAATAAATGCAATACCTCCTGCTAGCAGATAATCAATATTTTACTGGGGCATGAGGAGCCCCACATGATACACCTTCCTGTTAATCCTTTGGGAATGGTGCTGTTGCATAGATAACCACTGGGTTGTCACCTACAAGGTTCTACTTGGTTCCACAGTTTTCCTTTCTGCTGCTGAGCCTGTTATCAACCTTAGCATCTTTCAGTTATCTCTGTGGTTATGTGTGACTCTTCCAGAGCTGTATTTTAGGCTTGCCCGTCTGAGACCCCTGTGTTTATAAATGTCACTGTAACTCTGCACCCTGGGCCTGCCTTCGCTCTGTGGCTCCGTGGCAGGAGCCATTCAGTTTGTCTTGCTTTTTTTATTCTCCAAGTACTGCAGATCCTGAAACTGGCACTCTGATAAAATCCCACTTGTTTCCCTACTCAGTTACCAATATGAAACTTAAATTTGAACGCAGGGTTGATGCCTTGTGGCAAGTGCCTTTTGGGAAGCTGAATTAATGTAGCTAAGGATGTAACGCTCAGAATCACTTTATCTGCTCTTTGTAGTTAGGAGAGCCGCACCATTAATTTGTCAGTTGGTATTGTAGCATTGGGTAGCAGCAAAATGATTGTACTTGTTCCCCTAAGAAAAAAGCTTCATGCTAGTTAGAACAGAAAACTCATTTCTTTGTTCTTAGACAGCAACAGCTGGATCTCGGGGCATATTATTGTGCTGTCATGCTTAACTTCTAAGCTACTAAGGATTTTAGCTTCGTTTTCTTACCGCTCTGATTTTGCCTTTGGTGTTTTCTCCACTCTCCTTTTTTCTCCCTAATAGAGGAGCATTGTTTAAAAATTAACTTATCCTGAGAAGTTTTCTGCCTTCTGTTCCCACTGAGGTTGGCCACAACCGAGCTACCAGTTGAACCTTGCCATGTCAAGACACTTCATTTGAACTGTATCCAAATTTTCCTGCTATTTAAGCCAAACCATTTCACACACTGCTTTTTTTCTGCTCCCTCTGTGTACAATGTTATAACTCTTTACTGAGTTTGCTGCAACTACTGCTTCCTTTCTCATTATCCAGAAAATCATCTTGCTTTTTAAAATGATCACAGGTCGTAAAGTCTTGCTGATCTGTTCTCTCCTGTGCATTCTCCCCCCTTCTGCGCTCTCATTCATTATTTCCAGAAGTAGCTCTGCACTTTCTTTCTCTCTCTACAATTACATGTAATTTCCCCTGCACTGGACTGTGAAACTTTTACAGGTCCTTCTTGAGAGCTCCATCTGCCGTGGTGCAGAAGGGAAACTGCTCACAGAATATGACCGTACAGATATTCACTGAACTCTTTGAACTGTAAATATTTCTTTTCCTATCAAAACACAACAAAACTACTTAATTGTGAGCTTGATTGATGTACTTTTAAATCTGCAAAATATTGTTGCTGCCTCTGCTCCTTCACTTCATTGTTCATTCCTGCTACATCTACTTGTTCCTTTTTGTCTTTATTAGCGTCTCAACTCTACAGGGCAGGGGCTGTCTTCTGCTCTGAGAGCTGCCGGGCACAATAGAGTCCTGGCTGCTTTTGGAGTCTCTGGACTCTCCTGTTCTTCAGGCAGAAAATACAAGGAAACAACCTAGTATAAGGAAATATCTTTACATAAAAAGGGCATGTTGAATGATGTGGTCATGTTGGCATCCCACCTGTGATCTACATAGTGCGTTTTAGAGATGCACAGTCTAGGTCTCACTGCAGCATTAGTGGAATTAAACTGAAGGCTTGGTGTGTCCCACAGGGTTAGCATGTTGACAGCACCTTTCTTGAGTGAGAAATTGAATGGGAAGAAAAGTTTGTGCAGACGTGATACAAATGGACCTTCACCTTTATGGGTATTTCCCAGATTCTGTTTGTCTTCATGAGTTTAGGTTCAGCAACATCAGCTAATGGTGTTAGAAAGTTATAGGTTTTCAATTTGGCATTCTCCATGCTTTACCTTTATGATCTTCACTGTGGGTAGCGATTTTGTGAACTCCTTGGAAACAGGATTTTGTAGGTATACTTTTGTATCTTTATGGCAAAACTTCTGCAAATTTTCAGTGTTGCCATAACTTCACAAGGCTTATGACTTTGGCTCTAGCATTTTGGTGGAGGTTAAGTAACAATCCTGCAGATGTTAGCACAAGCAGCAAATGGTTAGCAGATTCACCACAGATGTCATTGGGTTTTTTCCTTCAAAGTATGAATCACCGGCTCAAAAGTCACTTTTAGACACTTCTTGGTTTTTCTCTCCACTTTTTGGAGGAGACGAGGCACATGGAATACTCCATTCCAAACTCCTGACATCATCTCAGCCAATCTGGGCCAACCTTTACAGACAGGCAGAGGTCTCAAGCTAAGAATCACTTTCTACAATTTTTTTTTTCGGAAGTTGAAGCTAGACTAGAAAGATAGAAATTACTAACTCCATTGTGGGAGGCACTGTAGTGTAAATTCAGCAGTTGTCTGTTCTGTTTAGCCACCAATATACCAATTAGCGTGTGTGTGGGCATGCCACTGTGTGTGTGGATCAGAATTAACTACAGCTTTGTGTGCTCGCTGCTTCCCCTTAGCCCAGTTACTAGGTGGGCATGGAAAGAGGATGGAGTATTGACAGCACAGGGGATATGTGTGGGGAACTGGTGGTTTGGGGCTGGGGAAGGCCAAAGGAGAACATGGCAGAGGAGATGTAGGTAGAGAATGGGACAGAGAGCAGAACCAGGCTCTCAGCTGCTTCCACTGCTCCTGCAACCACTGGCTTCAGGCAGAAAAAAAATTAATGGAAAAAAAAGTTGTGACTTACTAGGTTTTAATTTGGCTTAAACATTTGGTGTGCTTTTTCTTGAAAATGTTACTTTATTTGGTAGCATGAAGTGTAAAAGTAAGTTCTTTATAAAAATGGCACCATTGCAAACATCAGGAGAATATGAATATAAAAGAAAGAGACAATTCCTCGGCCGTGTACTAAGGGAACCTGATTTCCAGTCTCTTACGCTCTGAAATGGGCCTGAAAGCATTCGGTAGTTTCTTCTTTGCAATGGGGTCACAGGGTGTTTCTTCTTTCTCTGTCCTCTTGGGAGAGCTGTGAGAGCTCAGCTGTGGGAGACTGGATGGACGTATGTGCACAGACGATGAAATAAAGCTTCATAAAATGTAGCAAGAACTAGGCCAGGCACTTTTAGAAATGAGCCAGCTCCTGTATTAATGAAGGGGAAAGTTTCTAGCAGCATAGCTTGTTATCCCCAGTCTTACAGAGTCATGATGCTATCACAAATTGGAAGCTCTTTCTCATTAATTAGAAAGCCTGTTATCAGTCAACAAGCCCAAGTCCCCCAGTATTCATGGCTCTGTTTTGGGGTGCTCTCTGGAAGGTGAACTGGTGTTGACACAACTGTCTTCCTTCACTGAAAGCAAGGACTGTGGTTCCTACAGGCTTAGATGCTGATATTTTGTGGGTAAGCCTCCAGCCCAAGGCTTTCAGCTGCTGTGAGTGAGTGATAAGGCTCACTCTCTGGCATGGGAGCAGCATAAGGAGTACAAATTGAGCAGTCTCTTAAAAACAACAAAGATGCGGTAAAATAGAAACTGCTGGAAAGCTTCTTGTAGCACGTAGCAGTGAGTTATGCT
Organism: Tetrax tetrax; assembly: GCA_009806455.1. Taxonomy (NCBI): domain Eukaryota; kingdom Metazoa; phylum Chordata; class Aves; order Otidiformes; family Otididae; genus Tetrax; species Tetrax tetrax. The sequence goes on from WHYT01017047.1 coordinate 635,732, forward strand.
GCTACAGCCAAGTGAAGGATGATAGCCAGCTGCTCCATGGGGCATGGGATAATGCATGTGGGACTGCCAAAGCTAGACTTAAGTCTGGAGAGTGAATGCTTTCCTGAAGGAAGGAGAAGTCTAGACAGTGAATGTTTTCCTGAAGGAAGGAGCAAGTTTCTGACCATTGATAGCAAAGAAACAAGACCAAAGCGGTCCTAACAAAGAACTGGTGTGCCAGAAGGTGAGGTCTGAAGAAGTCAGGAGCTAACTTGCTGGTGCTTTGTAAGTGGCACTGTGTGCCAGTCTGTGTTTTTAGGCACCCAGATGCTTCTGAGCATTGAGCCTCTACAGTACTGCCAGGATGTATATTACTGCACCGTGTCAGGAACAGAGGATTTCTTTTACGTGCTTATGCTGTGTTACTGCTAGATATGGCAATGCACTCAGATAAATTTGAGAGCTACAAAGAGCAGGAGGCTAAGCGTTCCCTGCTTGTGAATGCTTGCTGCATGGTTTTGTTAAAGGAAGACATCCTTGACGTAAGGGAGGAAGAAGCGGAGAGTAGAGGCAGAAGAGAAACATTGAACCTGCTTTCTTCTAAACTCTAAATACAGCTTTGATTGCACAGCAGAGACAGGGAGCAATGGTGCTCTCTGCCTATGATTAGAACTGCTTGGAATTGCCTCTAGTCTTCTCCATGTAATTCCCAGCTATTCCTCTGTGCTGGAAAAATTGATTGGAGCTGCATGGTCATCTGTTAAGCAGTCGTCAGTCACAACAGTGGCAATAGGAGCCCAAATGATCTGTTGGTAGGGTGAACGCAAGTACCAGTCACTGCCACATCTTATTGACCAGGCTTAGCAGATCTCTTCTGACCCATTTCTTCCCTCTCTCTGTTGCTTAGCAACAGATGCAGCATGTTAAAGTTAAAAAGGCTGGAAAACAGGCCTTCGGCAGAAGTTGCCTGTTTTCACAGGTTTTATTTCCTTGAGGGCAGACATTTGTAGTGGTTGTGGTGAGTAATCACCCTTGTCATGGTCTCATATGAGCATTCAAATTGCTTTATTATATTGAATGCCCTGTAAATGAGCAGAGCTCTTATAATAAGGTGGTTCTACCCACTTCTGACATCCAGGAGCCTGTTTGTGTCTACAAAAGTTATCTGAACACCTCAAAAGAGGGAGAGGCTGCAAATTCTGCCTGTGCATTAAACTGGAGGGTGTCAATTCAGCAAACAGTAAACTGCTTTTTTAAATGGAAATGTCTTCACTGATCTGCCCAGAGCATGGAGTTTCAGTCTGACCTGTGAATGACAGATAGAATCAATTCTAGTAATTAAATGCCAACTGTGTAACTGCTGTATCCCACCTTTTACTCCCACACACAGGCAGCGTTTGTATCATCTGATGTAATGTATTGTACATCAATACTGTTTTGTGACTATCTTGAAGTAAGAGAGCTACCTCCACCTGAGCTGTTTATTTTTTATTAGCAAACAGTATGAAGGTGTTTGTCGTAGGCCTTTGCTGTGCCATCTAGATAGGGCACAGTCATTAGCACAAGTAGCCTTTACTGCCTACAGCTGAGCACAACATTATTGATGAGAGAGCTATCAGAAACCAGTGAGATGCTCATTGGCATTTTTGGGGCGTGTAGGCTGAGTTTACCAGCCCAGCTATCACCAGCTATGGGCTTCACAGCAAAAGCAACGACGGTGAAGAGAATTCTCAAGTTTAGGGAACTGCTGCTGAGAGTGAGGACGAGCATGAGAGTCACAGCCACTTAGCAGGTTTGCAGTTGGTGGTTGCAATCAGCACAGGGCCGTCCTTCAGCATGTGTCTGAAATGTCACAGGAGTGTTTAGAGTGCACCAAAAAGTTATGTAGTTCCTATCAGATGCTCCACTTTCAAATACATAGGCATTTGTTTACATTTTTTGTTTATGCATCCCTCTACTATTGGACAAGTGCGTCAAGAGGAACGTGAAGCGTGTAGCATAGGAATGCTGGATTCATTATGTGCTCTTCAACGTTATGTTCGTCTTGTCCTGTTTGCAGTGAGTGCCATAATTCTTCTGACCGGATCAAGGTGCGAGTGTGGGATGAAGATGATGACATCAAATCTCGTGTCAAGCAAAGACTGAAACGCGAGTCAGATGATTTCCTGGGGCAGACAATCATTGAAGTCCGTACTCTGAGTGGAGAAATGGATGTGTGGTACAACCTTGGTGAGCAGTGCTTTGGGATTAAAAGCACGTCACATGTTAGTTTGGGAGTGTTCAAGAACAGTTCAAGAACATCTAAGCAGTTTGAAAAAGAGGAAAAAAAACCAACCAAAAAAACCCTTATGTAATTTCAAGGGGCATATGATGGTGCTGTGGAGCAGCTGCAAGGCTTTGATCCCAGTTAAAGTTAAGAGGAGTATAACATGTCAGAAGTCTGATGGATTTTCCCTGTCAGGCATTGGAAAGTACAGTGGCTAAATGCTTCGAGCAGAGTTGGATTCCAGCTGTGCTGGAGATGTATTTCCTGTCCTATACCTTTTTTTTTTTGTGCTGACACAAGCATTTTACCAGTCTCTGAGACCTGCAAATGCACTGCACTGGGTTGCAAAGTTGTTGAGACCTTTCCAAGTGGCCAAAATAGAATACTGTGGAAAGTACTGACAAGTAACTGGGTGATGCTGAGTTGACAGGCATAGTAATAATCGTAGGAGGTCTAAAATCTTGATAGGGAGAACCAGCAATTCCCAGGAGTTCAGGTCTATGGTGAAGTGAGGAACAAATTCCACATCAGTCAGCCCTGTTCTCAGAAAAGGCATCTGTCTTTGATGGTTCTAGTTCAACTGACTGAATCCAAGGCCAGGGACCCTATAGCACATTTGCTGTCAGAAGGACTGGCTTACAGTCAGTTTTTCCAAGTTTTGAAAGAAAAAAGTCAGAAACTTTCTCCCCTGGTGACTCTAATCACAAGCTCAGCTTGAGCTTCCAGCAGTGTTTTTGTCCCAAGATGGCTGTTCTCTGAACATGAAAAATGCATGTAATTCCTGATAATTTTTCCTTCTAGAGAAACGAACAGATAAATCTGCAGTATCTGGGGCTATTCGCCTGCAGATCAGCGTGGAGATCAAAGGCGAGGAGAAGGTGGCTCCATATCACATTCAGTACACTTGTCTTCATGAGGTAAGAAGTGGGTGTAAGCTCAATCGTCACCTTCCATCTCTTGAAGAAGCAATTTTCTGACCTTTATTTCCTTGAAGTGTTCTTCCTTGCCCTGGATGAGCTTTCTTTTCCCTGCTCTGCAGACCTGGAAACACACTGGATCATCAGATCCACATTTGTCAGGAAGGCAAAGGCAGCTTTAGGCTGTCTCACCCTCCCTGAGGGCTGGTTAGCTCAATCTATCCCACTGTCACAGCTGTGCTGCTGTCAGGCAGAGGTCATGCATGGGGTCCAACTCAGAGCCTCCCATGGGCTTGACATGGAGAAACCTCTGAATTTCCTTGAGTGATGTTTTCAGCATGTTTTATACCCATGTCTTTCTTTAGAGAAGGCATGCTAAAATGCTTTGTGAGTAAATTCTGATCTGAGGTGGGCTTTGACTGTGGCTGTTGAGTGATACAGATATTGGTGTTATAAACTCTTCTGTGCTGCGCACGTGCATAACTATGAACAGCTATTGGGGAACAGAAGGTAAGCTGCAGTTACTGGGTACTGACTTGTCTCAGGGTGAACTAAGATGGGCAGGCAGTGCGGCAGAAGTTAGGAGAAACCCAAAGGTGACTTGTGAGAAGGACTAAAGGGAAAACCCTGTCTTGGAGAGAGACATGGTGCCCAGTCTCTCTGTTAAGGAGAAGGCAAGTGGCAGAGTCAATCTCTTAAGTGTCTGAGTAAGGAAGAGTAGTCACAGCCCCTTTCACCTGACATACAAGAAAATCATGAGGTGCAGTGAGATTTAAGCAAATTCAGATTAGAAAAGGCCAACACACATATCACAGAGAGGAGCCATGAGGAATAAGATATTTATCCAGACACCGGGCTAAATGAGCCCTGTGGTGTCTTCTGGCCTTACCAAGGAACAAACAGATACGAAGTTGGGAAGAACATCAGTAGCCTTGTTTTTGCAAGCTATGTTGTGTCCTTCAATACATATTTAATGTTTTTTAATTCAATGACGGCTTCTGTTTGGTAAGGTGTTTCGTTTTTTTTTTTCCTTCTGAACATGCATGATCACTTGCTGCCCTTCTTTTTTGCAAATTTGTCTCTTTTTATGTATCATAAAATGAAAATGATTTACAACTGGAATAATTTAATCAGGAAAAATAGTAGTGTGAAGCAGAGTCCTCTACCTCCTAATGAGATCATTAGACTTTTGCATCCCTTACTACAGGGAGTCAGCTGTCTGAAAGGCTGATGAATCTGTAAGTGATGTGAATTTGAGGATTACTGGGAAACCCACTGAACTGAATACGCAATTTCTGCACAGCAGTGATAGCTGAAAGTCTTTTTAATGTTAGATAAAGTGAAAGGTTATGTTAAATAATAATCCAAGTGACTAGTTGTTAGGGGTGATTTTAAGGGTCCTTTTCTGGGAAAAAAAAAAAAAAAAATCTATTTGGACTGTTCTGCTGTATGTTAAAAATTGCAAAGCTGATAAAGAGCTGTTACATCAGCTAGTTTAAATAGCTTGTCCATGTTAAGACATTTCATTCTGAGAACAGAAATATATAGGTTTCAGGAAACTCATTAGCCTGTGGTTTCACTGCATTGAAGCACTCGTCTGCACGATTCACAGTGTCTGCTGGGTAAAGTTGTAGGTATGCATGCAAAAAACTCAGCTAGAAACACTCAAGAAGGAAAGAAGGTAAAAGCAGACAAGTATATAGTGGGTAGGGGGAAAGAAAGAGGGAAGGAAGCAAATAAATTGGTGTTAGTGCCACCTTCTCAACAGTTCCAGGCTCTTCATGAAACTCACTTGAGGGCTTCAGCAGCCTCACATACAATTTCCTTCCTGTTTTGTATTTCAGAACCTCTTTCACCATCTCACAGATGTGCAAGGGAATGGGGTGGTGAAGATCCCTGATGCCAAAGGAGATGATGCCTGGAAGGTGTATTTTGATGAGACAGCTCAAGAGATCGTGGATGAATTTGCAATGCGTTACGGCATTGAATCGATATACCAGGCCATGACGTAAGATGCATTTCATGTGGTCTTTAGTGCAGATAATTGATGTAATTATTTGATTAACTGATAATATTTAGAAGATGAAATGCATTGGTAATGAAAGGCTTGACAGTGACAATTGCTTCTTATGGGCCTTACTGTGACCGGGAAGAGACTGCCCGTCTCTGAATCACTGATTTCCTCGAAGTCTAGAAATTAATGGCTGATACTGACAAGGTGCTGAAATTAAGCATCTATCTGAACAGTTTGTGTGAGCACCTTTAAAACTAATTCTAAGGAATTACACCAACTTTGGTAGTGTAAATGACCATATTTTATTATTGATAGCTGAGCCATTCCTGTTTTAAGACTTTAAGATCTCTATTTGAGCACTCTTCTGTTAAAAAGATACTGCCCAAGGATCCCACTGAAGGTTTCTGATGATGTGAGAAGGGGTGAGGTTTTGTGAAAGTGTTTGTCCTACATGTCTGTTGTGCCAATTGATACAGTCCTTTGAAGTCACAAATTTCCTAGGTGCTGCTGAAGGCATTTATAGGACGTTTGAGTAATGGAGCTGCTGATTTGTCCTCTTTCGAGCTAGGCTAATGCAGTTCTTGATCTTCAAAGAGCGTTTTCGTTGTCACTATGCTTTTACTTAGATTTGGGATTAGCCATTCTTCCTCTTAAAGACTAGTGGTGCTATGCTTAGCTAGTTTCTTATTTCATAGAATCATAGAATGGTTAGAGTTGGAAGGAACCTTCAAAGGTCATCTAGTCCAACCCCCCTGCAAGGAGCAGCGACATCCCCGATTAGATCAGGTTGCTCAGAGCCTCATCCAACCTGGCCTTGAATGTTTCCAGGGATGGGGCATCCACCACCTCTCTGGGTGCCAACACCTCTCTCAGTGTTCTACAACTTGCATTGTGAAAATTTTTTTCCTAATATCCAATCTAAATCTACCTCCCTCTATTTTAAAACCATTACCCCTCATCCTGTCACAACAGGCCCTACTGGAACAGCCTCTCCCCGTCTTTCTTGTAGGCCTTGGGTATGGCCTTGAGGTACTGGAAGGCCTCTATCAGGTCTCTCTGGAGTCTCCTCTTCTCCAGGCTGAACAGCCCAAACTCTCTCGGCCTATCCTCACAGGAGAGGTGCTCCAGCCCTCTGATCATCTTCGTGGCCTCCTCTGGACTCTCTCCAACTGGTCCATGTCCTTCTTATGTTGGGGGCTCAAGAACTGGACACAGTGCTGCAGGTGGGGGCAGAGTAGAGGGGCAGAATCACCTCCCTCGACCTGCTGGCCCCGCTCCTCTTGATGCAGCCCAGGATGTGGTTGGCCTTCTGGGCCGCAAGGGCGCATTGCCGGCTCATGTTGAGCCTCTCGTCTACCATCACTCCCAAGTCCTTCTCCTCAGGGCTGCTCTCAATCCATTCTCTACCCAGTCAGGATTTGTGCCTGGGATTGCCACAACCCAGATGCAGGACCTTGCACTTGGCCTGGTTGAACTTCATGAGGTTGGCACTGGCCCACCTCTCCAGCCTGTCCAGGTCCCTCTGGATGGCATCCCTCCCTTCCAGCGTGTCGACGGCACCACACAGCTTGGTGTCATCGGCGAACTTGCTGAGGGTGCACTCTATCCCACTGTCCATATCACTGACAAAGATGTTGAACAGGGCCGGGCCCAACACAGACCCCTGAGGGACGCCACTTGTGACCGGTCTCCACTTGGACATCGAGCCATTGACCACCACTCTCTGAGTGCGGCCATCCAGCCAACTCGTTACGCACCAAGTGGTCCATCCATCGAACCCATGCCTCTCTAGTCTAGAGAGAAGGATGTCGTGTGGGACAGTGTCAAAAGCTTTGCACAAGTCCAGGTAGATGATATCCATTGCTCGTCCCTTGTCCACCGATGCTGTCACCACGTCATAGAAGGCCACCAAATTGGTCAGGCACGATCTGCCCTTGGTCAAGCCGTGTTGGCTGTCACCAACCACCTCCTTGCTCTCCATGTGCCTTAGCATGGTTTCCAGGAGAATCTGCTCAATGACCTTGCCAGGCACAGAGATGAGGCTGACCGACCTGTGGTTCCCTGGCTCTTCCTTGTTTCCCTTTTTTAAAATGGGGGTTATTTCATATGTTATATTAAATATAGCAGACAAAAGTGAACTTTTTTACGTTATAACTTTTACGGTCTAAGTCCTTGGATGAATTATGATCTGTACTTAAGTCACCTTGCAAGCACCCTTTCTGCGTATTTATTTAAGCCAAAGTGGAAAAGAGTTGGACCTTCCTCTGGAGGTCTAGTCCCTGCTTATAGCAGGGCTAACTTGGAAGTCAGACCAGACTGCTCAGGGTGTCTTTCAGTTTGAAAATTTCCAAAGATGGATATCGACAACGTCTCTGGACTCCTATCCTCCTCCTATCCTGTATTATGCTGGGGAAGAAATTCTTGGTTGGAATCCAAACTGGAAAATATTACTTTGAGTTTTCTATGCTGTAACTGCTGCATATTGTTGCTTATCTTCTAGTCTTCCCTCTGAAAGAATTTTGGCCTGGCTCAATCTTCTCAATAACCCTCCCCTCTCTGCTAAGTAGTCAAGACTTAGATCGCCACTGCTCACATTTCTTTTTCAAACTAAACAAAGCTGGTTTATGTTCCTGTCGATACTTACCAAGGGCCTAAATGAAAAACCTGTGCATAGATATCATGTAGCAAGCAAGTTAACATTCAGGCATCAGTATTGTATTTGTCTGAAATACTGACTTCTGAATTCTTGTGAAATTCTCTCACTGGAGCTTTTTTGGTTATCCTCATGTGTAGGTTAACTAGCACAGAAGCTAATGCCTATGATGAGTCCCTTTGGAATAAAGCTACATTTAGAAAATAGTTCCCAAATTTAGTTTGGGAGCTCAGTGAGGATTCCTGCTAAAAAAGGACTGTGTAAAAATGGCCCAACTCTCTTGTCTGTTGGAATGAACTTTACTTGCCATGTCCCATAATATCAGATCTCTTAAGCTCTGAATTTTTTCCCGCTATGTGTATCAGATTTTCTTTGATTATTTAATAATTTCACAAACCTGGGTGCTTCTGGCATAATTTTGAGATTTCCTGGAGGAGGGTTCCTTGCACTTTAATGAGAGCAGTTAAATGGGAAAATGCAAACGGGCATGCGTGCTTCCTGGAGGCTGGAAGGGTTAGCCCTAAGGAATCGCACATCGGTGCAGCACAGAGTTACTAGTGTATGATCTCACTGTTCTTGAATGCTTACCAGTTACTGCTGCCTCATGTCACTTCAGAACCTGTGGCTGCTTCAAGTGGCAGCAAATTATATAGATTTCCTTGTGTCAGGCTTGGTTCTGGGAACGGGCGTCGTGACCCAGGGTATCACCTAGGTCACAAGCTGTTGGGAAGCTATTTTATGATCTGGAAAGGGCTGTAGTACAGGGATTTCTCTTGTTTGGAGCATATCTGTTGTCTAGATGGCATCTTTCTGAAGCTCTGAGATGCTGGAAACTTACAGAAAGGGAGAAAACATAACTAATCTGTTCATGGTGCCAGCTAGAGTAAGGGAGTTATTAAAGGGAGAGAGTCAAGATGTGCTACACAAAAGAGACCAGAATGACTTACAGAACTGTCGTTTTGCAGGCATTTTGCATGTCTCTCCTCTAAATACATGTGCCCAGGCGTGCCAGCTGTGATGAGCACCTTACTTGCCAATATCAATGCTTATTATGCGCACACCACTGCCTCCACAAATGTGTCTGCTTCGGACCGCTTTGCAGCCTCCAATTTTGGGGTATGTTTGCATGTTTGGTCATGTTACAATTGGACTCCTGTAACTTACCTACGGTGCTTTTGCCTTTCAATAAGTAGCTCGTTCTGTTTAAGGAACATTAAATCTGTGAGGAGTTGGAAGCTGTGGACCTCTTCTAGACTAGACAAAGAGAATGGCTTTGTTGTTGTCATCATCACACATTTTAGATATTAATCAGTGTAATGCATTGTGATGTTTATTCTTCGTATCCAAATTGCACTGGAGCACAGATGGTGTGGAAATGAGCAAATAATATTAAACTCTGCGTGATGATACTGTTGATAAAATATATCATGTGATCTGATCATTTCAGAACTTTGTTTTTAAAAACAGCAACTGCTTTAAGAATAAACAAGGAAAAAAGTTTATCCCCCAATGGTTAAAATGGTTTTTATATAACATGTGGTGGAGTTGAGTGTGCTGGAAAAGTATTTGGAGAAGCTCGTGCTTCCTGTCAGACTGAAATTTATGGATTGAATGAGGAGGTGTTTACAGTGTCAAACCAGAATGCAGTGGAGAGACCTGACCTTGAGAAGATAGTGAGAAGAAGCCTGTAGTTCTTTTCCCTGAAACAACAGAGGAGGTCTTGGAGTTGTGTCACTGCTCTGAATTAGACACTTTTCTGTTCCTTAATTCATGTCCGAATAAATATTTTCTCCTAAATATAAGCTTAGTGCAAATTGCAGACTAGAAATGAAAAGGGTTTTTGTTCTACCTCTACTTCAGAGTGGTAATGGAATATTTTTCTGACAATTCTAATGTAACACAGACTTCAGAAATTACAATATAAGAGTAAATTCAAGAATTGAAAGAAAATACTGTTTGCACAATACCATGCATCCATAGTGCTTCCTCCCGCTCTCCTGAGATCTGACGCTAATTCCCTAGTATCCTGCTGTTTACTCTCAAGATCGGTTGGACAGTGATGATATGTGATGTTTATTGGTGTTTTCTACTCCACAGAAAGAACGATTTGTGAAGCTTCTGGACCAGCTTCATAATTCACTTCGGATTGATCTCTCAATGTACAGAGTGAGTGGGAGAGGAATCTATGGCTATGGACAGCGGGGTGGTGGGCAGAGTATGTAAAATAAATGCATTAAGGGAAAGGAGGCACTGAAGAATAAATACTTATCTTGGCAGACTGGATCTTACAGGGGACTGAGTGGTTACAGTGACTTCTTACAGGGAACAGTACTCATTTTTCCTTCTCAGTACAGTTTATCTCTCTGGAGAGGTTGCTAATATACTACACCTCTTGGTGTCTCAGAAGAGAAGACAAAAACCAAGCAATGAGTGCAGAAAGGAAAGGGCATGCACAAGCAACCTCAAGCAAGAGGACAGGGTTGCTGGTGGTGAGGCTGTTGCTCCCTGCCTGCTCCTTCTACAGCCAAAGAAAAATCTGCTGCTGCCAAGGGTTGTCAGTCTCCTGGCATCCACAAACTTTACATTCATATGAGAAGCTATTTAATTAAGCAAAGAGATAAGCTCCTGCAGCAAAAAGGCCTTATTTATTGAGCATTGTTTTGACGGGTACAAGCTTCCCGAGCAGGAAATGTTTCCAAGACACTTTCCTTATTTAGCACATGCTTGAAGCCTTGCATGGATCTGGCTGTGCTTTCCAACAGGATTTCCCTTTTTTGTCGACAGAATAACTTCCCAGCCAGCAGCCGCGAACGGCTGCAGGACCTGAAGTCTACAGTGGATTTGCTGACCAGCATCACTTTTTTCAGGATGAAGGTAGTGTTATGGGTGGGGATGGGAATGGGGTCTCTGCAGTTTTTGCCACAGGTGTTAGTTTCCCATTTTCAAACCATTATTTAATGTCGTTGTGGTTTAGACAGTTAAGGAAAATGGAGATCATCTGCTGAGCACGTAATAAGCATCCAGATTTTGTTTTTACTTCACTCTATTTTGCATCATGAAGGTGAAAGTTATTTTTTCCTTGGGGTTCTTCAGTTATAAACATGGCACAAAATAGTATTAAAAAAAAAAGAGAAAAAAGGAAAATTGTCTGGTTTTAGGGAGATAATTTACTTTTGTTAACGGCATTAGGAAGCTTTTCCTATAAGGCTGTCTGCAACATTTATCAGTCGCAACCATTTCTTCACCATCTTTTATCTAGCAAATATTTTAAAATTTATTTCTTGCATGGTAAGATACCGAAATAAGATCATATCTCTCAGTAGAAATCCAAGAAAGTTGTTATGAATGCTAATGTGCTGGTTCTGTAGTTAAGTTTATTGTTCTAACAATGTGTAATGAGGTTATTTTTAATTCCTGATTTTTCTTTCTAAACTTTTAAAAAAAATTTTGCTGTAGGTTAGCACATGCCACTTAGTAATTTTTATCTTATCAAAAACAAAGCTAGTCTTTAAGCTATTTCAGGAAGTGCTTAAAATTTTACTCTTAAGCTCTAGGTTAAATGATGTTTTAAACTTTATTTTGAAAGTGTTAATTCAAACAATATGTCTCTATTGAAAGTTTCCTTTATAAAAAATATTTGAAAAAGTTTGGAGGTAGTGACAATATCAACATTTTCTCAAGTTATAGTTTTATTTGCAGGGTGATGTCTGCATATATGTTTAGTTTGAAATAACCCTGCAGTGTTTTTCTAAAGCAACAAAACAATGAAATAATGAAAACAGCTGTGGTTGGCACATCTCTAAGGATTTTGGTGTGCTTTAAAATTCAGTAAGACTTGTGAAGAATTATGTCCTTAAAGAAAGTTATTGTATTTAAAGGCATGTGAGTGTTTGGTCTTCAGCAAGACTTTGCAGATCAGATGTAATGTGCTCCGCTGGTCTGTTGCATGTTCTTCGAATGTTTGAAAAGATTGCTCGCTGGCTTCAGAGCAAAATCCTATAAATTTAGGATTTATAAATTCTGAAGAATCTTTCTTGGCACTTCAGAATCTCTTTTACACTCCAGTGATCCTGTGGGGACATAAGTGTTGTCACTGCTGTTTTATGCCTGGGTAGAGTGACCTGTTCATGGTTTCATGTCACTGATAGCACAAGTTGCTGAAAGCATATCCTCCAAGTCCTGGGTAGTTCCCAAACGGGTAACTTGTTCTTTCCCTGTTTGATTGACAAGCAGTGCTTTGTTTGACTCTTTTTGTTGTCTCCTTGCCAGGTCCAAGAGCTGCAGAGTCCACCCCGAGCCAGCCAGGTAGTGAAGGACTGTGTAAAAGCTTGCCTCAACTCCACCTATGAGTACATTTTCAACAACTGTCATGATCTGTACAGTCGCGAGTACCAGACAGATCCTGTGAGTAGCAGATAAGTGGGCAGAAATCCAAGTTTCTGATTTTCTTAAGATAATAATGAGAATACTAATTGATGTGAAAAGCCACACAAACAAAATTATGTCACTTGTTATCTTCTGAATGCATAAAACTTGTAATCAATTAATAAGCACTAATTAGTAAGTGGAGGAGGAAAATTGTTTTACACTAACTGATTACGATTTGTTTTGCCAGCCTCAGCTATTTTGTTTCATGACCAGTTATTTGTGAAGAGAAGCTTTGATGCAGCTTTGAGTGAGCAAAAGCCAATTTGCCAATTACAGCAAATGTAGACTGATCAAGAAGAAAACTGTGTGTCTTTATCACAGATAAACCTCAAGCAGTGAATTTTTATCTTGTTTTCTAGCACCCAGTGTCCTGCTCTGGGCTTAGGAGGTACCTTTTCAAATCCATGAGAGCTCTACTAGCTGCTCTGCAGTAATGCACACAGAATGTGTCAACGTGAATATAGTTACCAATCCAAGTGCCTAAAAAGCAAGTATTTGAAGTAAGCTTAGAGCAAATGATGTCTCAGCAGGTCTCCTGGAGCCTGACCTGCTCTTGGCACGTTAAATGACAAAACAAGGGCTATTAGGGTTTAAGGCCACGAGTAAGCAACATGGTTTGGCACGTTACTGTGTTTGCATCAGATCATGCAAGTTGCCAGCAGACATTAATAACTGTAAGCTCTTCAGAAGAAAGGATCCACAGGTAATTAGTGTTTGGAGTTTGTGTGGTGATCTAGATTTGTCAGCTTTTTCTCTCCTCTTCAAATTTACACTGATTTTCCAATGGCTTCCTTCACAGAACAAGAATCAGGACCTTCCTCCTGAGGAACAGGGCCCCAGCATCAGGAACCTGGATTTCTGGCCGAAGCTGATCACTTTGATAGTTTCCATCATAGAAGAGGACAAGAATTCTTACACCCCAGTCCTGAACCAGTAAGAATCTTCCATGTCCTGTGTGGCTAATGCTGGTCTCTGTGTGCTCTGCTTTATTTGTTAAACTGCTTTCTATCTCTTCTGTCATGTGTGTATTTATAGTATAAAGTACTTATCTTGTCTGTCTGTCTTTCTGTCTTATCTGTCTCTGTCTATATAAATAACTCTTTTTGATTGGGATGGAAGAGTTTCAAAAGGTTCAATTACGATGGCGTTCGAGCACAAACACCCTGATTATTACAATCCTGAACTCAGGGAGGCACCTGAAAATGGGGTGAGAGTTCTTTTTGGTTTTTTCTGATATTGAGCAGTTCTGGGATGCACTTTAATGCACACAGTGGTGCCATGGTGACAACACCTTACACTGTGATTTAGGAACGTAGTGTTCAGTGCAGCACTGGGAGATTGCATTGGGTGGGGTTGGCACAGTATTAGAAAGGAACCTGAAACCGATCTGTTTAACCAGTGGATACTCCTCCAACAGTTCCACAGAGCAAGAGAGAGTGAGATATCTGACAAGGTGTTATATACAAAAAGCTGGATTATGCCCTAGTGATCACTGATTTAACATGGCGGGGACACTTCATCAGTCTTCACCTGTCTGCCTAGTAACCCTGGGGAAAAAGGAAAAAAAAAATCAGCAAGAAAGGGGAAAAAGATGCAAGAGCATTGAGATCATATTCCCAGAATTATTATTTACATCTCCTCTAGGAGAGACATCCAGGGCCTGGCTTTTTGAATTAAAACCAATCTCAACAGCAGTGGTGTTTTCAGTTTAATCCATGCCATAGAGTCCAGTCCATGATCTCCAGTTTCCACCTCATCATTTATCTGGCGTGAAGGAAGCATCTGCAATGTTCAGCTTTTCAGCTTGTAGTTTAGCTCGGAGCTGAATAAAGAAGAGCTCTTTGTTCTGAGACATGCCAAAGCTTTTCCCAAATGTCCCCTCAGGTTTCCTCAGGAGCTTGCTGTTGGGAAGATCAGCGCAGAAGTGATGTGGAGTCTTTTTGCTCAGGATATGAAATATGCCATGGAAGGTAAGAGAATTCCTCGCTGCTGCCAGCTGACTTGTTGCTGATCTATTGTTCTCCATCCATTTGGTGTAAATGAGGCTTAACCACGTTATAGAATTGGTCGTGGTAGGACAAATCCTGCTGTTTGGAGCAGGGATTTTTTAGTGGTTTGTTTGTGGACAGCTACTTTATGGGTGAGAATGGAGGCTGAGATCTGCATGAGCTCTAGACTTGTGTGTCAGGCTATGTTGCAACCTGTGTATTGTAATTCTAGCTGATTTGAAAACAGAAGTTCACTTTGACCTGAGGATACAATTGCTTAGGTCAGCTTCTTTCTGCAATGTACAGTGGTAGAAAGGACTGGAGAAGCAGGTGGATTCTGGGTTGTGCCATGGCTGTAGTTCCCTGGATGATACAGTTTAGGCAGTCTAAACTGTTGGCAGAAACATGCTGTTACAACAAATCCTGCTGCAGACATCTTCATTTTGAATTGATCTTTGCAAAATTCTACCAGACTCTTAGTTAATGAGAAATTTTACTGTTTCTGAAAATGAGTTAGGCATGCAAAACCCAGCAAACTCCCAGAAAGGAATTCTGCTATTTGCAGTACTGTTCTGATGGTCAATTACAGTTTCTGAACTTGGTTTTAGTTCTTTAAATTCATTTGCACAATGTAATCGGCTTCTTACAAGGTTCAGAGAGCATCCAGCTCCCACCAGCTCTGCAGCTGTGGTAGCAGTTATTTTCCCAGTATTTTGCACCATTAGGCTTTATGATCTTCTGTAAGGTGATATTGTGATGAAACAGAAGTGCCAGTGCTGCCTGTGGCATGCTGGCTGTATTCATATTCCAAAAGTAAATCAAGTTACTGCTTTTGGTCACTCACAAAATTATGCTTGACACATTTGCCCTGAGTTTGATCTAAGCTCACTTATAGGAGTGATAACCTATTAGGGTCTTCCTTCAGACTGCTAGAAAAAAAAAAACTGCTGCCAGCTAGGATAGTTTCCTGTGTTTTGTTCTTTGGGAACAGTTTGTGGGGTTGCTCTGTAAGTGAAAAAGATTGACTCGATCTATTTCTTAATCTCTGTTAACACAGTAGAGGTAGAGGTTGTGCTGTGTGGGAACGCCCTTTGCTAGCTCCAGGTTTGAATTCAGCAGGCTGCAGGTCTGAGTAAGTGTTCTCACTTGTGTTATGAACTTTTTATATATGCTTGTACCCCACAGTGCCTTTGTCTTGTGAGGTCATGTTGATGTAAGAACAGACACTGGGAAGAAGACTAAGACCTACTAACTGTGTTGAAGAGTCTCTTTGATAGTGGCTGTCACTACTTACTCATGCGTTAGAGATAAGGCAACTGTGATAAATTCATGCTGACTTTCCCTAGAAACTGTTTGCTCCTGCAACCATTTTGGCTCCCCTTTCCATTTTGTCCTTACTTCCCTCTGTGTGCTCACTCTCAGGAATTTCTAATGCAGTTTGCCCTTCTGTGTGTTGGAAGTGCTGTATCTTCCTCCTTTCCCAGCAGCCATGAGAATTGAATCTCTCTAGGTCTAGTTACTGACTTTCCTAAGATTCCCTTTACCTGTTGCATCGAAAATGCATCTCCAAAAATGTTACTGATTGTGTGTGTGAATTTGACTGTCAAAGGGGACATTACTTTTATTATTGTTTTGTTTTGTTTTGTTTTCCTCTTTTGCATGGCTCTATTTTATTGCCAGTGCCCAAGTTAACTTTGCCTCCCAAGTTTCCTCTGTTTCCATCTCATGTCATGTCCCTTTTGATTCTGTCCTCCGTGGAGCATCTGGGCTTATTTTAGCTTTTTCTGACATCCTTCTGGTCACTTGTCAGCTTCCTAAGACAAGCATTGGCATAATGTTTCCATCTACGAGTTCGTCAGTGCATAGCAAATACTTGCTGAAAGAACATCCCTCTTCAAAGTATTTCTTGGTGAGAAAAGTTGACACAAAAGCAGCTGATGGACCAGTAAGCGTTTGCATTTTGAATGAAAGCTGAAAAACTGCGTAATACATGTATTTATACTCTAGCTGTGCAAGTACTGCAGCAGAATTGAATGATCATACAGTCTGTTTTGTTGTGTTTCTCTTCCAAAATATGTATTAAAGAAATCCTCAGGGTGCAAAATTCTATTTGAGACAAGTGTGATTCCTCACTGCTTTGCTCTCCGGAAACTTACAAAGATAGCCTTTGTAATAAGCTCTACAATAATTGAATTACAGACCTTACTAAATGTATTTTAAATACAGATGATTGGATTAACTCATTGCATTTATTTTTTTTTTTAATGAGAGGAGAAAAGGCATAAAAGGAAACAGATTAGGTGAAGTAAAGGACAATGATTAGATTTGCTGTCCTCAACTCTTGGCTCTGTCATTTCTCAGTCTGAGTTGCTCTCCCAGTTTAACTACACCAAGAATTTAATATTCCCTTCTCTGCCAGTTTGTGGAGTAAACCCTGGGTGCATTTCAAGTGTGCTCCAAGATCTGTATGTATCAGAAGCTCTCTACAGCAAAAGCTAATCTGTTCTGTGGAGATAAACATGCATGTGAACGCAGAGTATAATACTTGGTCCTAACTTTCTTAATGATGTTTTCCCTTATGTTATGTTCCTAAGTTCTGGATAACATGAGCTCATTCACCTCACCAAGTGGTAAGTTCATGCTCCTTAGTAGAGTTTATAATGTGAGTAGGCAAAGATTTTCATCTACTACCTGTAGTTTTAGCACTTTGCATGTAGTTGCTAGTATTAGCTTTAGTGTCCTTGTAGTTTCATGCCAGTGATATGCAGGTCTGCAAAGATGTGGAAGACCATACTGCTGCTGCAGAAATGGAGCGTGTGTGCTGCCTAGGAGACTCTGGTTCTGAGCAGTCACTCTAGTGTTTTTTTGATGGTACCTGATACACCGAGCAGTTCTGGGTGAGAGCCCCTTTGCTATGTCCCAGACATTAAGCTGTAGATAACATCTGATGGAGTATAACTGGTGAGGTCAGAGCTGTCGTTCTTATGTGGCTCTATTCATTCCCTCCTTACTGGGGTGACAATTGAGGGTCTCTGGCCCTTTTACTCTGCAGTGGGAGTAAATTTTTTTCTAGGTTGGCTGCGTGAAACTGCCCTCTCCCTCCTTCCAGCCTGGTGCTTCCACATTGCTCTTCAGTATGCACTGTATACTGGAGTATAGGGGAGGCTCAGATGGGAGATGGCTTCTCAGAGCTGGAAAGCAGCGTCTAGCTGCATGAGTTGTTTTCATTTTTCCCTATGGGTGGCAGCTAACTGTTCCTGTCCCAGGTGGAGCTTACCCCCATGTGCACTGTGTAACCTGTGCAGGGTAATATATAAATACTAATTTGTACCTAGAATACAGTGTTTGGGGGCTTCAGAACCAGAGGTCTTGCTAGCCTGTGGTTGCTGCAGCATGTCCGTTGCACACATTCTGAAGAGTTAGATTGCTAATGTATAAAGTATTCAAGTCATAAAAATGAAACACCAATTTTCTGTTTAAAATACAATCAGCAGTAGTCACAGCAGCAGTGTGTTTGGCTGCTGGAAAGGCTGCTGGAAAGCAACTGCAGTGCAGACCTGTCATCTCCCCTAAGGAGACTCAGCTGCTGAGACACAGCAGAAGTTCCAGGATCTACTCCCCTTGTTTTGCTTTCCGTCTCCCCCAAAGCAGCAGCTTAGGGCACCATGAGAGCAGACCTTGCTGGCAAAGACAGTACAGGATGAGGCATTGAGCACTAGCCCTTGTTCCCCATCAACCCAAGAGTAAAACAGATTGGATGGACATCTTGCGTGGCCCAGACTTCTCTGGCCAAGTCGTGCTACCCTGGAGTCACTGTAACATAGTCAGTGTAGCATTTTTCCAAGTCATACAGTTACCTCCACCTCTGGGATGCTGGTGAGTGCTCAACACCTGGATAACATCCTTGTGATCCCACTGGTAACTCAAGTTACTAGTTTTCTTGCTGTCCTCTGGGAAACCTCTGTGACTCAGAAAGCACAGACTCTCTGAGTAAAGAGGGCTTCTGTTCTTCCTTTGTTAGGAAAACATTAAAAGACAGTAATGGAAAATCAATGTCATCCTTGACAGCAATGGTTCATCTTATTTTGGACAGCATTAGGAGAGTTGTAAATCAGAAGTATCTCTAATAGGATGAGTAGGCTTGGCAGGCAGGAGTGAAATAAAGGATTCTGCCACATCCTCACTTCTAATAAGGGGAGGGGGATCAGCTGCACACACAGATGCCACCTGTCTAAAGTGTTAATGTTTCAACAGTCTCGGTACCCTATTAGAGTTTCTTTGCAGAAGTTCAGCATTATTTGCTGGAAATTAACCCGTGGAAAGTAGGCTGATGATCAAGAAAAGAACCCATGGATTAAGGACGTGGTGGAAGTCCTGTACTCTACCTGAAAAACAGAACTGTACATGACACTAGAAACTGTTTCCTATTAATGCCTTAATTATATGGCCTTGGTGACCTTAAAAGCTCTTCTCCGGAGGAGACTGTTTGCAGATGAAATCTGCTGAGGAAATGTAGGAGACTTAAAGAACTCTGTGGTCTTATCAGGATAAAACACAGCAGTTGCTGCAGAATATCTGTGCACTCTTCCACTGTTGCAGCCGCTAAGCCCTTTAAAAGCCAGCAGGTTATAAAGCAGAACAGAAATGTGCTAAGGCTGATGGCTCACATGCTCTTCACTTTACTTTTTCTAAAATAGGTTTTCAAAGTATACCTCTGGCCGATGCGTTTCCATGTCGCCTTCAAGTGCTCTTAAACGTTTCCCTGTACAAAGACAGCAGCTGATCAAAACCACGCGGGGTCCATTGAAGGGGGGATGAGTGGGTTTTGGGGCTTTGCTGGCTTTCTTTGTCCTCCGGCATATTTGAGCTATTATAATTCACTTTTGTCTTTTCTCTGTCACAAGCCCCACCTTTTTTTCGCATACGTAAAGTTCTCTTTTATGGTGGTAAGACCTCTCCTCCTTTCTTTTACTTTCCAGTAGTTTTATCCCCTTGGTGTCAAGCCTCTCCTTTACTACTTAGATGGCTAGATAGTCCTAGTAGCAGTCCTTGGGCTTATGCTTCTGTGGCTGCTTTGCATCTTCCACTTCTGCAACTTAATAGTGTTTTAAATGTCCTAAAAAAACCTAGGAAAAGACTTGAAGTACTTAGCTTTTAGTGCACTGCTTAATTTTGAGGAAATAAATCTGATTTTAGTCCTTTTTACCTCTGCGTCAGACCTCCTCTCTGCAGGAACTGCGTTTTCGCCATGCGGGAACAGCACTGGGGTGGCAGCACATATCAAAGTTAATGAAGTTATAATTGTCCATTGATTTCCTCACTCTCATAGGGAACTAAGTGAGCACAGTTGTTGCTGTGTTTGTTTCCAGTTTTAGATGTGCAGAGAAAGCTTTGCATTGTCTTCTGCAGTTGTTCTTGAGGGAGTTCAGCGGTTTAGACACTGAATATATTTGTACTTCCTCAGCACTCAGGAAAAATACTAGATTTATTAATGTAAAACTTGAATAGACTTTCCTTGGCTCCAATACAAGCAAATTCATTGTGGAGAGTAGTGGATCATAGTACATTTGAAATGGTAGCACATATAAAGTAATTTGTCCATTGAACCATCACCTCTGGGAGATAGCGAACATTTTAATGTTTTTATTAAGAAAGGTTAGGTTTGGGTATTTTTTTTTTTTTTTGAGATTGTATCTGTGTGGATCTGCTACATATGAATTAGAAAGAAATCTTTATTACACTGTTACAGAGGTTTGCAGACAACTCACTGGAATGTTCCACTGCTTGGGAATTAGCAAGGCTTATGGAATAATTATGCATGTTAAGTTCTTTGGTTTTTGTGTTTTCAATTGGATAATTCATAATTTATTTGGCCTTTCTTCTTGTGCATGTCGTTGAAGCTTCAAGAGAGATATGAAAGTTTCTTAATGTCTTGAGACAGTTAAAAGAATTCACTTTTACATGAAAATAAATGATGATATTGTAAGATAAGCTTATCTGTCAGCTAACTGGTTAGAAAGCTGGGGTCATTTTACATCATTAAGACACATCTTCTGCTGATGAGTATCTGTAAGACATACATTGCTCACATGTGCATATATCTACTCAGTTACTGGGTACTTATACCAAAGTCCTAGATTAAAGCCATTTAAAGTTAAGAGGAAAGACTTCTAGTTTTTAACATAGTTGAACCCTGTCTGTATGTCAGCAGTGATGCCCTTGGAAAGCTACATCAATAATGAGGTAACCACATAAAAGGTAGGAAGATGGGTTTCAAGTCAAATTTTGGGAAAAAAAAACCCTGAGTCTAAGCCAAAACCATGTTTTAGTCTCCTATCTCTCGCTGTAGTCATGGACTAGCAGCTTGCTGTGGTGCTAGAGTGAACAAAGAAGCCTGGCACAAAGTGTATTCGTACTGTTGGAGCTTAGTAGAAGAAGGATGGATATGGATAGGTGGCACTAGGGAGCGGTGGTGCAGAATTTGTCAGCTGGTAGTTCGGGATTGCAGCGCAGGCAAAAGCCGGCTACTGAGTCTTCTTAGCATCATAAAATTTTTTCAAGGAGGATTTTGAAGAAAAGCAGTGCAGTAGAATTAGCTGCCTGTGTAAGCACATGAGGGGTGGCTTGGGAGAAAGTGTTGAGATGCTTTTGCAAGAATTTAGCAAGTAGTTTAAAACCAGGGATGGTGGGCTGATCAGAGGTGGGAGTCAATTGCAGAAGGATGGTAGTGTGGATGTAGGCTGTGAAGGGCCTTGAGAGCGAAGATATGCAGCATACATTTATCATGAGAAAGGGGAGTGGTGGTCTAGGGAGACAGTCTCTTCAGAAACATAGGTCTGAGTATGGCAAGTGCCTTAGCAGCCTAGGTGTGTAGGAAGGGTCATGTTGTGGAAGTATGTGTATAATACAGGGAGAAACTGCATTGTCCCGCATAACCTGGCTACAAAAACATAACAAAACCTGGGAGGAGGAAGAGGCTTAGCAGCAGATAGATATCCATGGGTTGCTTCAGTGGACTGTGCTCAGGAAGGCAATACAAGTAAGAAAACAGTTGCCTTCTGAAAAGGAAGTGTCGTAGCTCATTTGAACTTGCTTGTGACAGATACTGTCAAACCCTAAAGAACTTGGTTCTTTCTACTCTTGTCTCTTAGGGGATGTAGCTTAACATGTTCGTGTTATCTTTGTTTATATCCAAGAATGAACAGATTTCGCTCTCCTTTATTTGTTTTCTGCAACGATGAAATCTGAACTGTAGTATGTTGAATGGAAAGGCCGTAAGAGATTGCTCTATTTTTGTTTCTTTGACAACTAGAAAGTTTAGAGTTACAGACATAAGCTCCAGAGCACCAACAGTCAACCACCAAGAACCGCTGCCTGCTGCCAAAATCCTGTGTCGTGAAGATTTTGTAGCTCTTTAGGTGCTTCATCCTCAAAACCATTGCATGATCTGGACATGCTTTATAAGACCCTCCTGTGCCTGATGCAGTGATAGTGTTAAATTCAGACCTAACTGCTTTTTTTCCTTCCTTACAGAGCATGAAAAACACAGACTGTGTAAAAGTGCAGACTATATGAATTTACACTTCAAAGTGAAGTGGCTGTACAACGAATATGTTCGTGATCTGCCTGCCTTCAAGGGAAAAGTGCCTGAATATCCAGCGTGAGTGTGTTATGTCTCCTGTAGTAAATCCCCACCTTGTGTCACCTTGAGGGTAGTCATTTGGTTCTCCTGTGGCTGCCTTCCTTTCTTCACTCTTGATTTTCTGTGTTTATGTGCATGTTTGTCTTCTCTGTTCTGTGCCACTGTTCCTGACACAATGCCATCTGTTATTGTACTGTATCTCCCAAGATGTCAAAAGCTTTAGCAATGGCATGGACAGTCTTTAAGCCACTTTCTGCCTGCAGTGTTTTCATAAAAAAGCAGGCTTCTGGATATATGCTTGCATTCTTATGTTAATAGATACAGCTTTATCTGTGTGTTCTGTATGTGTGTGTATGAGTGTCATATTTATATACACAAAACAGGATTTTTAAGTAAAGATAATGTTTTCTTTTTTTATTAAGACCAAGTGATTTAGTTGGAAACATCAGATAAGTGGTCACTCTTACGCTCTAAGCAATTGTTCTCAACTTCTATTTAACTTTAAAAGAGCAGCAGTAGGTTTCAGACCTGAAGAGAGTCTATGAGCCCAAAAAGTTATCTAAGCAACGTGGAGGGAATACTGTAGCTATAGTCCCACACTTGGCCTGAGACAAGAACATGTATGTTGTTTCTGGCCACTGTTTATTTGGTTTTCAGAGGCTTTCAGTGATGGTTTCTCCACATCTCCTTCAAGCAGCTTCCCTGTGCTTCTCCGTTACCCCTCCACTGGGTTTTGGAGGTTTAGCACATTCCCCTAACCTCCAAATCTTTCTTGCTTCAATTTGAGCTTGTTATAGCCTATTCTACCAGCATCGTCATGGAGAACAAATTGTTCCTGTTTTACAAGAATACAGTGCTTTTCTCATGTCCCTTCCCAGTCTTCTGCTGGTTCCCGTTTGTTCCCAGCTTTCCTTGTCAGTGAGGTTTACTCATCTCTCTCCAGATTGTCTGTGTCTGGACATATAACACTCAGACTTAAATACTGATGTTTCATCTAGACCTTGCCTTGCATTGCCTTGCTGGGATGACAGCAGCCTTTCTTCCTTTTTTCTTCAATGGTATCATCGACTAGTGATATTTCCAGTGGGCCAAAAGCCAGCCCCCAGGCACCCTTAACAGAGTGTCCTACCTAGCTGTGCTGCCCATCCTGTATATGACTGTTCACTGCTGTCTAAATGCAGCACTTTGCACTTGCCCCTCTTGAAATAAACACCTTGCTTGGACTGTGTTTCCAGTTTGGAATTTCGAATTCTCCTCCTATCCTGTCATGCCTGCAGTCCCTCAAGCCTAGTGCTAGCTGCATACTCATAAGACTTGAGGCAGTTGCCGTAATTGCTCAGCCTGGGCTGTGGGCCTTGCTTAACAAATCAGGTCAGCAAGAGGCATTAACTCAGTGAATAGGGTGCTGGAGTGACAATCTCAAAAGCCCTGTTCTCTTCGCTGTGCCTCTGAGTCAGTGCAATTTCAGGCAAACCATCAGATATTCTTAATCTCTCTTTTTCTCCTGTGTAATCAGGATAATGATGCTCAGTTTCATTCTGCAGTCGTTTGCAAGCTGTTCTGCTCTGCTGGCCTTTGTGGTAGAGCTTCAGTGATCATGTACATTTGCAGCCGCTGGCTTTGTTACTTTGTTTTTGTATTTTAGTACAATAGCCACATTGTCAGACACAGGTGATGTTTATTTCAACCATAACCTTCACCTGTCACAAAATATCCCCTTGGTATCAATTACAGCAGTGTGCTCTTGTCCTTTGATTTGCTTCATGACAAGTATTTTTAGTCTCGAATCTTCCTTAAACAAAGGGCTCCACACGTCAGGTTTGCACATCAGTAAACTCTTTAGGTGAACTAAATTGCTGCTGTCCAGAGAACAGCTGCGTTGTCGGTCTGCTCAACAGATGATACTGTCCACAGACTCACTGTTTGTTTTGAGAAAACACGTTTCTGATAGCCTTGAGATATGACTGAATAAAGTGAATGCTCCAAAGTACTGAAGCTGAAGTTTTTATGCTTCCCTTATTTTCTGAAATTCAGCACCAGTTTCTGAAACTGACGTAACAGCATAATTAGGAGTGGATCTTCAAAACTTCCTCTCTTCACTTTTTAGCTGCCAGCTAAAATCTGTGAAGTGTCAGTTTCCAAAAAAAAAACTCCAGCATTTTAGATATGTAAAGAAGTGTTCTATGTTTTGTTTTAATACTGATGTTAGTGTGCAGCCAGTATTGTAGCTGTACTGGAGACTACCTCCTCTCTGGTGGGGGAAGGCATTCCTTCCTTTGAAATTCTGTCTTATTCTTCTGGCTCACTTCATCATACTCTTTGAAACCCTGCCTGCCTTCTTGCCTCTGTGCTTGCCAAGGCTCACAGGATGTTAGCTGGGTACCCTCATGCATCAACACAGCAAGTGAAGAAGATTAATTCACCTGTAAAGTTGAGACCACAGGAGCCAGGCTCATGGCCAAGCTGAAATTGCATTCTTTTGTGTTATGTTACTGTTGTCCAATCAACAGAAGTGAACCTTCATTCAATTACAAAGTGTTACTCCCTTTCTTGGCAGACAGGAATGAGGCATATTCTGTGCAAACCTCATTTGGAGAGGTTGGCTATGCTATCTTGAGTCGGGCTGTGCTGACCCCTGCAAGCACAGAATGTCTCTGAAGCAGTACCCTGAGCCTCTGCCTTGTGTGCTGGTGTGTGAGTCATTTCAGTGTTTGGTAATAGATCAATAATTGAAGCAGATGAGGAAGAGGATATTGCCATATAACAACAGTTTGAAGCTATTTCTGCATGAAATCAGATTATTTGTATTAGTTTCTGTGCTAGATAATTCTGAATATCATTTTGCCTTCGTAGTCCTCAGAGTCTCCCCTCACTTGCTCAACAGGCAACACCTGATACTAAAAACACTGTAAGAGGTATTTGGCCTAAGATAACTCTAAGTTTGTGCTACAACTCAAAATACATTTTCGTCCTGAATGTGCCGAGGGACTGGAAGTATTTATAGATGATTTATATCTCTTGTGTTTTCCTGCCAGCCAATAAAGGACAAAGTCAAGCCTGGCTTTGCAAATGTAGTTACCTGACCTAAGTGATTTGCTTTGCTCTTAAAGATTTATATTAAACCTATTTCTAGGGGCAATGTTTTTTTTTTTTTTTTTAATGGGATGGGGAACAAACACACCAGCTACTCAGGAGTACCTTTTTCCTTGCCACCTTTGTTTAGACAGTTTGGTAAGGTAATAAAATACATACACGCTTGATTTTGTATATCAGCATATGGTAGTCATAAAAATGAACAATGACTGTTCTCAACAGTGATTGTCCCTTTCTTGTAAATGTTGTGCAATAACTAAGGATGAGTGATAGTCAGGAAGTTGCTCTACTTCTCAGAGTGAAAATTGTGGCTTCCAGTGCACACAAGTAATCCTCCCTGTACATGGACCTATGACATGCGAAGCAGTCAGCAACTTGCAGCCTGGGACCTGTGAAAGAGGTGGAAGATGTGTAGTTCCTTCTTTGTAAACTGCCTGAGTTCTCTTCTTAGGATTGAGCCGTCACTTTAAAATACGCTACTGCACTTTAAAAAAAAATGTTGAAAGCTTGAGAAACTTGCAGCAGACTACAAAATATGCTGACTTTTAGGAGCCTGAAGGGCCATTCAAAAGGAATTTTTCCAGAATCCAGGAAGGCCATATGTCTGTGACAATGTTCCACTGTTACTGTCTGTATTAAATAGGACTGTGTAGACAGGTTGCTGTTGGCGTTTAACACTGTGTCAGTTACAATTTCCAATATTAGCATTGATGTGCTTTATGTTTCTAAGTGCAGAGAGTATTTAAGGCTATCTAGTATGCTCTGTCTGTGAATTTGCTCTTGATCTCCCTTTCATGTCTGGCACATGCTTTCATGTTCTTTGCAAACCTAGCCCATAATTAGCACAATCTCTGTGAACACAGCTGCCTGTTTAGAGCTGCACTCTATGAAGCTCGTATAATAATCTTTTGCATGGACTGAAATCACACATGGGCACTTTTCCCCCTTATTTGTGAATGCTATTTAGTAATATTTGAAATTAAGATTTGCTTTAGCTGTGGCATGTTGGCACTGGCACACAGCTATGTCTAGATAGACATTTAAATAAAGCTGTAAGTGCTATGTTGTTGCTTAAACACAGACACCCCCCTCCGCTTTGTACTATGTGGATGCATCCCAGAGAGCAGAGAACAGAGGGATGACCAGCTGTAAGTTCCCATCACTGAAGCTGCTCCTCACTTTCCCTGTTTGGCCAAGGCGGGGTTGTAGAAGCCTTTTGTTCAGTGCAGGTGATAGGTCCAGACACCACTTATGTAAGGCAACCCCTGAGATACAGCAGTGGCCGTTTCAGCAGCTTCTTGGATTCTGCTCTGCTGCTTAGCTTATCCTCCTAAGTGAGGAGAAGGAATAGAGACAAAGTTTGTTATCCTGCTTCTAGAACCTGAACCTGAGGACTTGACCATGCTCCAAGAACTTAACAGGGACTGGATTTGTGTTTTTCTAAAAGAAAACAATGAAGAGCTGCTTACAGAGCTGGCCAGCTTCCTGCAAGCTCTAGCAGATGCACTGTGCTATCACTGGAAGTTAACCTGATTCAGACACCTTCACAGTGAGATCACCAGCCTGTAGAAATGGAAGCATTCTAGAGAAGACTTGGGGAAAAAAAGGAAAGCAGGATTAAAGTGGAGAAAACTTCTAGCCTTGATTCTCTCTCCTGGGATTCCAGAAATATGTCTGTATCTGCAGATAAAGTGGATGAAGGGCCGTGGAAAGCAGGTGCTTCTTTTCCTTCCTTTATACTTGTTTGCAGCTCTCATGTGAAAGATGGTACATCCAAATGGGCAGCAGGACAGTGCTGTCTCTGTTGGCATGTGGAGATACTGGGTTTGGAGGTCTCCCTTGTCCTGTCTGGCACATGAGTGAAAGGGGAAGAAAAGATAAAGTGCTCTGAGGAAGAGGAAAGACAGGAGAAGGTCAAAACCAGCTCAGGACCAACACTCTGCAGAGGCTGGTCCAGCCTAAGTGATGATACAGGCCCTGCTCACCCGTAGCTTGTGTGCAGGTAGGAGTATTTGAGAGAACTTTGGCTGCACACACAGATAACAGCATTCAGATATCTAGCAGTGGCAAGGTTTGCTGAAACAGCAGCACTGTCTGAGTCTGGCTGGGGTGCTCTGTTTCTTGCTGTAATTTGCTCTTTCCTGTCTCTCCTGCAGGTGGTTTGAGCAGTTTGTGATGCAGTGGCTGGATGAAAATGAAGATGTTTCCTTAGAATTCCTGCATGGTGCTTTGGAGAGAGATAAAAAAGATGGGGTATGTAGGTCACTCTGAGTGAAGAACTTGGTGCTGCTTCCTTCAGTGTCCAGAACCAAAACAACAAAACTAACTTCAGCTGTGATACAAATGGAGGATGCAGTCCTTTTTGCTTGCTAAACAACTGTGAAACTAGTTCATTTTAGGACTTTTTTCTACAGGTAACAGAGAGCTATTTAACAGCAAGGTCTATATCATTCATTTATGTCTGTTCTATTCTGCTGCTGTCAATCTGTCAGCCAGTGGCTTGGTGCTCTCTCATCTCTCTCTGTTTGTGAGAGGTGATTGAAATATAAGGCACTTTGCATGTACTTAGTCATGCAGTGAGAATGTGAGCTTAATGCACTGACAGAATAATCTTTTTCTTAATTTGCTGAGTATTCCCGATGGAGAGCAAAAGCTTTCCCATTTGTTCAGTGACTATTAGCGCTGTAGTCTGTGATGCTAATGTAAGCATTCTCTTTAGTATCTAAATTTTAAGAAAATCTAAAAAAACCCTCTTTGCTCTCTCCTTTTTTCCTCACTAACTGACAGGCAAGACATGCATTTTATTAAGGGTCTCAGCATCATGCTACATTTCCTTGGTTCCTGTCATGCCATAGCTGGAGAAGGGGAGTAAACTTATAACACAACAGAATTAGCTATTTAGCTCTTTAGGGCCTTTTGGAGAGCTTTTGACTAATTCTGAGGAAGACATAGGTTTTGGTAAAGTTGTCCTACCTCCACTGTGGCAGATGATGGACATACCCATGAAGTGGATGTATTTCAGATCTTTCCATTTGAAAATGACTCTTTGTACTTCTGTTTTAGTTCCAGCAAACGTCCGAGCATGCTCTCTTCTCTTGCTCAGTGGTGGATGTCTTCACTCAGCTGAATCAGAGCTTTGAGATCATTAAGAAGCTGGAGTGCCCGGATCCTGTCATTGTTGCTCATTATAATAGGAGATTTGCTAAGGTAATACACTCAACATCCAGCTGTTTATCTTTCTTTAGTGGGATGCAACACAGTATTATGTTTTTTTAAGTTTTATTTCCTGGATTTCTCCTGCAGTGATAGAGGATAAGTAACAGTGCTCCCATTTTGTCTTCACAGACTATTGGGAAAGTGCTGATGCAGTATGCTGACATCCTTTCCAAGAGCTTTCAGTCCTACTGTGCCAAGGAGAAGCTGGTGAGTCATGCTGAGCTTCTCTTCTACCTTGAGGAGTCACGCAATTGTCCTGATGAAAGCAAGTTTCTCACGTTGCACCTGACTGTGTTGATGGTGTAAATATTTTCAGTGTTGTTTTTATCGTAATTCAATTTGCAGATTGAATTCTGGCCTGGCCATAAAATAAAACTAGGTCCTGAGGATGATCTCCAGGGCTTGCAGGCTGTCAGGTCCCCTTAAAATTAACTTCTGCTTTGCCTATCTCAGTTGTATGTCACAGGAAGGGAAGAGTCTATTGCTCAGGCTGCCCTTGAGTGTTTCTCTCAGACTTGGCCTGGCAGGACCCAGATGTGCCTCTGAATGCAGCTGTGACTGGTAGTTCCCCTTCCGATCTGGGTTGTACACCATTCACAATAGCACACTGCAGCATTAAGAGGCTGAAAGTGACACAGTGTGGACTCTTGCAGGGCATGGCAGGAGCTGCAGAGAGTTGGGCCATGTCCTGACACTGATTTTTTGTGGGCTTGTTCTCTGTTCATCATAAAGCTTAGGAGGAAAATACAACAGCAGAGATCTGATCTGGGGTTTCTGGAACTGGCCATCCCGTTTCAAGCTGGAGATAAAATGACTTGTCTTTTTTATGTTTGAGTGCTGAAATCTGTGTGTGCCCTACCTCCTATTTGACTCTCAGATCTGGTGGTACCTGGGGAAGGGTGTTGAGGCACAGACTGTACCAGTGATGAACATGTGCTGGTACCCTGGGCAGTAACAGGCACCTGCTTTGTCCCTTCAGCCCTGCATCCTGATGAATAACATCCAACAACTGAGGGTGCAGCTAGAGAAGATGTTTGAAGCCATGGGTGGTAAAGAGGTAAGAGCGCTAAGAGACTGTGTATTACTCATTCCTACTGCACTGTTACTAAATTATTTGCATCATACTGGTTCTTGAAAACTACAGGCCTAAGGAGAGCCCCATGACACCTGGTACTATAAGTGTGAGGAGACAGTCGTACCTGAAGACTTTGCAACTATATTTGCCATAAGATGTAGGAGCGAATGTTTGGAAGCACAGAATAGTATGGAGTGGGAAATAAAAGGTTACATAGTTTGCTCATGTGGGCTAGGTGTTGGCATGGCTGGTGGTTTCACAACTCAGAAGACAGATAGATCTGAGAACTGTTGACATCAAATCATTTTATGTGGCATATAACTGTGGGATAGTAACATTGGCACTAAATGTCCAGTATGCAGACATGCAAATAAGAGTTCTGTACTCAGGCTTTATTTGATACTCAGATGTGTCTGTCTGTTCTGAGATGGCCATTTTAACAGAAATAAGGTTTTTTTCTCCCAGATCACTGTTTCTGTTCTGATATAATCCATGTATTTTTTTTTTCTCTTCCTTTTCATTGCTTTTCAAGATTCGGGAAGATGAAGAAAAGACTGCTGATGCTGATGTTAGGAAAAATTTATTTTCAAAGCCTAAGTGCATTTTCTTTGGTTGTGTTGTGGTAGAGCCTGTGCTATGACCTGTATGCCAAGAGGAAAGTCAGCTTTGCTGATGGACAGCTCAGTTTTTGCCTGAATTGCTGTTTCAAATCTTTCTTGTGCTCAGTGGCAGAACTCTGTGAAGTGGCAAAAATCTCAACAAATAGATTTACCGCATGAGACAAGGAGAACTGCTGTCTGTCTTTCACATGTGATCTCAACAATCTTAATTTCTGAGCCCTACATCAAGAACTAACATTATATGCTCCCAGCTGTAATAGGAGTGGTAGCTAAATGCTCATTTTTCAGGAAAAAAAATAAACTTCTGATGAAATATTTATGAAGTGGTTTATGAAGTTATGATCCGTGTGCACTTAATTTCCCTTAAGGAATCAATTTGCTACTATTTTCCATAGTGGTGGCCATTAAGTAGGTTTCTTCTGTATTTAAAATTGAAGATATCACCTGATACTGTGTTAAACAAGGGGAGAAGAAGAAGTATTTAATAAGGCTGTTGGCTGCTTTTCCTGCCCAAGACCTCTTCTCCTACTCAAGACATTCTACCTTTTAAAACCTTCCTCAGGAGGTGTAGGTAAGGTAGAACAGAGGTCATGAATCCACTATTTCCCCTGTACTGTGGAATCAAAAGGGGGAAAAAAAAGGAAGAGAAACCCAGACTGCAAGCAATAAAACACACAGGAAGAAATGTGGCAAACATGCTAGGAAGCTGATTTTTGGAAGTGATTTTTTTCCGCTTCTTTTCAAATGCTGCTTGTCCACTTCATTAGGCTGCTGCTGAGCACCAGAAATAAATTGTGTTGTGCTAGGTGTCTGCATTATTTGCTATCCCCAGGGGTTTCCCTCTTGGTGGCTGTATAGTACTTTGCTTCTTGACTTGAAACCTGCCAGGTTCCCTGTTTTGCTAGAGTAAACAAGGTCTTGTCCTAGTTTAAGTAGTCTTTTTACTGATGCAGATTGAACTTGACTGGTGAGTAACAATTGGTGAGACAACAGCTTTTAAAACAGAACATGTAGACAAACATACTGCTGGATATGCATCTATGGGTTTTATCCTCTGGTTCAGGAAGGGCAGTTCTTTCTGTGACATATTCGGTATATATTCATCTATACATCACACAGTAGATTACACAAATGTAAACACTGTCTCCACTGCTCTTCCCAGAAAGGAACTGCTTCCATGGGAGAATAAGAAAGTAGCATAGTGGTATGTCCTGGTCGTCTTGAACTGTCCACCTTCTGGTGTTCCCAAAGGTGGTGTTGAGAATGTGGTAGCAAATATTTTGTTGTTCCTGTAACAGGTATGTTAGATGTACCATGTGTGAAGCTAGAACTTGGGGATTTTCAGTTACGATGTGCTTGTGGCTTCATCTGCTGCTGATTCAAAGATCCGTCGCCATCTGTAGCACTGCGCAACTCTAGAAAGCTTTGAAATACTGCTGCTACCTAGTGCTCTTTGCCAGTGGGTTCAAAACACTGTCCTACAGAAGTCCCTGTCACTTATCCCCTTTTACAGCAAGGGAAATAAAAGGACAGGGCTCACCCGTAGTCACGCTGTAGTGTAATGGCATAACATGGAACAGACATGCTCGCCCCGTACAATTTCTTGAAACTGGGCTCCTTGATACAGTGCTTGCCTTTAGTTTTTTCCCTAAATGAGTAATGGTACCTTTGCCCCCACTTTTCTTACTCTTTTTCCAACTGTAGCACTCGGAAGACATAAAACAGAGCAAAAATTGCCCAGCATCTCTGGGTTTAATGCACCAACACCATGTAGTCTGTGAACATTACTAGGTAGAACTAGTAACGATGGCAAAAGAGCTTCAGAGCTTTGTGTGGAGTGATTTTCTTGGGTCTTGCTTGAGGTCTCAAGGCATATATATATGTATCTATACACACAAACACACACACGAAGGAAGAAGTATCTTAAAGGATTTTTAGTATTTGTAATTAATACTTTTATTTCTCTTCTGAGATGTGTTGATTTTCCAGGATCACAGCAGCTTCAGTGTGGCTCAGTAGCATTCTCAGACATTCCTAAAGTAGGTTTTGGAAAGGCAGTGTTTATGGAGTGGCGGTTAGCATTGAAAGCGTAATGAACAGTGGAATCAGGGGGTGAGTGCTGGACAGAAATTGGGTACATAAATACCTTTTGAAACCTCTGATTCCTCTGAATCATCTCCAGTACACCCACAGAATTCGGATTGTCATTTAGCTCTGTGCTTACGTGGGCTACACGGATCCATTACTAGTGTTTGCCTGAACTTGGCCCCATTTATTTAATTATTCATACATTATCTAATAAAACCTAATGTAACCTGCATTTTCTACCCACCTCTGCAGTTTTCTTGTGTACTTCAGCCTGCTCTGTGCACTGTCCCTGACACCAGAATAAGCCTTTCTCATTTTGCTTGAGAGAGATGGCTTTCTGCAGTCCATTATTTTGCTCAGCTTTTTGTGAGTTATGAACTCATGGCACTGAAATTAAAAGGTGCTGTGCTACATTGCCCACTGCTGGAGTCTACATGTGCTGTCAAAGCCTAGTTTAAAACATTTCTGCATTTTTTTTTCCCAAAGTCAAGTATGCTAGATATCAGAGACAAGCACTGCCTTGGGAACCCAAAGAATTAGCTGCTGAGTAGCAGCAGATTGTCATCATACAATTTTCATTCCTTTGGCTTCAAGCTAATCTGTACAACTAATGCTTCAGGAAACTCTCCTCTTAATGCTTAACCAGGGTTAGCCCACATTTTAACTTTAAGGTAGCCACCTGAATAACAATTGCAGGACAACTTAGAAATGGCCCAGATAGGAATGTTCTCAAAGAACTGGCACTATCTACTGATATCTTGTCTTTAGCATCCCATATGCCATAGCTAAGGCTACTCTAGTATTTGAGAAGGTGGCAGCTCCAGGTTCCTTAGTCTTGAATCCTGTAGAAAAGTGGGGAGATGGATGAAAATTCAGTGCAAGTCCCTAAAAGGAGTTTGGATCTGTTGAGCTCCCTGCCTCACAGTCACCTCTGCAAAGGGGAGCTCCCAGGTGCTAGGGGAGGAAGACAGAGCAAAAATCAGCAACTTCAAGCTGGAGCTGGATGAACTCTGTAACTTGCATAAAGCTAAAATAGGATAGCTCAGCAAAATTCTCTTTCTGCTGATATGTCAGGTCAGACCTGATCATTTCACAGGTTCTCTGGCTTTAAGATACGAATTGATCAACATCTTCAGCCTTCTAGAAGGCAAGAGCTATGTTTCTTCAGCTACAGAGGAGCCTTTCAGTTCTGGTTTCTTCTGCTTCACCAATGTGTGTAGAAAACAAAGAAGAACGATATACTTTGGAAACCTTGGAAGCCTATCGCAGTACATTCTTAGACTTATGAGTTTCATTTCATCCATGAGAGAAGCAGAAGATGAACCTAAATCGAACTTCATGGCACTATGCTGTAAATATTACCAGGCAGATTAGCAGAGAACTTGAGGTTCCAGCCTTGGATGTGCTTGGATGAGACTTTGAGGACCAAATTCTCTGAAACTCTCCCAAGTCTTTGCAGGAAACTAACACGGTCCCTCGTCTTCCCTGAAGTGTAAATACAGAGTTACCTCTTCCCTTTTTGTATGCACCTCAGTTTTCTGTGTCACATATTTAATGTCAAACACAGAACTATGGACATGCCAGCCACTGTTTCCACTGGAACTGAAGCATTTACTCAGAGATCAAAAGCCACCTGTGGGTGCTGTCCTGTGTTTTGCACAGAGGACTTTTCATTAGCTTTCTTCCTCTGAATCATCTCTGATACACCCACAGAATGGTGATCATAAGCCTGCTGAGCTCCAGCTTCCGATAGAAATGGTCTGGACGTGACGTATGGCAGTGACCCAACTGCCTAATACTGCTTTCTGCTTTACTCTACTAGCCAGATCTATCATGCAGTCCAAGAAGCATTTCCTGTTATCCGTGATAGCTGATATGCTTGGAATTCATTGGCTGAGCAGCAGCAGGAAAACATACGCTGTTTCGTTTGGGCGCTGTTATCAGTGCTTCACCGCATTGGCAAAGAACAGTTTGCAGTTATACGTGCTACGGGGACTCTGTCGCTGGTGTGTAGTTTATATATGTGAAACAGCAGTGCACACCTATCAGCACCTTCCTAATGGACTTAAATCACACTCAGGTAATTCCTTGAAATTTGCTTTCAAGCCAAAGTGTGGCTGTGCCTAAGAATTAATGATCAGTAATGTATTATGTGGACTTCTTCCATAGTAGCAGTTGCTCAAAAGACAACAGCCTTTCTAGGATGACAGAGGACTTGGTGGATACTGAATGCTTTGCTTCCTGAGGGTAAGGCTGGGCACCTCTAAGTTAAATATGAGCAGCTGTCTTGCCAGTTGCACCGAGAGAGCTGTGAGCTGATGTTCTGGAGGAGAGTGAATTCTTTGCCACAGATAATGGAGCTCATCCTCTTGGCAAAGCGTTGCTCCAGCTGTCCCTTCTTGCAGTACAGGGCGGGCAATCAGCCTTTGTTCTGCTCCCAAGAAGATTAGTTTGTAGTCAAGAAATACAACAGCAATGAGAGGCTTAGAGGTATTTGGTGAGCCCTCCATGTCACCTCACAGTAAAACAAGGCATTAATTGCATGATTCATGAACCAGGGCAATAAGTTGTTGATCCTGACCTCAAACATCCTCTAGGCCTGTAACACATACATCTTGGTAGCTTATCAAGAAGTAGAAGTAAATCGTAGAATCATAGAATGGTTTGGGTTGGAAGGGACCTTCAAAGGTCATCTAGTCCAAACCCCGTGCAAGAAGCAGGGACATCTCCAACCAGATCAGGTTGCTCAGAGCCCCATCCAACCTGGCCTTGAACGTTTCCAGGGATGGGGCATTCACCACCTCCCTGGGCAACCTGTGCCAGTGTTCCACAACTGTCATTGTAAAAAATTTTTCCTCATATCTAATCTAAATCTACCTCCCTCTATTTTGAACCCATTACCCCTTGTCCTGTCACAACAGTCCCTACTCAACAGCCTCTCCCCATCTTTCCTGTAGGCCCCCTTGAGGTATTGGAAGGATGCTATCAGGTCTCCCCGGAGCCTCCTCTTCTCCAGGCTGAACAGCCCCAACTCTCTCAGCCTGTCCTCAGAGGAGAGGTGCTCCAGCCCTCTGATCACCTTTGTGGCCTCCTCTGGACCCTCTCCAACAGGTCTATGGCCTTCTTTTGTTGGGGGCTCCAGAGCTGGATGCAGTACTGCAGGTGGTGTCTCACCAGAGCAGAGTAGAGGGGCAGAATCACCTCCCTTGACCTGCTGGCCACGCTCCTCTTGATGCAGCCCAGGACGCGGTTGGCCTTCTGGGCAGCAAGGGCACATTGCCGGCTCATGTTGAGCTTCTCGTTCACCAGCACTCCCAAGTCTTTCTCCTCAGGGCTGCTCTCCATCCATTCTCCACCCAGCCTGGATTTGTGCCTGGGATTGCCACAACCCAGGTGCAGGACCTTGCATTTGGCCTGGTTGAACTTCTTGAGTTTGTAGAAAATTATTCTGGCTTTTTTTTTTTATTTTCAACTGGAAAAGCGGTTACTTGAAATGGTTTGATGAATCATGAACTGGTCCTGCCTCAAATCTAGCAGAAATGGTCAAAATCAGAGGACTGTTCAGTGCCATTAATTGCAGGTAGCAAACCAGTCAGCTTGTGACTCACTGCACCTTTACACAGTAAGAGAAGGGAAGGATTAATGTAGAGTCAAGACAAACCACCGCCAAGAGATGTTGGTTTTGTTTTGTTACCTACAAGCTTGGCTAGAATGACTGCTGATTGGCATGGCATTAGCTTCCTTCTGCCTTCCTAGAGTGAGGGAATTTTAAAG
Organism: Tetrax tetrax; assembly: GCA_009806455.1. NCBI lineage: Eukaryota > Metazoa > Chordata > Aves > Otidiformes > Otididae > Tetrax > Tetrax tetrax. The sequence continues at coordinate 671,485 of WHYT01017047.1, forward strand.
GTAACAGGAATACAAATTCACTTTAATAAAGGAAAAATAATCAGAGCTGTGCCTAATGTTATAAGGCTTAAGTAATAATTTTTTTAAATTATTTTTAAAATTCTGATCCAGGAGTTTCATTAGCACAGGTTCCAATGACAAATAGAGTCAGTTTTCCATGCCAGCTCACAGCAGGAAAATGAATGGATCAGATTCCAAATCCCCTAAGGCCTGGCTTTCTGTGACAGATGCTGAGGAATATGGAGAGGGCTTCAGCACTGAATATGGAAGTGGGAACTCCTGTCATGTTCCAATCCGGTATAGCTGCATGTGTGGATACACCGTAAAAATCTAAACTGTTTTTAACCACTCACTGTACTGACCTCTGGTTCGTTACATTTGTAAATAGATACTCTGCTTTAGAGGTAAGGGCTGAAGCTCTGAGTGCCAAACGCAAACATTTCTGGAAGGTTTTTGTTTTACAAGCAGCTTGCCTGCCTGCATACAAAGGCAAATCTGTTTTACAAGTTACTTTCTCTGAGCAAATGATCCCTGATCTCTGAGCGAAGCATTCAACATGTCTTGTTATATATACACACAGGTAGGTTGCTCAGAAGTGGCTCTTTTGAGACTGGAGTGATGACTACAGCTGGAATACATGGCACCGTTGAATGTAAAACCAGGTGGCTTTGGGCTGATAATAATGGAGCATGCACTTTCTTACAGCATGTGCCAGGGTGTCAGCAGTGTCCATTTAGTGCTTGAGGCACTTTTGTTTTTGTTTTGTGAAGTCTCCTCTGAACAGTTGTACACAAAAAGCTATCTGGCTCCGTGTGAGAATAGAGCTACTTGTGCTCAATACCCATAGCTGAGATTGTGCTTTCCAAAAGTGATCAGTGCATGACAGTTCTTGTTGTGATGCTGTGGCCAAATTTTCAGAATAGCTGGGGTCCAATCTTTTGAGACCAGTGGCTGGGTCAGTCTTCAGTTTGAATACTGACAGCAGGGTAGAAGATGCATGGAGAAACGCACAAGTAAATAACATCCAGTCTGAAAAGCCCTGTCTCCTTCTAGACGTAGAGTGGTGAAATGACCCGTGAGGTAATGCAGAGTGCTTGATGATTTCTCAGCCTGCCTTACTCTGTTGGCCACAGGGAGTTCACATTCACTTTCTTTCTCAACTTTGCAAATATCAGGAAGGGTATCGGAGGGTATTGGAGCCTGGGGAAACCACTTGCTGCTGTCTAGACAAATACCTGTTGATAATTTCACAGCTTCTGTAACAGCAGCAGGCAGTGAAGGAGAGCATGCTAGCTGGCAGAGTCTAGTGGTGATAGTTCACCTGCTTATTAAGAGTAGCCTCAACAGTGAAGAGCAGGACTGCAAAGGGCAGCGCACTGCTCTCTGGGTTTAAACTAAGTGCTCTTCTTTCATCCACAGTTGGATGCAGAAGCAAGTGACCATCTCAAAGAGCTCCAGGTGAAGCTGAACAATGTTTTGGATGAGCTGAGCGCAGTGTTTGGTAACAGGTGAGTATAATGAGGTCCTTGTCCTTGAAGCATTCCTTTCTTTTGCCTAATCTCATTCAGTCAGGTTAGGAAGGGAAAAGAAACTCGTGTCAACTGTATTGTATTTTTCTTTTTGTCATAAATTCATGGTCTTTCAAATACTGAGACCATCTAAAGAAGTGAGAAATGTTTTAAAAGTCTCTCTTTTCTATATTGCTCTGCTTAGAAATGTAACACGGAGATCTCTCAACTGTGAAATGTATTTGAATTACATAGACTGATTTTTTTTTTTTTCCTGTAAGTAGTGCTTGTCAGTGACTGAATTGCCTGCTCCTTTGTTGCTCAGGAAGCAGTTTCCAGCTCAGCATTTACGAAGCAACATTCTTGTTTAAACATTCTGCTCTAAATGTATGAAACAGCTGACTGATTTCTGATTGTTAAATGAATATTGGAATAAGAAGGAAACAGGTTTAGAATGAGATTGACTTGTTCTAATGTTGCTGTGAATGGTGTTTTGTAATGTTTCAAGGGGAGGAGCTCTTTAGAGTATTGCCAGAGTAATTGATGACAATTACGTTTTATTGCAAATCATGTTACTGTTTACCTGAGGATAAAAATGTGCTCGACTTCATAATAATTTTGTAGTGAACCATAAAAGATGTCAATTAAGCAGAATCTAGAAATACAGAGTTCCCAACTGATCTTCAAAAACAACCACTTCTCAGGGTAACCTCCATTCATTTCATGTTGTGCTTTATAACAAGATTAATGCAGGCATGAACTGTAGTGTAGCTGAAACATGGACAAGGGGAATAAAGCAAATTGAACCAATTTAGCCTCCTACAGTATACAGATTTGCAGTACTTATGACCAAAAAATCATGGTGGGATTTGTTAGTGACTATTTGGATTTCAGCACACAGAGCTAAGTGGGGAGATAAGTGAGGAGTTCCATTGCCAGTAATGGACGCTGTAGCAAGTAATGGAGAGATTCAAACTGTAATTGAGTTGGATCGATAAGGCTCATAATTAGGTGGAGGATGAGTGGGAAATCATAATTAGGGAGTGAATTTTGTCTCCATGGTGTCAATGCTACAAGACAATTAAGGTACAATCTTGACATTTGCCAATATAATTTGAAGAGATTATCCAGTGTTAGCATACATACAGGGAGTGTTTTAGAGACATGTGCCAGCAAGAGATTTAGCAAGTCAGACAGCCCAGATGCTTCATTCCTTAACAGTAATGGGGAATGAAAAGCAGAGCTGCAGTTTACTGCATAAGCAGGATCTTCTAAAGGGTGTAAATGTGGGAGACAAGACAGATATCCACAATTTTCTGTGCAGAGTCTGTAAATAGTTGCTCCTACAACGCTGTGCACACCTGACACTGCAGGTCTTAACTTTTCTTGATTTATGTGAGGTAATTGTGCCTGCTGGGAAAGCAGCACGCATCCAAAGAACCTCGCCACCTTTCTGCTGAGAGGGGATTATGTCTGGACACAGAAGCCTTTTCTGCTTTAAAGGATAAAATAGAGAAAAGAAGCCTTGAAAAGGTTTATACTTCACGCAAGGCTAGCTTCTGTTTTGTTCTTGGAGGCTGTAGGAGTGAAGGAGGGAATTCCTGCAGGAATTGCTCCAGTGAGAAGCAGGTTAGAAGTGAGTAAGAGGGGCCGTAAGGCTGGAGGGTGGCAGTGCAGGAAAGGAAAGAGGTGATAATGGAGTGGAGAAGGAAGGTGAGAGCCACAGGGCAGAGGGGTTTGTATGGTAGCACCCAACCCGCAGATGTCTTAGGTGGCTCACACACCAGAAGTTCAGGCCTCTTATGCAGATATAAAGCTGACTTCCAAACCAGTGTTCCTGCTCTTAAATCTTTAGCTCCTAGCACGACTTCTCTTCCAGGTTTCAAACCTCTGTGCTGTTAGTGTAAGTTAACTGTCACTTGTAATGCCCGTTGTTACATATCAAAGCATTTTCCTTTATTGGCTGAACTGATATGTTGACAGTTCTGCTGATATATTAATCATTTTTAACCATTGTATTATTTCATTTTGACCCTCCTCTTAGTAGTAAGAGATGGAAGACGGAACAGTAACTATGCTTTAGTGGCTTGCATATCACTTCCTTCCAGTGACACCGATCATTTCACAGCTGAGCCCAACATCCCGTTTTTGATATAGCATGGACTGTATGGCAGTGGTCTGGTTTCAGCAAGCCTTCAGTCTATCTCTGTTATTTTAAAGACTTAGCCTATGGTGGGTCATAACCAGATTACTGCCGATGGACTCCTGCGTGCTCAGAGTTGTGGATGCATTGTACTATTGCTCTGTATAATATCTCGGTCTCAGTGATGTAATACCCTGTGAAGAAAGCAAAGATACAGCGAAGTGCTTTAGTCTAAGAGTAACAGTGTTTCTTGAAATCAGGAAAGGACTATTTCTTTTTGCAAGCTGAATTAACAAACTCCTCTCAGATGTGATTGTGTCTTGTGTTCAGAGGTGGTAGGCTGTGGATGACAGATGTAAGGAACTGGATAGCATGCCTCTTTGTAACAAAGAAAGTAAGAAAATGAACAGCAAATCTCAGGAAGGAAGAGTATGTAATTGAGTGCATGGTTTATGGACTTGCAATATTTAACCTTATGTACTAAATCTGAGATCTCTGCCACTGATAATCTTGGTTTTGCCTCTTTCCTATATGTTCAGCTTTCAGACTCGTATTGATGAGTGTGTCAAGCAAATGTCTGATATCCTCTGTCAAGTGAAAGGCACAGGAAATGTTGCTGCTAATGCCAGAAATACAGTTGCACAAGATGCAGATAATGTTCTGAGGCCACTGATGGATTTCCTGGATGGAAAGTAAGTGACTGTTTAAATATACATTACACATTCAGTGTGTTTTGGGAACAGGTTGGGGGAAGGAAAAATAGCTCCATGTTCTTGGATTGTTCTTGAGATGTCCAGACTCTAAATTCTCAGAAAGAATTAATGATTTTTCTTCCCATATCTGCCTCTCTCTCAAGACATGGATCACCTCTTCAGCCTTCATTCAGTGCCAGAGCACACCCTCAGGTCTCCTTTCTCCCTCTGGCAATTATAGCAGTCAGCAAAGCACACTGCTGATCAGGTAGTGGGAAAGGCAGAAATTCTATCTGTACTAGCTACATTTTTTTTTTTTTCCTGTATAGATTTTACTATAGCCAATTAGCAAACATATTGCAAACCATACTTACATGCTTCATACATACACTATTCGGTATTTCAGTCATATGAAGTGTGTGTGTTCTAGTCATACCTGGTGCTGTTCTGACTATAAAATAAGCTTCTGGACTACATAAGCTTGATCCATTGCTTTAATTAACTGTTGCCATTAGCACGATGCAGCGTGATTCAGCTGTACAGGGACTTTTTGTGGCTAACTGCATGTAATTCACATCAGCTAAGCCTTAATCTACAAAGAGAAATAGTTTTTAATTATTGTAGAAGTTAAACTGCTTGCTGATGCACAGCAGTTCTTTATTTTGAAAGGAGTGGCCACCAATTTTCATAATAACTGCTGAGAGAGATGTAAAGCTTTATAAGTTTAAAATACAGTTTATTTTGTTGCTCTTTGTATTGATTGTCCCATCTTTCCTTTGAGTCACCATGTAGTAAGTGACTCTCTGCAGGAATCACTACATCTAGATGCCCTCTCATTTGAGCATTTTCCATACATACCTTTACGAATCCTGAGAAGCCATCTTCCCTTCTGTCACTAGGAGCTTGGTATGCTATGGGCTTTTCATCTAGCTATGGAGCAAGTAATTTTGAATATGATAATCCAAGCCTGGATTCTTTCCTCCTTTACAGGAGGAGAGTATTTTTTGATGCTTGCTGCATCCTACCCACATCAATCTTGTCCCTGTTCAGTTTTGTTCATTTACTGTTTAACCAGCTGCAGCAAGAAGGGAAATCTGGGAGAAGATGTTACACAATGAAGAAGAGTCAGCTGTGGCCTGTGCACTGCTGTTGGCAGCAGAGTTCCTGTTTTGTGGCTCTCCCAGTGTGATCAGTAGATGGTGAAGTCCAACAATCATTTTGAAGAAGAGTCAACATTTCTTGGCCTTTTTGATAGCCTGTACGATAATAAAGGAGGAATAACTGGGGAGATAAAGCAGACCTTCTTTACTTAAAAGAGAATAAACATATGGCAGGTGATTGGTGGGCAGTGCAATAGCAACAAAATATAGAGGAGTCCAAGAAATTATGTAAGGTGGTTCTAGAGGTGGAAGATTTGGAGACTTCAGCAGCTGTCAGAAGCTGTGCAGGAACTTCTGCATAACAGTCTGGGAAGTATTAATTAAGATATTCTACAAAAATCATTATAATAACCCCTTGAAATTTAAAACCTATTATTCTGTGTCTGCTTGTAATTTTTTCCTATATACTTGTAAACCTGATAGGTCAGGAAGTACCTTCTTAAAGGGAACCAGCTCAACAGTACACCTGCTCTTATCTGGGCTATTCCCAACTCCTATAATTTAGTGATACCTTCTGTAATCCCTAGGTCAATAATAGCAATGATTGAGATCAGAAATGTCAAAAATCCATTTTGGCCAAATGTCTTCAGTGCTAGAAGGGTGAAGACAGGCAGTACTGTATGAAAAGGGAGGATTTTTACCCTTAAAGCAATCATTATGACAAACTGCTTTGGGTGGGGCACTGATACTCCCATACACGTCTCGTTATTCCGTACAGATTGCATTCTTTGAACTTACTCAGTTCTTTCTCTATCCCTGCAGCCTGACGCTGTTTGCGACTGTGTGTGAAAAGACAGTGTTGAAACGGGTGCTGAAAGAGCTCTGGAGGGTGGTAATGAATACCATGGAGAAGCTGATTGTGCTGCCTCCTCTCACAGACCATACGGTAAAGCATTTTCTCATTCCTGACTCACAGCAGAAAGTGTTGCTATTGCCTGTGTAACTCATCTCCTTGACCTAATGAGTCATCTGTCCAGGTAAATTTGCCTGCATGTAGCCTACTTGAGCATGGAAAAATATGTCTGTGACCTAGTAAACTAGGAGAGCAGCTCTATTTATAGTAGAGTTGCAAGGTACAGAGCACGCTGTCAAAAAAAAAACCAACCCAAACAATTCAAAATTCATTATCCAAAAGGAGTTTCCATCAAGTACATCAAATCACATTGATTAGGGATTTGCAGTCTTTAAAAGAGAGCTGTGGATGTTTAGATTATCAGGCAGTTAGTGTTGTCTTCATGACATTGGATCAACACCTGTAACAGTTTTGCCTAATTATTGTTGTCTATTAGTCTGGTGTTTCTTTGACTAGATATGGTTAATTTGGGCTTGCTCGTAAGTGACACCCCCCACCGTTTTACGCCCCAGAAGGCTTTAACATCAGTATGGGCTGGCATGGTTTCTGTCTCGCTCACGTTGGGGCGTTGGGAGCATGTCCAGATAGTTTGCCTCCAAAGGCAGTCTTTTAAATAATCGTTCAGATGTGTGGATGTGCTGGATGAATGTCTGTCATGAATGTAGTGATGTTTTTAACAATGGAAGGTTAACCTCTTCCTCAATTTTGAGAAACCACAGAAACGGATTAAAAGTCAGTCACACATGCCCAGCTACCTGGGGGATGACACTCAGGTGGAGGCAGTGCGAAGATTGGGCTTATAACCTCATTATCTGGAGATGGTCCAGAACTTCTTTTCATCTCTGTGTTGGAGTAAACTTGCGATCTGTGGCTAATTTATGCTGATTTCTTTTCTACTCAGTAGTGAGTAGAACAATAGTGGTTTTCAGTATTCAACAGTTGCCTACATATTTTGAGTGGGCTCTTTGGATTGCAGTGTCTAGAGAAGCAATGAAAACCTGCATCTTGTGCTACGTGTTTCTTGCTCTGAGAGGGAAGGCCTGTGTCTCTGGCTGTGATGGTGACAACTTTAAGTGTGCTGTCATACCTAGAATCATAGAACAGTTTGGGTTGGAAGGGACATTTAAAGCCCACCCAGTCCAACCCCCCTGCAAGGAGCAGGGACATCTCCCACCAGATCAGGTTGCCCAGAGCCCCGTCCAGTCTTGCCTTGAAAAGGCTATTAAGCATAAAATTAGCATGAGGCGTAATTGGCTAAAGACTGCTTGCTCTGAGCTCGAATTTGGAGTAATAATTTCTGCTTGCATTTTTAATTTATTTAGGAAAAAAAAAAAACACTCTAAATTTAAAAGGATGAGGTTTTTTTCTCTCAGTCGAAATGCTTTAAAAAAGGGTCTTTGAGGACAGGTGCTAAAATCATCATGTAAGAGCAGCATTAACATGACCCCTTCAGAATGGAAGCAGTGGGATCAAGGGCCTTGGAGAGAAGCAGGGAGGAGCTGCTTGAGCTTTATGCTTACTAGTCTTGAATTTTAAAGGCAGAGTAGGAGAGTAATTCAGTGCTTGTGTTGTGAAGAAGGCAGTAACTATGAACAGCCAATTCTTTCAACCTGCAGGATGTTGCTATAAGCCACTTTGAGGTTTTTTTACAAAGAGTTTCTTGTTGCCCTCACTTCAGTTACAAATTGAGCAGCTCTTTTTGTGTAATGAAGCAGATCTTCAGTTTTCTGAGATAATGAAAAATGCTCATAGCTGGATTTTTAGCTGCCTAATCAATTGTTTCGTAGTGAGGAGGCTGAACTAGTCCAGACTGGAAAAGAGTTATTGTTTTGGAAAGGCAGTTGTGAACAATGCAGTCATTAAAGTGGCCTTGTCTGCAGTCCTTGAGCAAGGAACCTGTGGTAAGGCTAGATGGGCTACAAGGGCAAAGAGCTGCTTCCCCTAACCGCTGAGATATAGTGATTTATTCTGTCACCACCAGATTTTCATCATCTCTAGTAGTGAAGGCTGGCAGGGCAAGGCGATGCAAAACTCAAGGTTGGCAGTGTGGCCAGAAGCAGTACTTTCTCTTTGCTATTCTACTTCTCTGCCATGCACCTCTTATCTAATTTTGTTTTCTCTTTTATTTCTTTTGAAAGCATATCAGACCTAGAAATAGCCCCTGGCACTGTAACTCACTTTCCTCCCAGCCCTCAGCAATAGAAATCCCCAGTGCTGCCTCTCCACTGGATGGAGATTTCCCTTCTAACACTCCTCTGCAGCCCTTAAGAAGTAAGGGATATTCATGGTAAAAAAGAGTCCCTTTTATGGAATATTTTCCATCCTTTACATAAAATTACTAGAGGTGGAAAAGCGTTTTTGATGGTGGTCACGGAAAGCGTTCTCAAGGGTCCCGACAGCTGCACTGTGTATCATTTCTCACTTGCATGACCCTGTTGCTGCACAGCGCTTTAGTGCCTGTTATTCTCCAGATCGATCTGTTCCTCCTAAATTAGCTCAGACTGTATTACACAGGGAAGAAAAATCTGAGCTCTGCTCTTCAATTCTCGGCTGCTTCTGTAGAATTTTTGTGTAGGGTGCGGCTCAGGTGAGAAAGCAGTCAGCTGCTACCTGAAGGATGCAGTGGGGATAGAGTATTTTTACAGCCTCCCTCTCTGACAGCCTGAGCTGCGGCTGCCTTAATGACTTTCAGATGAGTGGCTCTGTGAGCATCAACTGCTCATGGGTTGTGAGATTAGTAGCAACATGATCTCCAGTAACTCACCAAGCAGTTCACACCTCACTAGTTTTAAATAAAGATCAACGTTTAATTAAACACTTTCTGTCTTGGATGAGCAGATATGCAAACATAGCACTCTGGGAATCCTTATCTTGGGGTTCAGTGCACAATGTTTGGGGATATTAACGGATTAGTTATACATTTCTTTCTCCCTCACTGCTTAGTATGAAACTATACCATGCCATCAGTGACTAGTCAGGTCAATGAAGAGTTGCTTAATTTACACACAGATGATTCCTCTGGAGCCTCTCCTTTATTTATTTCACATGGTACAAAGCAGCCATTCATGCGAGGCTCCATGTCTTCTTGCTCCTGCTGTGCTTTTTTCTACTCATCAGACTTCACTGAATGAGAATGTGGTTCAGGATAAGAACAATTTTTTTCGTTAAGCTGCTGACAGATTTCACATGTGACTTCCAAACTGCCTGTTTTTCAGGCTCGTCTACAAGCAGCACCATCCAGAGCTATTCTGTGGTAGAGGAGAGTGTGGCTTTAAGAGGTTTTCTGAAACCTTTCTTAACTTGTGTTAGCTTAAATGAATCCTCTTGTTTGTGCTAGCTAGGAGTGAAAAAGTCTGAGGCTGCCTCTGTGATGAGAAGAAAAAGCTTTCTTAGCCTTGAATGAAACGAAGGCCTGTGAACTGCACATGTGCCTAGATCTCTGTGCTGATAGGAAATTATTTTCCCTTTTTAATTTCAACTTTTAAATGTATTTTCTCAGTATTTAATACACCATAACAACTAAAAAAAAGGCTAATTTTCAGTAGGTGGTAGGAAACATTGCCTGATTATAATGTTTTAAAAATTAACTTAAAAGTGGCTAATAAATGATCAGATTTCATTGTTGTTGAATGTTGGACTTAACAAACAATCCAGCAAAGGAATGTACAATAGATAGATTGACAGATAGATAGATAGATAAAACTTTCTTGCACTAGTATGTCTCAGGAAAATAAGCCTGAGTAATGATACTTTTTCCAAAAAAGGACTGGAATTCAAAAGATTTGCAGTAGGCTTTTGTTTCCTAACTTTGTCAACTGAGGAATAGGACAGTTAAGCTGTGAGAGCTTGAGCCTCTTGGGATATAAATCAGTGCAGTTCTGCTGGCTTCTAGCAATTAGACTTGAGTCAGCTGATGATCCTTCTCTGAATGCTTTCTCTGAGGGGGGGAAAAAAACAGTCAGACCATTAACAAGGAATTTAAAGTCTGTGTTGTGGATTATAGATGTCTTTCATGTTTCCAAAAAGTTTGGGAAGGTAAAACTAATTTAGTGGGAAGAACCAGGAATACCATTACTAAGATCTGCCTCCTTTCCACAGAGCTAGGCAGAAACAATTAGTAATAAGACTTAATTTTTCCTCATCTTTCATCCTTGATGTTTCAATCAATCCCGTTGTGGGCAGCTTTTCTCAAAACTACCTGATATTTAAGCTTACTTGTTTTCATTCACTAGAGACACACATGGTATAAGGGCTCTATGTAGATCTTTGTGATATGTTTTCCATTAACAAGCAACTTTTTTTTCAGGAGGTATAGCATCTTGCTTACAAGAATGCCATTTGGCAGAGGAAGGAGCTGTCCAAATTTTCATTAGATGTTACCAACATGGATGACAAACTCAATGTAACAGTAAAATAACTTCTTCTTGCCAAACACATTGACAGGGATTGCCACTGATCAATGAGGATTTTCTTAGGAGGCAAGAACTGAGGAGCAGTTATCTGAGCAGCTTTGTTCCTTGAGGCGTATCAAATCACTGGGTACTGCTCAATGTTACTGACCTACCCTCCTTAGAAGCCTGTGGCAGGGAGACTACGTGCCTAGGCTAGTTAAT
>WHYT01017047.1:695473-726611 GCA_009806455.1 Tetrax tetrax
TGGGGCATCCACCACCTCTCTGGGCAACCTGTTCCAGTGCTCTACAACTCTCATTGTAAAAAATTTTTTTCTAATATCTAATCTAAACCTACCTCCTTCTAATTTAAACCCGTTACCCCTTGTCCTGTCACAACAGGCCCTACTGAACAGCCTTTCCCCATCTTTCCTGTAGGGCTAGGTGGTGACTACGGACAGAGCCAATCAAGAGGTTGTCTGTGACTTGAGGTCACAGAATCTTTCAGCTTGAAAAAATTTCTGAAGTTTGCAAAACTAAAGAAAAAGTATCTCATCTAAAAATTCATTTCTGGATGGAGGGTGTCCAGTGTCCCTAGAGTGAGTCTCAGTCTTACGAGTGTTACACCTGCAAACTGTTTGCTTTCCTTCTGTAAAAGGGCATCTGCTACCTCTATCAACAAATATAAAGATACTTTTTTTTTTTCTGCTGAGGGGAACCCATCAGTGGGGCTGATGTTAACTTTAATCCTAGAAAAAAAAGAACTATTTCAGCAGTGATCTTTGCAGTAGAATCCAGTTCCCAGAGTCTCCTCTGCAAATGCGTCTATGGGGTAGTTCTGCTCCACAGAGTACTGGCTTAAAAGGCAGCAAATAAGCAAATACCAAATAAGGCAGCAAAGAAAACAAACTGAGTGGCATACACAGGGGCAAAGGGCAATATAATAATTCTGGTTTTACATCTTGCTTCATTACAGTTCAAGGGATTTCAGGGTGGGGAGTGGTCATGTCAGTTGTGGTTAAGTTGGGGGGTGAAAGACTGTTCAGATAAGAAAAGTCAGGAGAGGAGAGGGAAGGAGGGCTGTGAAAAGGAGAATAGGACTAGTGTCTGTCCCTGGAAGCTTATTTCAAACATTCAGTTCAGACATCTTCCAGACACATCTCAACTGATAGCTCCTAATGACCGATTACAGTCAAGAAGGGACAAAGATCATCTTTGAGAGGACAGTAAGAACCCTGTTCCCAGAATTCCCTCTGCAAAGGTGCACATAGGGTAGTTCCTGTTCCACAGAGTACTGACTTAAAAGGCAGCAATAAACAAATACCGACGTACCTAAGGCATTCCTGAGAGAGGTAACAGAGGAGAGGTTTAATTAGGGAAAAGGAATTACCCATAGCTTTGGCTTGGTCCTAAAACCCAAATCTGACAAGCCTAGAAGGGCAGAAGTGGAGGGCAGTGTTTCACGATATGACACATACACAATTCATAGCCAGAATTGCAGTAGACTGGGGTTTTATTCTGAGTGGAATAATAGGCAGTTGTGACTTTTTTTTAAAGAAAAAGGCAAGATTAGATGAATGAAAAGTAGTGAAGTGGAAGAATATAAATTCCAGGACACCCCATAAAGTGCCTGTGGGAGAAGAGACTGGGGAATTGTCTTGGTTGCTTTTGATTTTCTCATTAAATTTTGAACTTGACTCCCAAGGCAAAAGGAATATTACACAATAGACAAATGCTGTGGTCGGGCAAATGAAGAATATCTTTGTTGTAACCACTGCAGAAAAAGTATGTAAAAATCCGTTATACTAGAGCGTAAGTGACTTGAAGCAAGATTGCCCATCATTGGGATTTATCTTCCATTTTTGTTTCTTCATTGGTCACACGGCATCAGTAAGCCAAAGTGGGGGAAGAAGAGCCATTGGCCAAGCTTCTGACATGTAAAAGCAGTGCTCTAGTATTCACTGGACTTTCTTTGCCATTCTCTTGCCTGATAACTGCTCAGATACATTTTTGTTTCTGATCTGATGTATGCTCACCCTTACCTCACTGATTGGGCTCTACTGCTATACAGACATTGTCATCAGTTGTGTGACCTTTTGCTTTTGCCAGTCTTATGCTGTCTTCGTGTGTATTTAGACTTGAAATCTAAAGGAGGACTTGGAGATGAAGGCAGTGCAGTGCCTTTACCCTGAGCCTCTGCAATCCATTTCAGGGCACATCCTGTTTATATGGGTGGCTGCGGTAAGCAAGAGTGAACCAGTTAGCAGAATGTTGTGCTCTGAAATAGCCCTTGATGTGATGTCCATGAAAATGCCAGGTTTTATACTAGGTAATAAACTGGCACAGAGTGAAGTGTTGTGACTGGCCTTGGGATGGTTATCTGAAGTTCTAGCTGTGAACTGACTTGACTTGCTCAAAGGGAAAACATGCAAAGCTTGTTTATAATCTTATTTTTTTTCCCCTTTCCTTTCTTTTCTAACTTCTTACAATCATAGGGCACACAGTTGATTTTCAGTGCTGCTAAGGAACTGGGACACTTGTCAAAGTTGAAGGTATTGTTCTGCATGGCTTGCGTTAATGTCCGCATGTGTAAGCATGGAAGTGTAGCTGTGCATAGCGTGTCTTGTGCTTCCAGTGGTTTGTCACGGAGTGCATTTGTAGAGAAATGCTTTTAAATGCATTGACTGTGCTCTTAAATGCATTCTGCCAACATTAGTATTGTGTTTAAATTAACTGTTAAATTTTATTGTAGGTATAATAATCACAGTTGTTTCTTCTGTAGATACAGTGATCAGTTTGGCATATCAATTCAAAATTTAAAAAGTAGAGCTCTTAGTATCTCGCCATTTCCTCTGTATTCCTATGTATAAAAGGGAGTCCCTTATGTGCTCCTGATAATGAGATACCGGTAGGAAAAATGATTGTGCTAGCTGTTGATGAATTACATGAACTGTTACAAAAATAACCGTTGCTTATGGAAGAGAGCCTGTGTCTGTAAATTCCTTCTGCGTGGGCTCTCTTTACAGGCAAGCTGGCATTTAGCATGAAGGCCATGTTGATGTGTTTTGACAGTGCGTGACGTGACGGTGCATGACATGAGCATTACTGAGTGCACGCCACCTCATCATAAACCAATCAGGCATTAATTCACTGGTCATGACAGGAATGGTATGAAAATAGTGACGCCTTACAACATTCAAATTGTACTGTGTTGTGGTTTCACTTGTGCTACAAACCAGGTATTGTGCAAAAGGCCGTTTAAATCTGAAGCGTCACAGTGCCCAAATTGTGCTGCAGGGAAGATGGAGCGGAACATGAACTCTGTCATGGAATGTGAGCAGGGAAATCTTCCCACAGCGAAGGGCATTCTCCTAAGTGATGAGTGCAATTTCAAAATGCATTTATCTTTTCCCATTTTTTTTTTCTTGAGTACTTATTACAGCTCTCTTTATATGACTATTTCCCCTGCCCAGTAGACATATTTTATATATGCATGTTCGTAAGCTCGGACAGCACACAGTTCATTTAAGGCAGTGCTTATTAGCAATCCTAGTAAGTGATACGGACATGCAGGTGTGTCATTAGATGAGATGCACAGGCTTCTTCTCCAGCTGCATTTTGGGCTGTTACATAGCTGTTAACAGTGACATAACATCAGCCCTAAAGTGTGGTTCCCCAGGGGAACAGCTGTCACTTGTGCCGGTGGACAGCCCCCATGCACTCCCAAAGCCAGGCTGTCCACCCTGGGGATGGGGTGGCTCTGGATTGCACTGCCTCCACTGTTTCCTGCACTTACATGTCACCTCCATGGGAGAAATGGGAAGAGAGGAGCTTTGTAGCCAGCCTGAGAAAGTGGGAGCTGAACTACAGCCTCCAAATGTGATTCCCTTTTCCTGTGAGTATCTCCTTCCCCTTTCAAGAACAGCAGCCAGTACCCAGAATCTGGAGGAAGAGAAGCCACCCCTGCCCCTCTACATGCACTCCTGGCACCAAGGGGCGAAAGCTCTGAATTTGCTTTGTTTCTCCTGCCAGGTCACAAGGACAAGTTTGTGCACAGACGACTGCGAGTTCCTGTGGCTTGCTTGCATTTTCAGGCGTAGTTAGTGACATCCACTGTTATTTTTTACTTCCTCCATATTTTCTCTTCACTGGAATTTCTTCATATATACAGAGTGTCTTTTGCCAGGAATGAATGGAAAGCTTTGCCCGTTCCCGTTTGTGCTAGTCAGATGAAGGCCATCCCCCAGCAGCAGCCTGTCTTCGGTTTAGTTACTGTAAAGCTTAACTTTGGTAACTCTGGACTGCATTTTTAGAAATGCATGTAATTATGCAAACCAGGCAAGCCCAGGTGTGCAAGTGTTTATTTGCATATCCACACATAGGACTGCAGCAGCACAGGGACGCAGGATTTTGTATGTGCCAAGAGAGCTGTACACAAGCGTGAAAGCACTCCAGCACCTGATTTCTGGAGACCTTTAGTTCAGACAGATGATGCGGACTGTGTGCAAAAATTTCTAGAAGAGTAAAGGTGTTACAAGAGTGTAAATTGTTTGGGTCTGTATAAGCATTGTGAATATTATTTCTTTTTATCTGTTAGTTTTTACAGGCACATACAAACTAACAGAAAAGGCATGAGTAAATGGCTCTTCAGAGCTCTGCTCCTGTGCATTTTGCAGTTCCACTAAAAGCCTGGGAAAATTATGGGTTGGATTTTAAGCTTTATTTGCCTTAAATAGAACAGGGGGAGCCGAGCCCTACTGAATCAGATAACTCAGCTGAAAACTGAGACTGATAGACCTGACAATCACAGGCTCTCGTCCTGATGATAAATCAATTTCACAGTGTATTTTGAAATACTCAGCAAACCAACCATAAAACTAGCACCTTGGTGCCACATATCTGCCTCCCATTTGTTATCAAACCTTTCTGCTTGGTTTGCTTAATAGCTGGCAGCAGGAGCAGGGAGCAGCAGCCTCCTCTCCTTTGCACTGCCCCCAGGGTAACAGCGGAGCTCTAACCACAGAGGTTCTTCTGAGAGTTACCTGTGGAGAATACAAAGATGAGAGACCAGCAAAATTATTTTAATTTTTTTTTTTTTTTTTTTTTTTTTTTTTTTTTTTTTTTTTAGTACTACTGCTTTAAGTTGCTAGCTCCTGGGTGTTAATACTTGTGGCTTGCTTCTGGCTGGCAATCTGGGAAGTGCAGGGTAGCACTCTGTGCAGTCCCTTACAGGAACAGTGTGGGATTTGCAAAGGGCAGGTATGCACAGGAATGACAGTCACAGGCTCCTCTGTGTGTAGGTGCAAGCATTACCAGTCCAGTCACTGGGTTATTTTTACATAATGTGTTGAAGTAAATGGCACTGGGAAAGTCTCTTGGAAAGCAGTGACCTGTTGCTGTGCAATGACAGCGTGGGCAGTGGCAGGGTGATTGCTCAGAGGCTGAATGAGCTCTTTAGGTGTTTAGAGAAGAATGCTGACCACCTGATTTCTGTTGCACTGTGGGGAATCTGGTAGGTAGATCTAGAAAGTCATTTAAACAGATGTGAAAGTCACTCTGCCTTGGCGACACAACTACCCTGACTAAATTGGCCTCTGCCATGGATGTGGACTTGGGCTCTGGCTGTTTGTGTGCTTAATCTGGCTGTCAGACAGAGAAAGAATGTTTTACCCTCTGTGTACTGAACTGTGAAGCCACATCATCTTCAACTGAATTACTCGCAGCTCATGAAGAAGAGAGAGGAGAGCTATTGCTCCCCTAAGGACAGCGTGTTGCAACAGAAGACATTTTGCAGCTTACAGAGTACTGTGCTACTGCACATAGGTTTTGCAGACCAGGAGAAGCCTACCTGAGGAAAACAGGCAAGTTGAGACATGTCTGCAGTATTGAATAAACCACGGTGCAAACTTGTCTCAGGTACTGCTGACTTGAAAGGCATCTTCTCTGTACAGTTTAGTGCAGCACTGTGCAAAGGTGCTAGCTAGATGTCTGTGAGAAGCATGGCAAATGGCTAGCACCATGCCTGGAGTGTTGTGAGCTCCATCTCCATGAGATGGATCATGGTGGATAATGAATGGGAACAGCACCAGGCAATGTGAAGAATCACCAGGCTGCAAGATAGCTGGGAGGCTTATCAGCATGAAACGCACACATGATGCCACACACCAGGCATACTTTACTCAAAGACAATTTAGTAGATGTGTCTCCTGGAAAGTGTCTCTTATCAGAGGCTATGACACATGTAAAGTAGGGGTAAGTAGCCTTTGCCTGATTTGCCTGCATCTTTTTCATGAATGCTTCAGCACCTAGGCTTCAGCCAGCTGGCCTGACTCTCCAGCAGTTCAGACAGTTTGAATTTGGGTTTCTGCAAAGCTTTGACTTCCTAAAATGTGCTGGTTTTCCCTGAGACCTAGACTAAGCATCAGAGAGAAAGAGATTAGTGAAATATTAAAGGATGACACATCCTTCTAGTCAGGCATGATGATGGTGGGTCTTAATGGGAGCAACTCCTCCTTTTAGCAAAGGTATTTTCTAGAACATGTTGCTTGCTTGTTTGTTTTTCTTCCTCTACACCAACAGCATGATGAATTAGTGACTTTTGTAGGTAGAAGAATTAAAAAAACATCCACAATGGACATCTAACAACTTTGCCCAATATCTGGTTTGCAGAATTCCTTTATTTAGGTGGTGTTTAGAGAGTTTTGTTGCAGCTGCTCTGGAATGACAGGGGTAGCATGCAGACTCTTGTTTAGGTTTTCTGAGAGACAAACTGTGATTTTTAAATTGTCACTTTTCTCTGTCCAGTTCCTTTTCTTTATCTGTGGCTTTTATGCCTGTAAGAAACAGAGAAAGTAGGTTTATTTTCAAGTTAAGCTGTAATAGATGACTGGCCATGTAGCCACAGCATGAATCCAGAGAAAGAAGTGGTGCTGGTGACTCCTTTTCCTTTAGTCTCTGACAGCGTACTCATGTGAAATACAATGATTGTTTGCAGGATCATATGGTGAGAGAAGAAACTAGGAGTCTCACTCCAAAGCAGTGTGCTGTTTTGG
Source organism: Tetrax tetrax (assembly GCA_009806455.1). NCBI lineage: Eukaryota > Metazoa > Chordata > Aves > Otidiformes > Otididae > Tetrax > Tetrax tetrax. Next base: position 702,260 of record WHYT01017047.1, read on the forward strand.
ATCTGGCACTGGATACTATCAAAGTAAGTGATTCCATTTCTGTCTCTCTCATACCCTTGCTCCATCCCCAAATACTATTTGGGAGGATAGTGCCTGTCCCAGTTCAGGAGATGGCAGGAGTCTGTTACAGCAGTACAGGCACTGAGTGATACTGCCATGTTTGTGTAAACCTGAACAGACACAGGTGACTGGCATGTGCTAGGACCCAGCTTATTTATATATGTAAGTGCTTTGGAAGAGGAAAGCCATGAGCAGTTGGTATCAGTTGGTCTAAGAGCTGGATTTCCTGTACAGAAGCTGCTCTGTGAATTTTTCCAGCTCTTTCCCATCCACACACACAGTAGCCCATAAATTTTGTTTGCTGGTTGCAATTCTTCCTCAGTATTTTTCCTCTTTTTTTTTACTCTTAGCAATATTTCCATGCTGGTGGGAATGGTCTGAAGAAAACCTTCTTGGAGAAGAGTCCAGATCTGCAGTCACTTCGATATGCTCTCTCTCTCTACACTCAGACCACAGACACTCTTATAAAAACCTTTGTCCAGACTCAGACAGCTCAGGGTAAGACTCTGTGTTGCTGGCAAAATCGAATGGAACTATCTGCTCTGTTCATAATTGCTCTGTCTTGTACTGCCAGTTTGTAGAGTGCTTTCAGCAGTAACATTTCTGGAAATGTGACAGTTCAGGGCTTTTGAATCTGGGAAGGAAAAAAGGAGGTTATTTCCCACTCAACAACCACATCTTGAGAGAGCAGAAATATATGAAACATAAGTCCTAGGGTGTTTGTGGTATTTTTTTCTGCACCCTTCATTTAACAGTCACATTTCATTAATTCTAGTGGGTGGGTGACTTAAAAGAAGTTAAATTTGAAGTTTTTCTACTAAGACTTACACTGTGGTGAGAGGGACCATTTCAGCAAGACACCACGCAGAAACTAGTCGGTGCCTCTGTCACAGGCCAGATGCCAGCAGCCCGTGTCAGTCTGACTAAGGCTCCCTGACAGCAAAGTGATGAGTCATGGAGCTACATGCTGCCTGTAAAGAGAAAAGTCTCTTAGGAGGGTAAGAAAAGCATTGTTTTGTCTGCAGCCAGTACAGGAGATATGCGAGCCAGATGATTGCAAATCACCACAACATATTTGTGAACTGCTGGGTTGCATCACAGGAGTTCTTTGGTAGCTCTCTGGGAAGGCACGATAGTGCTGCTATTTCATTGATTTGGGAGGGGTAAATAGTTAATTGGCTCTATCTTTCATTGCTTTCATGTAAACACCTCCAGACTACTGTTTGGTCTGTCATCAGGGACCTTCACTAGCTGACTATGAATCTCACTGATCTCAGAAAGAGGGGAGAGATGCTGTTAGATACTATTAGGTCAAAACTGAAACTGATGTTATTAATTTTCAGGCTGTTTAAGTACAAGTGTTAGCATGGAGCTACTACATCTCAGCAGCAAAAGTCATACAACTCCTTGACGGTGTTTTTCTGCCACGTTTTTGCTTGGCGTCCTTTGTCCTTTAATTCTTCCAAGCTTATGAGAGCTGGCAATCCCTCAGACTGTACTAACTGTCAGCATACTGTCACACCAAGTCCTGAAATCAAGGGACAAGGACTCCCTAGCCATCACACTTTTCCCTCATGGGCAAATGAGACTGCTTGATACTGGCATTTCCCAACCAGTGGAGAAAATACTGAGAATTCTTGAGCAGAACAAGGTTTATTTTTAAAGTTTTAAAGTGAAAAGTTGACTGTAGTTTTGGGAGACTGAATCATCCCTGCCTTTAGCAGCATGATATATTCTTGCTTAGGTTGAAATGTACTGCATTAAAACATTGAAGTTAACTAACGAGTCAGTACGTGCGTTTGAGAGGATGGTCCTCTAGCTGTGTCCCAGCAGAGCAACGATGACATCCAGTGGCCAGACAGGTTAAAGACGGCTACATCCACAAGGGACTCCGGGAATTTGGCTGTTGCCATTAGAGTTTTTAACTGGGAACTTGTGTGCACAGTGTATTTTCAATTTTTGCTGTTCTATGGCATATGTTTCCCATTATATATCCAGACCATGAACTGAAGCTATTTTTTGATGTGGTTCCTATTATGTTGTTGTGATTAGCCACGATATAAGGATGTGTGCAGCAGTGTTCTACAGTCCATGCTACAGTCAGGAAGAAGATGCTCTGATAAAGTTGTGAAGAGGCAAATTCAAAGCTGATACAAGGAAGCAGATTCATGCAATGCATGATCTGACTGTAAAACTCCACTGAGGGTGTTTAGCAGATACACAAAGAGAATTGAACATAATCTGAGAGCAGCAGGAATATACAGAGTTGCCAAAGGCGTGTGTGTGTGTTGAGCTGTCCTTCTCCCCCCCACCCCCCCAAGAAGCTTGGAAATAATTAAGCTCTAGTTTTAGGACATAAGATGCACTTGTTATGAGGTCATCGATTATGTCTCATAGCTGACTGATGACATTTCTCTGTGGCTTGTTTGAGCTACTTTAGGAGACAGGTACTGGGCGTGGTGGGCCACTGAGCTGATCCAAATCAGCATCTTCTACATTAGTAGGCTTGAGAGTTTTGGACTCTGTTTGAGGAACAAAAGACTGGTGCTACGCCACCTAATATCTGTAGGATCAATGATGGAGTATCTCTGAGAAAGGCATGACTTACTCCTGAGACTGGGGCTAGAAGAGGATATTGCTTGCATACATTCTCCGTATCCCCCATTAGTAGATTGATTTGAAGATCTACACATGCCTTGGAGGGACAGAAGGGATAACACTAGTATTTACAGCTGAGATCTGCTTACCCAAGCTCTCTGACTGATGTTTGCCTTTGCGTAAGTCAAGCTTCCCACGTGCCTATAGGAGGAAATGGCTGCATACAGAACTATTTAAATGCTGACTGCTTGCCTCTCTCACTTCACGGCTCAATGGTTGCATTCTTCCAGTTTGTGAGGCATATGTCGCCCTCATTTTCTTACTGACCACTATGTCATTAAATGTTTGCTCTGCAAAGTTGGGTCAGGGCTTGCAGTTTAGTTATGCCAGTACAAACTCTGTTCTTGTTTTAACCCAGACAATCCCTTACTTGCAGACAGCCTTGCTCTCCAAAAGCCTGTGTTGGTGCAGAAGATCTAAGAGGATATTTTGTCTATTAAGACCTAGAGTATTTATCTTGTATTTGTTTAAGTGACACTGCTAATTGGATTGTAATTCACACTTTTCTCTCTTTATTCTGCTTGCTTCTTGCCTTTTGAATTCATGTCTCAGTGCATGATGGGAAAGGTATTAGGTTTACCGCTAATGAGGATGTTCTTCCTGATAAGGGTATGTTCAAGACTAATGTTGTTACCATAACAACATTAGCAACTGCCTTGCTTTTGAAGTCATCTTGCCCGTGCTCAGAAACCTTTTCCAGAGACTCGTTCCCTGCAGCTCCCTGTAGAAGTGAACTTTCACCGAATGCTTGCATCCCACAAATGGAGCCACGGGTTGTGCAGTGTAGAAGTCTGTACCCTGCCTGAGAGCCTGTCCCCAGGCTTGACATTTATTCACAGGCTGTGAAAGCTGTCTCAAAAATAAGCTGTTTCTTGAGAGATGCTATGAACTTGTTCCCCTACCCTTTACCGTGGGCTATGTATTGCCGTTTCAAGTCCTAGATTGCATGTGTATGGTCTGCTGAGATGGGCTACTGAAATACATGGTAACGTCTGATAATGCACTCAAGGTTATGGCCGAGCTTGAAACATCTGGCTTGAAAGGGGTAGCTAAAAGTCTGGGCGCTCAGAACAGCCCTAAAAATTAAGTCTTTTTCTGTTTCATCTTTCAATTTATTTTTTGCTCTCCAAAATCTTTTTGTTATCATAGCTGAAATACATCTGTAACAAATTGCACGAGCTCAGTTCTGCAGTTTCACCTTCCCGTGTCACAATACCAATGAGACTTCCATGTCAAGATTTAAATCTACTTGTCACTAAATGTGCAAGTATATCACACACTTGTACATGGTGAGAATATTTTTCACTGACCACCTGCAAAGTGTTTTTTTTTGTCTCTGAACATTTCAGTTAATAGAACAATATTTTTGTATGAAAAGACAAGTATGAAGATAGAAAACATAAATACCTAAATTTTGTCTCCCTCAAAGGTAATGAGATGATTCTGCTGTCATTCCTCTGAAGCATTAGTATCTCCTTTATAACCTATTAATTACACTAAAGATAGTAAAATGATTGGCAGTTTATGTTTCTGCAGATGTGGCCTGATAAAGCTGTTATATGCTGTTGGTAATCTTGTCTGTTCCCATGGAAAATGCTGGCAGTGTATGTGACAGACACACACCATCAGATGGGTCAGGTCAATAATTAAGCCTACCAATTTTAAAGCTCTGTACTTATATACAGAAAAGAAGGAACACTGCCCTTCTAAGCGGGGAGAAAACAGTACATTCAAGATCATGTACAAATATTACAGCCTAGGGGCTGTTTATTGTACTCAGGTCAGGAATGAGAATCTACACAAAGATAATAATTTGAGGTTCTGTTATGTTTGCTCAAATACTTGTATATTAATGTGACTTTCACTGCCTACAGTTCTGTGCTATGTAATTCTCTCCAGAGAATTGCACAGATTAGCTCTCAGCCTCTTGGTTTTTAAATGAGTGTTTTTGCTGCCTGCAGACTGTTCTTGTGAAAGTTGATGTGTTAGATCTGTTTAATCAAAATGTTTGTTTAATGATATCCTTCAAGCTCCTTATTTTGAATTTCAGACACACCAATTCTTCCATTTAGTGATGTATCTTAGCCTCAAAATTGACAAAATAACACTACTGTTCATAGGTACCCAATTACCCTGTAGGTATCCCAATTACAACAGCATTGCTAATTGTCACCCTGAGATCAGACTGTTATCAAAGAGAAAGTTAAATCAATCTCACTATCTTATCAAAGACTTCATTTTCATTTTCCAAAGCAGTCTTTTTCTGTAATTTACATGACATCTTGACTTGCCTACCTAGAAAAATGTCATTTTCATATATTGCGTGATAATTATTATTAAAAGTTAAAAAGTTGGAAACATCATGATTCACAAATCATAAGGTTCATGAGATTTTCTTCCTCTGTTACAATGTGTTATCTTTTCCTCTGTGAAGCTACATCTTGTTTTCTCCCTGGCTAATTGATGAAGGGAAATAAGCATGCAAATTGTGAGTGCTTTTCTCTCCTAATTTTTGGTGCACAACAGTGAAGGGCTTCTCATTATCCTCCAAAGGGAGGCAGATAGGCAGTCAGGATGACAACTTTTATCTGATATGTAACATGGAAAAAGCTTCTTGGAGAGTGAGACTGCACCATGGCTCAGTGCAAATCACTGACATCTTTGTCTTTTTTTTTTTTCCTAAACTTCCTCTCTGGTGTGTTTTTCTTTGTTTTGTTGGGTGTTTTTGTCCTCCCTTCTTCCCTGAGCAGACAGGAATGCTGATGCCCACAACTGGAATGCCTGCATGTGCACACAATAGCTTGGCAGGAATCTCTGAAAAATCCTTGCTTTCTGTGAGGGTCCATTGTTGAGTTTTAGGTCTCTTAAATTCTTTTAAAGTTCTTACTAGTATTCTTAACAGGATGTGATCTTTAAGGTGGAGTGCTAAGAACATTAGTGTTTATGCGTGTTGGGCATGCAAGCCTGATCTTGTTTTGCATTAATGTTACTTATCAATGTTCACTGGAAAACTGGCTATGGGAGGTGTACTGTGAAAACCCTATTGTCTTGCTGAGGCCATAAACCAAAGATGGGTGCTGATAAACAATAATCCCTGTGTGCATGGGGCGTGTCAATTTTCCTCCAACAGGCTCAGGCGTGGATGATCCTGTGGGTGAAGTGTCCATACAGATCGACCTGTATACCCACCCAGGAACTGGTGAACACAAGGTCACGGTGAAAGGTATGGCAAAGCATGTGTTACTGCTCAGGCTCTGTGACCACGTCGAGGCAAATCTCCAGTTGGCAGTCATTATGTTTCTGTGTTAGCTCATGGGATCTGAATCCAGAATTGCTTTCTCTGTTTCACATCAGGAAGATGTTTCGCATTGGAAACATGTGGGCAAACAGCAAATAAGCTTGTCCAGTCCAGCCAGTGACATGGCAGTGTACAGGCCTGTTGTTTTTGAGCAACAGTATGTGAAATAAACAAAAATCAGATGATGACTTTAACCAGGCGCCACAGTTCAGTCTGTGCTGCAGAGAACAGGGCAGCATGACACGGCGACGTTGCGAAATTGCTCAATGTAAATCAAGAGATTGCCGAGCCAGTAAGAGTTCAGAGGCTGCTCTCCCCCATCCTGAAGGCCACGTTGGTCCCTGAAGAGTTGCTCTGAAAATAACCAAAGCAGTGATTCATCTCAGACTTCCTCTTCCTCCTTCGTCTCCCTTGCTCAAATACAGCATATTTAACTACTTTAATTTCCTTTAAAAATTTATATAAACAGCTCTTCAGGCCTCTCTTCTCCTGGCTAAACCTACACTGCAATGCAAAAACCAATTTTCAGAGCTATTTCCTGTGCTTCAGTCTGCTCCCTGCAGTGACCTGAGAGAGAATGAGAATTAAAGAGCTAATAATTCTGGGTTTTGGAACCACCCACAGTTCATGGTCTTTGTTTGTCTTACCTGCAGTCTCATTTTCCTTTTCAACAGAGACCTTAATACTGGCCCTCCAAATGCCCCTTTTTGTTTTTTCATCCCACAGGTAACATAGATTTAAGCACTGAACTGGCAAGGCAGCATGCCCGGAGCTGCATAAATGCCTGGGTTTTTGGACTAATTTCTTCACTATGCATATGGCAAAAGCTAAGGCTGTCCCAAGCATTAAATTCCCTTTATGCAACATGAACTACAGCAAAAAGCTGTGTCTTTGTATTACAAAAAAGTCCAGTTCATGTGTGTCAGAACACTCTGTGTTTGGAGTTGGACTTTGTCCTCAGAAAAAAGAAATTTGAAAGCAGAGCAGAGAGGTGTCCAGAGCAATGGGAACAAATGAGTATTTACTGTAAAACAGGTTGTGACTCTCTTTTCCAGTTGTGGCAGCCAACGACCTGAAGTGGCAAACGTCCGGCATGTTCCGTCCATTTGTTGAAATCACCATGATTGGGCCCCATCAGAGTGACAAGAAGAGGAAGTTCACAACCAAGTCAAAGAGCAACAACTGGGCTCCCAAATACAATGAAACCTTTCATTTGTAAGTGTGAAAAATAGCCTGGGGATCTGACGTGGCAAGTACAGATGCAGAGGACAGATAGGGTTTTCTGGTGTCCGTGAACAGCCTGCTCATCAGGGCCCAAAAGACTACTTGTACGAGTGACTTGTCCAAGTGTTTGGGGTCTTGTCAGGAAAAGCTAGATTATGGGAGGTTTTGTTGTGAGTGGGATGCTGAGGTCTCTTGTATACCAGCAGTGTCCTTTGGCTACCTTCTGAAATGCATTGTTTGTCCTATCAACACATCTTGCTGTGTTCCATTGTTTTCATGAACTTTGTGTCTTTTATTGGTAGACTTGAGGCTAAAAGTTCATTACGTATTTTTAGTGCTTTTAATCTCAATGTGTGTTTTTCTCACCTTAACCTATGGAACTTGTTTTCTGAACTTGTTTCCAAGGATACAGCCCTTGGAATGGGTAGTAAGTTGCACTGCTAAAACAGTGGTCTTTCTCAACACTTGAGTATTGACCTCTTCTTGTTTGGTTTCTGTTATTACAAAGGCGTCTTCCTTCTTGGGAGGCTCAACAAAGGGAGCTACTAGTGCTTCCCCAGGTGTACTGTAAGAATGAGAGAAGAGATGACCAGCAAAAGACTCCAAACAAACTGGGGGAGAGGGACTGTCCACATAATTTTTCTTTTATGTGAAAAAATCACTGAAATGAACCAACTCTGAACAGAAGCAGGAACGTTTAAAGTCATCTGAGTTGAAAATCTATTAGCATGACTTTAATGTTCTCTGCTCCTCTCATTTCACAGTTTAACACACACATACACGCACACACATGCAAAGGCCACTTGATAAGCGTTGTTCATTTTTAATTTTTACGTAGCCAGGTTGTCTTTATCAGCTGTAAATCAACAAAAATGCCCATACACCACAGGTTTTCCTTCTTCCTCTGTGACTAGGGTTTTTTATTGAAATGAGTTTTCTGTACCTCACCTAAGCACCCTAGTCAGCTGCTGATGCCTTTATTTTCAGGGGAGTTCAGCCATTCCGAGAAGCTCTAAGTAAATCTGTGTATGTTTTTCAGCATACTGGGAAATGAAGATGGCCCTGATGCTTACGAGCTCCAAGTCTGTGTGAAAGACTACTGCTTTGCTCGGGAAGACCGAGTATTGGGGATAGCAGTGATGCAGCTCAGAGACATAGCAGACAAAGGAAGCTGTGCTTGCTGGTGCCCCCTCGGGCGCAGGATTCACATGGATGACACTGGACTTACAGTCCTGAGGATTCTCTCTCAAAGAACCAATGATGAAGTTGCCAGAGAATTTGTGAAGCTGAAATCCGAGTCCCGCTCCACGGAGGAGGGCACCTGAGCTGTGTAATGTTCCCTTCTCTCTTCTGCCTTGTGCCAATATGTGCAAATGTTCAACAATTCTCTTTTATTAATTACAAAAGGTTTTTTCATGTTGTCTTTGTCAGCTCCAATAGCGCACGTGTGCTGTACAGGAAACAAATCCATCAATCTGATGTGAATTATTTATTTTATAGTAGCTGGGTAAGACACCATAGGAAATGAGACAGTCTCTTATTTAAGATGCAAATTCTGCTTTGTGTATATATAAATTATTTTATATTGGAGGCTGGGTATGCTGGGTTTTGTTGATATGCAGCACTGTGATTTTATCCTCTGAAGTTGGCAGACGTTAAAAAGGTTCTACATAATCACACTACGATACAAACACGCAACTGTGTGGAAATTGGGAGACGAAGAATGATTTGGGGTTTTGGCAAAGCACAGTTCTCTCTCCTTGAATTTGTGTACTGTGGAGTTGCCGGGGATATTCTGGCACAGATTATACCTGTGTCCCAATGTGATATGCAGACACCTCAACGTCGTCTTAAAAAAGAAGTTGCAAATTGCTCTGAAGATGCACGCTGAATGAATGTATGACCATGGAAGTGCTGCTGCGAGCATGGACGAGACCAGTGGGACAAGTGCAGAGGGGCCTGAGATCCCATAGCCAAAAGCTGCAAAGGCAACACTCCAGGAGCAGACTGTAGCTGCCCTGCCGTTGTAATTAGATGGTGTGTCTCGGAGAATATAAATCCCCGCATGCTGCTGGGAATCCTGCATCACTGGTGTAGGGATGCTATAAGCTGCTGAACTCCGCAAGTCACACTTTGGCTACTGTGACAGACATGGTAATTAAGGGAACAACATTAGAGCCGTGACAAATAACATGACTGCTCTATACCTTTTCCTCTTCAATATTCTTTTGTTAGTTTTTTGACATAGGATTGGATAATTTAATACTTGCAGGCTTGCTGTAGCATTTTGTTACCCTGAAGTAGCCGAGACCATTCCTCACTATGAATCCAGAAATAATAGCTTGCTTGGGAGAGAGCAGCACCTCTGCCCTCTGCAAGTGCTCAGTCTGGAGTGCTGGTCAAGGGGCAGCAGGTCCATTTGGCTCTGATCTTGAAGTTGCTGTTGGCCATGCTGCAGTTGATCCGTGCTGATTGTCCTTAATCTGTGATTTAACTATACCATAGAAAATATTTTTGCACTGTCTTAAGGAAGCGTCCTGGTTTTGTTTTCTTGCAAAACGAAACACTGTCCTGAGCAAAGTGATTGCAGGGAGGTCAGAATTTCTGACTGAAAATTCATAAGCAGGAGGGTCTGGAGTAGTGATTGCACCTGAGGTATGTTTGTTGGAGGGCTTTTATTCTTTTGGGGATTTTTTTGCTATTTCCAGCCGCCCTTGTGCTCTGGAAAGTGCAGCTGGAACAAGCCAGTCCTTGCCCATAAAGTACTGTAATACTGTCAATACATTCAAGGACTGTGTATTGAATTACTTTTTTTTCTATTTTCTCTGACACTTGTACAGCTGTATGATACAACTCCTGTATTTCATGGGCCTGCTTGTAGAGTTCTGAGACGGCACATCTGCTGTGTTCTTGTCCGTGGTGTTCTATAATAGTGCTCTTCAAAACCCCACGCTATTTGTCATGACTTTGAATCATTGTACGTGCCATTGTTATGAGAACTGTTAGTACAGTCTTTAATAAACTCTTTTAGCAGCATTTGGAGTCGTCTTTTGAAGTGTAACTGTAATTGGATTTGCTAAATCACATACAGTGGAATCACTACTGCATCTTTGCGAATTACTCTCTTTTAGTACATAAATATTTCTTTGGCGCTGTAGATGCCCAGCAAGGGGTATGAGTCAGACAATTCCCCACTCCTCCATGGTGCCTCCATCTTTGATATTTTTCCCTGAAGTTCTTGACTTCTGGTAACACACTGAGACATCACAGAAAAGCGTTGAGAATAACTTAATTCCTTTTTTTTTCTCCTGTCTGGCCTTTAAGTCAAGTTTCCTTTGTACTCCAGCAGCCTCCTGAATGTGCTGAACAGAAAGACTCAGGCAGGCAGTAGAATACTTTACAGATAACATGTGAAGAAAAAATGTTATATATGAAATTTTATTCCTAGTTTTCAGTCTGATATGAGCATTAATAGTCTGTAGATGGTATTGACAAGAGATGAGATAATAAACCTTCTTGATGTCAAGTCAAGTACTCCCCCTCCTCATTTTTTAGGGATGCTGCCAATTTCCAGCAAACACGCTTAAATAACTCAGATACTTGTTATTTCATGTTAATGCAGGTCTCTGAATTTTTGTGGTCCGAGATGCCATTTTTTCCGTAGGTAACATGTGCTCAGCAATGCGAGTAACTTGGCTAACTCACAGTCCAGCTCGTAGCTGTATTGCTGCTTCTGGCTTCATCATGGGGAAGTTACTGAGCTTGGTGGCATATCCCATGTGATGTGGTGTTTAAAGCATGGCTTTAAAGCCCCACTTCAGTACCAAGTTAGATGGTACGCAGGTTTCTAACTCAGCAGTGTTCTTGCTTGTCGCTTCAGTGAGCGCTGCAGAGGAGAGAAACCAGTAAGGAGCTATGCAAAGGAAAAGTGCTGTCTGTAACTGTGGGGAAGAGGCCTGGACAGGGCAAGAGGTTTGGCTGTTATTAACAGAGCCAGGAACCCAAGGCTCCTGCATATACGGGGAGCTGGACAAGATGACCTTTAAAGGTCCCTTCCAACCCACACTATTCTGTGACTCGATGATATTGCTTACTCACCAGTCTAGTGCTTCTCCTGCCAACCAAGTTTGTGAACTTTTTAATCATAGAATCAGTTTCTGTGAGTGTTGCTTTGTAGAATTTTTGTCTAAAACCATCTGCCCATCTTGCCTCATTTGTTGGCTTTACACTCATTGTGACACTTTCAAATTTTCTTTCCTGCCTGAAAAATCATGCAGCCTTGAGCTATAAACATGGGGACTTTTTCTTGTACCTGTGGCAAGAATACTGTGTTGTGGCAATGGCTCTCTTCTATCTGAACACTCCTCAAAAAGACAGTTCAATATAGGATATACACTGTGTGTATCAAATATGTGTTCGTACATAATAATAAATATATTAAATGAATAAATAGAATACATATTTTTATTTTCATATATATGCTGGTGTGCCTGGGGTGAAAACAGCTGTCCAGAGTTGGAAAAGGCTGTTCTGAGAACACTGTGGCAAAGCTGACAAGCTGCAGGGAGCGCGAAGCCGCCTGCCCTCCCATCCAGGAGGAATCTGCAGAGTGCAGCGACACTGACTCCAGGTGGGAAAGGAGAGAGGTGAGAGAGGAGCTGGATGCTGGAGGCAGGTGGGTGAATTCTGCCGATGGTCTGACTGTTCTTGCCTGGCGGCTTTCTGCTGAGTCTGTGGGAAGAGCAGAGTGGTTTCAGACCAAGAGTCCATCTTGCACAAATCCTGCCTCCCTGAGTGCTTACAGTCGGCTGTCAAGAGAAAACTAAGAGCAAGGTAAACTAATGATGCTTCCTTCTGTGTACTTTATGGTGCTGGTAACTTTTAACTCGAGTGATGCTCCTGACTCTGATTTCTCTGCAAGTCCTAAGATACTCTTCTCTTCTCGCCCCTTGAGCCCCTGAAGGGAGTTCTGTGGATTTACAAGTTGTTGCATGAAGACCTACAGTTTTTTAAACTGAACCTGGTTGCAACTTGATTTAGTTTGGTACCCTCCATTCTGGTCAGAAACATGCTAAAGTGCTGGTCCTATCTGCCCTTACCTGAGCAATGGAGGTGTTGTAGACCCCTATCATATCCCACCCTAGTCATTGCTTTTTGTCCCAGTTTATTCAATCATCCCAAACCTTAGATAATCTTTGCCATTCTTTCAACCTTTTCTGTTTATATGGATCATTTCTGAGCTATCAGGACCAGAAATAGAAGGACCAGAACAACATTCAGCATTCAAAATGTGGACTAGCTTCCAGGAGGTGGCCTTCCGAAGGTAAAAGTTTGCTCCTAGTCTTAAGAGCAATAATCAGTAGTTCAAAAAAGCTTCGAGGCTGCCAGCAGAAGATACTGGCAGGCTGCTGGGAGGAGCAGGGAGCAGACACACTGCCAGACCTCCGAGGTGACAGAGGCACCTTTCGTAGGAGCCCAGAAGGGGAAGTTCAAGAGATTGCTGCAGCTTGGGAACTCAGTCTTACTCACAGCAAACTTGAGAGAGAATGAAGCCACTCTGCTGAGATTCAGTGGATGTTGGAGAGCTGTTAACAATCCTTTTCTTTCTAGCCTTTATTTGAAAAAATGAAATAATTTTCTAAGAATACAGAAAGACTTGAACTTTGGATATAACAGACTTTTTCATCTTTGGGAAATTCCCTTCTAAAGCTGTTGCCAACTCAGGGCTGTGACACTGACAAAAAAATGAACTGGGGGAATGAGACAGCCAGACTCGAAGGGATGGCGTGTGCATGTGAGCACGTGATGCGGATAAAAGTGCCTTACGGGAAAGGATGTCATGTTTCTGGGCGCGTGATGGGAGCGAGCAGAGACCCAAGGGCAGAGGTGGGGAGGGCAGTTTATCAGTCTTCCTGGAAGAAATTAGCAAGTTGATAGATGAAGACAAGGCGGCGGGCAGGAGAATGGGAGGGTTTGGGGAATGACTAGGACAGGCTGAGAAGGCAGCTGGCACTTCAGGCATAGGATTCAGTTTCCCTGTTTCTGGGCAGCAGCAGGGAGGGAGGTGGCAGTGGAGAAGGTTGGGCTGCTCATGGGATTCCCTCCAGACATGTCATCTTCCTCCTTTCTGCTCTCACGGTCTTATTTCCTTCCTTGTAGAGAAAACTGTGGACGTAGACCTGTGAATGTGTGCAATACAGCTAATGAGGCTGGTGATATCCCCTTGGTGGGATGTACACTGTGGGTCTGAGCTCTCCTTGAGGGATGTGGGAGAATCCCCCAAGCTGTTCTTTTAAGCCAGGAGTGTGGACACTAGATTATTTTTTCAGGACCTCAATTGTCTGATACTTAAAACTATCTTTAAACTGGAAGAGGGCAGATTTAGATTGGATATAAGGAACAAATTCTTCACTGTGAGGGTGGTGAGGCACTGGACAGGTTGCCCAGAGAAGCTGTGGCCCATCCCTGGAAGTGTTCAAGTCCAGGTTGGACGGGGCTTTGAGTGACCTGGTCTAGTGGAAGCTGTCCCTGCCCAGGGCAGGGGGGTTGGAATGAGATGATCTTTAAGGTCCCTTCCAACCCAAACCATTCTATCATTCTGTGATCTCCTCAGTTGCTACCTGTGATTTACGGCCAATCTAGAAGTACTTGTTCTTGCATCACAGTGTTGTTTACCGTGATGAAGTCTCTTTAGTAGCTCCTGGTGCTTGGATAGCATTGCCATCCCCATTAAACTTTGTTCTGCTAAACTAGACAGGAGCTAGTTTTCTGCTAATGAGAAATGCTCTTCATTTCCAGTCATGTGTGCATAGTTTCTTTGCATCTTCTCTAACGTGCAACCCTTCTAGCATCAATTTTCTCTAGCTTTAAGAACAACTTCTCATTATCAGTCCCTGCCTTTGTGGGCTTCTCATATTTCTCAGCCCATTTGTTATGTCACCTCATAGTCCTTTTGCTAACCCCAGTCTCCTCTGGTGTCACAGAGAGTTCCCATCTGACATTGCAGGCAAGGCTTTTTTGAGTCCACCTAGATGTGGGCTGCTAGATTTGTCCCTAGAATTAGGTTTGCACAGCTGCAACCTGTGGTGAGATTCAGCTGGTTCCTGAATGACACTGAACATCTCCTGCCATCCTGCATTTAGGTCTGCAAGCAGCCACTGCTCCCAAGTCATCTCAGAAGCAATGGAGCCACCTTACAGAAGTCTACACCTTTGACAGGTTAGAGCTGGGAAGTCATTTAGCAGAGCTAGGGTCAAGTTGGTCCCGCATGTTCTAGCTTTGCCAAACCCATGTTGCCTTTTGTCTCACTTTCCTTCCTTCCTTTTATTATTTTTTCCTTCAAGACTACTTTTAAAACTTTGCGTGCTCTTCAGGTCAGCCTAACAAGTCGGAAGTTGCTTGATAGATGATAGATTTTGTACGTTGTTCTCCAGTCACGTAGCCTCCAGCTTCACAGATGAACAGACCCTTGCTGCCAAACTTCAAGTTCCACATTTCAGTGTCAGCAGAAGTGCAGTGTGGAAGTGATCCTTTCCCAGGGATCAGAGGGTTTTAAGCCCTCTGAACTTCTAGTGATCATAGTGCAGTATTTTCTCTTTCCTTGTTTTCTGTTTCAGGCCGTTTCCTTCTCTGAGGCTAAGTTCTTCTTTTGTGGGATTTTTTCATCTGCCTATCCTTGACCACCTTCTTCCTGGAAAAGAGCATATGGCTTTGAAGCCTGTATCTCAGTCACCTATAACCACAAAACAGGCTTTAGTCTCAGAAGAGTCTCCAGGAACAGCAGGAGCAGAACTCCAAGGAAATCCTCCAGAAACATATCAGCAACCTCAAAATCTCAAGAAACCGTGATGAGCTACGAGAAGAGAGCAAGACAGAACAGCAGCTCTGCAACCACCTTAGCAAATTCTTCACTCCTAAATGTGTCCAAGACAAATAGAACCAGGAAAGCAGGCACATGAACTCTCCAGTCCCAGACCCTGGTAACATCTGTCAGTCTGACCTGGGGACCTCCATACCCACAATCTTGCTTAACACCGAGTGAGATGCTGGAATTCATTTCTTAGCAGCTCTTGTGCATTGCAAAATACACTGAAAATCAGAGAGCAATCGTTTCTGGCACCTACAGATGATGAGCAGAAGTCTGGAAGTGTAAGCATTAGATATTTCTGTACAATGTAATACTGTCTGATAAATAACATAAACGTATTAAAAGTTCAAGGAATATCAATAAGATTCAGAATACTTGCAGTCTGAAACTTTGACCGGAGATACTGATCTCACTCTCCAGCACTCAGGATGCTGGCAGGCTGGCAGCGCTCATCAGAAACTGTCAAAGACTTCTTCCAGCCCAGCCATGATTTAATTTGGAGACTCAAGCACTAGCTTCAAGTTCTGGCATGACAAAGTGTGTAGCACTCTGTGCTCTCAATCTATTTGCCTCAAACAACCTTTATATTTCCTCTGTTCCCCTTGTCAAGATTAATTCATATGAACTTTAATCAGTTCTTATTTATCTTTGTTTGATTTTCAATACATGTAGGGTTTTTTGTTGGTTTTTTTTCAGAAATTAAAAGACTCTTTATTTAAGACTCTTTACTTATCCTTGCATTTAAACTGCAACTAGCTATTCACTGGATAATAGTGCTTTTATGAGTTGCTCTTTTTAGTATTTTCACTGCTTATTGGAGCCAAACCCAGAATAACACCTCCTTTTATCATCTTTGTGACTATGTGGTGACAAAACCTGTCAGTTGTCACATCTGGTAGTGCCATTACTAATAGCAACTATTCACCAATTGCTGAGATGCTAGTTTCCTAGTTTGGCTGACAACTGTCAGCCAAAAGCATTTCCATTTATTGGCTATAATTCAGATTATGTGAGAATATCAACCCTGGGAACCAACCTATGGGGAGGCACATGTGAGTTATGTGAATTTTGCAAACAAAGAAGCACTCACTGTGCCTGCTGTGCATCTTTTTTCTTTTCTTCTCTGCCCCACCCCACCTTGAGATGCTCTTTCCCAAGACTCCTTCTTGTTACCCACCAATGTCTGGCAAACTGAGGAACATAAATCTTGTCTGTCAGCATCTTGAGAAGCAGAAAATGTAATGCACTGTGATTTACCTCCTTCCTAATCACAGCTAGAGGTACAGAGACGCATATAACTTTGGCAGCTGTGAGAGGTGAAGTCAAACAGCCTCCTGCTGCTAAACATGGCCAGTTTATCCTTCTCTCAAGCACAGCAGCTTGTCCGGCTGCAGATCCTTATTTGGAATTATTTTTGTGTGCCTGGAGTTGAGCCTAGGTCGAGTCATCTGTTGCATCAAAGGAGGAAGTTTCTGAGGATGACCATCACGGATGCAATGAGCCCACACAATAGCGACCGAGGTTCTCTCTTGAAGCTTGGCAGCAGCAATAGCTTATTCCCTTGTGTATGGGGAGGGGCGGGGGCAGTGAGTTTGAAGACACAAATAAATACTCACTGTGTTTCAGGGAAGTTTCTTTTTCAGTTTTGAAACGCTTTTCAACAAAAACACCCACCCTCTCACAGATACCCTCAATCCCCACGTGCTGTATATGTGAAGTGTTGGGGGTATTTCCTTCCTTGCCCCCTCTTCTCCCCATCGGAAGTGGCAAAACAGCCACCAACAGAAGTTGGAGACCATGGTCAGTGATGGAGGATATGAAGCTGTTGTATCACAACTGATTTCTCCAAACCACCCTTTATTTAATCTGGCAATGCTGCATGAGCAATCCCCACGTGCTTTTCTGCATGGGAGAAGAGGGAGCTTCTAGTCCAGTCCAGACATCGGAATGAGAAAAATAAACTGGAGAACATCTGCTTCCAGCTGGAGTCCAGATTAACTAAACTCCTGCCATTGCTCCCCGAACGAAGGAGGTGCAAAGGCTTCGGTCACCTGGCAAGCACTTCATGCTATCAGATCCATTCTCTGAAAGTTACAAGCTACAAAGTAAATGAAAGTAAAACCTCTGCTAGAGGAAGTTTTTGTTCATAGATTTGGAGGGCAGTGACATTTTTTTCTTTTCGGAGCACTTTTGAAAAAGAAACAACATGGCGGTGACAACCCCAGGGCGACACCCACAAGCTCACCCGTTAAACCCCAGTTCTACGTTTCTGTGCCAGCAGAAGCAGAGATTTCCATGGTCATGAGCCAGCGAGTACAAGCCGTGCTTCCCATCAGTCGCTTGATAACTGACATGATGGCACTTGGTGATCACCACCTCCCCCTCAGTCTGTTTGGGGCCCTTTCACAACAAAAAGGTGTTTTTGTAAGCAGTATACAACCTTTAAACTACATAGTGCCAGCAAATGCCTTTCTCCACCAAAAATAACAGCAAACAACATGGAGGCTGAGGTATTTTGCATGGGAAGTCTTTTTCTTCTCTGTCCTTGAAAAGTCATTACTGGCTTTCTCCTGTATTTCATAACAACACTTTTTATCCAGTCAAGGTGAGTTGTGCCTCTGCCTATGTTCAGTCTTTTGTTTCTGCCACTGAGAAAATCTGCAGGATTCACCTTGTGCCACCTGGAATAACTGTAGCCATCAGGCATTTTGCTGAAAGTTGAAAATGTTTAGCCAATATGCATGAGGATTGAAGCAAAGGGACGTAGAAGACAGGGACAAGAAGGGAATGTGGCCTGGTGATAACCCACTTGTAATTTTCTCTGCACGGTGAGGAATGATGAGATGGGAGATGAAGAAATATGTGTTGCTCCTTGACGTGGATACTGGTCAGTCTCCAGTGCCTGCCTGATGCCATCCCCAAACCAGTAATAGCTCATCTCTGTTTTGCAGAGCACCCTTCTTATGATATAAAGAGCATCAGTAAACCAAGTGCTAATGCTGTAGCCAATTTTGTCCATACTGTAGGTTTCATTTGAGTCATGCAATGTGGTTTTAAAAGACTGACAGAAAAGCGTGACTTGACAGAATGCGTTGTAACATGATTTCTAAAGGCAATCCTCTCAAGCAATTAAAATCCATCAGCTTCTGTGACAGAAGAGCCCACCAGATCTCTCACAGTTTACCACCCCACCATCTGCCCAATTCACTACAAATCGTTACGGCCTTTTCCCATACTCCACCCAAGCAGCAACGACTGCAGTATGTGTAACATCCACAGAATTAGAGCCAGGGAAGGACCAGGAGATGATTTCACCTCATCTGCTGCACTGCCCAGGTCACGGTGCATCGCCAGTTAGCTCTGCATTGAGCTTGGAGGCTTTGGGTGTGTCTGTCACCTCTCCCAGAAAGATACTCTTCATCTTGCTGCTAACACACTAAGAAATTGAGATCAGCTGTTGGTGGTTTGCTTTTTGGTTTGGGAGTGCTTAGTTTCCTAACACTCATTTGTTTGGTTTGAGGCTTCCAGCCACTGGTTCTTGCTTTATTACACTTTTGTGACAGGAGCTCAGCTTTTCATAACAAGAGAAGATCAGAGGCTTGATGGGTTTTTCTAGCTGCAGGTTTACCAGAAAGCATTAGTTGCTAAAATGAACCCACGTGGACCCAATCCGCTTGGAATTGGGTCCAGAACAAAGGAAGAAATGCCAGATAACCAACCATTGCCACGTCATATGCTTTGGTACTTCAGAAGTCTCCTGGAAGGATCAGGCAGTATCCCCCATTTCTTAGTGAGCAGCTGATTAGGAAGAAGGTAAAACTAAATATTTCTGTTTCCTTCTCCCACCTCTCCCGTGAAGAACCAGAGACTGACCTAGTCCCTTGTCCATGGGTTATGGGCAGCTTCCCTTTTCTCAACTGTCTGTTTGCTACCTCTTGCTCAAGTGCTCAAGGTCATACTGGTTAATAGGTTTGAGATCAAGCAGAAGTATTCTTTCACATAATGTTGACTTGTGCTGCAGAGGGTTTCAACCTCACTCTTCTTCACAGCTCCAAATAACTTCCCAAGCTCCTTTGACATCTCTGTTCCAAGTAAAGCTTTTTCAATGGAAGGGCCTTGTCTGCTGGAGGCCTCTCAATGAGTCCTCCTACCTGCTTGCGGTAAACAGCAGGCCAGCCCTCTGAGGGTGGAGATACCTTTGTCATTTAGTGGCTGGGGTTCTTACCGCCTTCTCTTCTACGCCTAGCCAGTTCCTCAGATTATCTAATCTGACTACGTAGCTCTGTAGAATATGAATCCTGGGCAGAAGTCATTTTTTTTTCCCCTGTTAAAAACAAGCCTTCTGAATCTTCAGCAGTTTCTTTCTATGTAACATCACAAATAATGAAGAAAATGCACAATCAAGAAAACAATGAGGTTAGTTTATCTCTGCAGCAGAAACAGCGCTGGAGGACTTGTGGGATTTTGGTTCGACTTCTTAGCCAGACCCGGTTCTCCAGAGGCCCCTATGGCTCTGTTGCCCCCTCATGTTTGTCATTTGCATGGAGCACGTGTTTTGCAACTATGTAATGAAACATTCTGCAGAACTATAAACACTGTAAAATACTGACATGGGGTATCTGGTGAGGATAAAGTAATTTTATTGTCAACTGGTGTGAAAGCAAACCTCCTTTTCTCTACAGCGTGGCAGCCCAAGCAGATTTCCCACAGACCCGTTACACCACCCTGCCCGAGTCCTCGTCTGCGTGTGGCCCTTCAGCCGGGAGTAACACGTCGTTCACCACGACGGTGACCTACGGTCCTGCCTCCGCGAGGATCCCACCTTGAGCGGGATGATACTGCACGCCCCAGTGCTGTGCAGAAACAGAGGGATGCACTGTGGTTTTGCTGGTCCACTGCCGCTCCAACCAGCCGCGGGGTTCTCCCTGACAGGTTGATCGTATTGTTTTTCTTCGGAGCTGGGTCTGGGGGGGCTGTTGCTCCAACGCAGCACAATGAACACGTTAACGAGAACTTGGAACAAAGGCTCATGAGACATGACAAAAATTTTGAGAAATCACAATCATCTGGGAAAAATATTTTAAATGGGGTGGGAGAGCATTATTACGTATACAAGGTAACTGGTAAAATACTATTATAATTGAAAAAGGACTCAGACTTTGGTTAATTTTCATCGGGCAAGCTGATTTTTCTGCCCCTTCATCAGTGCATGCAATGGTGGCACGGGCTGTGTCATGGCAGTGTGTATCCCTGCATTGACTGCTTGGCATTAAACCAGCCACCCAAACTACAGGAATAGCTGGAAGGGCAGCTCCATCAGCGCGGTGGAGTCCCAGCCGTCCGCCCCGGTGTGCACGATGCCATGCATGGAAGACCTCATCTGCCTCCCATTGCCCCAGTCGATGGCTTGGCCCAAGTCTGCTGCATAGCCACCACAGTGTCCCCAAGGTGAAACACTATGCACTCAGGTTTTCTCCCAGTAGAAAGCATGCCATGTCACCCAGCGGTGAGAGATTACGTATGAGGGCAAGACCCAGCAGAGCAAGAATTGGTACACAGCCGTGGTCTGTGCTTGGAGACTTGGAAAGGCTCCCAGGTGACCAGTTTAGGCATCACCTTGGTTAACTGGCCACGGCGATTAAATTGAGTGGGTGTGAGAGAATCGAAGTCCTCGAAGTACTGTCCATGCTCTGCCCTCGGTCTGAGGCACCCTGTCCGTGGGCTGCAGGAGAGCACTGCCTTAGCCATGGGCTCGTCTGCTGGTTCAGGTACTTGTGTCAAAATGAAGTGCGTATACACGTGCGTGTGTATCTGAAACAAAGGCCAATATATCTGATGGGCTGTATTTCACCCATTGACTCCTTGAAGGAAAACCGAAGCCTCTCGTGAGCATATTTCTCCTCGGATACAGTTCACAGAAGTTCAATGGAGAGCTTGGCCCGAGAAACATCACATCTTCTAGGACTGAGAGTGTCCAGAGGCAGCTGAGAAGGAAAGTGGAGCGGTAAATAGAAAATAATTTTCCTCTCTCCTTTGAAGTCTGGCAGATGCAGTGCTGAAGCCAGCCCTCTTGGAGAGCACAGCAGCTCACTGAGTTGTAAATACATGTATGCTGTGGGGCTCCTTTAGAAATAATTTCCAACTCCTGTGAGCAAAGAGTTGTGAGAGATCAAAGCCTTAGGTAAGTAGGGCACCTATTACACCCAGCCTTTATCTTTCCTTGAGAGGAGATGGGAGATAGCAGGAAGTTTGATGATTTTGCAAAGCTAAACCAAAATTCTATTGCAGTAGCTGAGGGACATCACAGGCGTCTTCACAGTGGTTTTGAATTTGCATCTCTCAACATCTGATGTTCCCAGGGTGTAATGAACACACTCAGGCACTCCACAAACATGTCGAGAAAAGGAGAAATGATGCTAACAAGATATCATCCTTGTTTAACTTATTCTCCAGTGAATTTAAACTGTACTTTGACATGTCATTGTTGAAATAGTTTATCTTGTTCTTATTTGTCAGATGCCTCTTTTCAAAAGCCTAAATAGTATTTCTGGGGAAAACAGAAATTTTGGGGTGTGTCTGGGATGTTGCTTTAACTTGTAGTGTCCCTTGAGTAGAGGGGAAATGATGCACGTGCTCAAAGAACACAGGAAAGTGTGGAAAATCCTAGAAAAAAAAAAATTCTTGCTTGATTTTCCCTCCCAAAACCTATTCCAGAGTCTCGGCAGCCAAATAATGAAGAGGCAAAATCAGGGTAAGATTAGGTTACATTGCCAAATATTACCATAACCAAATATGGGTAACACCCCACCGTTACTGGGGCAAAAAGGTTGATTTGAGCAGGCCAGGTGTGACCTGGGAGCCCATGCTGCCCCTTCCTTGCTAAGACAGGAGACAATTAATTAACAGCTCCTTTGTAAATTGACGCCAGTGAGAGCTGTGCTGTAAGAAGGGGACATGCTGCGGGGAGGGGGTCCTTCGGCAGAGCAGCTCCTGAGGATGGAGACAGAATCATCCAAAGCTGCTGAGGTGAACACCAGATGGGGATTTGAGCAGTGGGACGTGTTCCCATCCGCTGCATGCTGCAGATGGGTTTTGCTCAGGGACCTGGGCACTGACTGCCTAATGCTGCAGGTTGGAGACGTCCACCTGGCCTGGGAAATTAAAAAAAAACACAATACTGGCTAGCACACAGTATTGTATCTCCATTTCTGACTTACGCTGGGCCAGAAAATGGCCGTTGATGTCTTGTTCAACAAGGGGAAACTGGGTCTCACATACTTTGCTTCGCCTGTCTTGCTAAGGGAGTATTTTAACATTAATCCTTTATTAAAAACGTGTTAATCATTATGTTTCTGGAAGCCCTTTCCCAAAAATTTCTCCTCTGCTAGCACGGGTGTTGGTGCGTCTGAGTCTGCTTGTGCGGGGGATTTGAACTCCTTTATGCGCCGTCTTACTCTTAACGAACACCTATTGCAATTAATGTTCAATAGAAGGATTTTGTAACGTTTTAGAGCTCCTTGACTAATTGAGGATGGACGAGGGCAGACAGAGGCGAGTGATCACTTGCAATAATGTTTTAAAAGTTTCCAGCTGAAGGGGTTTGTGTGTGTAGGTTTAATACATGTTTTGTGATCTTTTACTTGTTTGCACAGTTAGGTGTGTAGCGTCAAATTCTAATTTATGGTCCTGCTGTAAGTTCAAAGTCCTGTAAAGTTAATGATGTTAACGATAGATCGTGTTAATGATGTTAACTTCAATCATGGAAAAAGCGAGCCGCACCTGAGCAGAGAGCCTGCATACGGGCCTTGACATACCTCTAACAACGTGAGCTCTGAACTCACCATTCACGCTTATCTGAGGATGAGTTTCGGCTTTGTTGGGACCAGGTTTTATTCCTTTACTGTTCTTTAGCTGATATTTTACAAAGATGTCTCTCCTGCCTTTTAATGTTCTTTTCTTGTAATGTTCTCAACACTTAACTGCTAATGAGACAGTTCAGAGAGGTGAAAAGTTTCTCTTTGGGTATTCAGCCACAACTGAAACTTCTCCACTTCCTCAGAAGCCTCAGAAATTGTCGCTTTGAAGGTTATGTCAATGGTATTCTAGCAAACTGCTGGGAAACTGAGAGTTTTCACAGCAGCCAAAGGGAAGTAGGCACATGAATCTTCTCAAAATTCGCTGGAAAGTGACAACTACACTATTGCAAAAGTTAAAATGAAAAAAAAATTTTGGTCAGGAGTTCTCGTCACGGTAGTGGGCTGTAATGATTACATGACCATGTGCTGCTTTTAGATTTAGGTTGTGACTCCCTTTCTTCCCTTACACATCTTATTTTTGATTTTCCATCATGGTGCAAGCATCAGGGAGCCTGTTTGTGCAACAGACTTCTGACGTGCTGTAGAACAAATCACACCAGAATGAACAACGCCAGGGAGGGCCGTCTGAACCCTAATCAGGAACAACAGCCCTGTTTCTACAGAGCCGCCCCTCCCTGGGGTCTTGTGCTATTCCTTCTTACATTTTGGAGTGAAAGGCTGTTTGTAGCCTCATTATAGGCTGTTTAGCATTAAATGTCAGGAAGCATCTGCTGACACATTTCTCAGTAGGAGACTTCTAAATTCTGCAAGTGAGTTTGGGTAGCTGTTGTGAATATACATGGGAGTTCCCTCCAGAGATTTGGATCATGTCTTTGAAGGCAAGTTAAAGCTGCCTTGTTGCAAATACACTTCATAAAATAGGGTTCTGCGTCAACGGTCAAGCTGAATATTTTACAGTGGGCGTTCTCATCTTCCCCTGTTTCAGTAACACCCACTCTCTGGCCCATATCGTAGGCATCCCTGGTATTATTGCACTGTGTGAAGGCACACTTCCATAAGACACTGGTTTCACCCATAGAACTGCCTTAAGAAGTTAATTTCTGCTAGACACCAGCGTCATTGTTCCTTGTCTCACGGGTTGTGACAACACAAGTCTTCATGAGATCCTGTTTTGAATTCAGTTGCTGAAAAGATGTATTGAAAGAAAAAAAGGGGGTGGGGGAGGGGGACCAAATCAAAACGAAAGCCTGTGGCTCTGGTTTGTATGGCAATGACTTCAAGTGGACATAACCAGACCCCCACCAGCTTGTTGTCACTGTATTGTGCTGATGTGCTTTTATCGCAGTGAGTCAGATGAGGGAACTGAGCCAATAAAAATGCAAACAGATACACCTTTTTTTTTTTTTTTTTTTTTTTTTTGCTACTAGC
>WHYT01017047.1:726631-799454 GCA_009806455.1 Tetrax tetrax
TTTATTATATTTTTTTTTTTTTTTTTTTTTTTTTTTGCCAAGTCAGCTCCCAGTCTGAGCACGGGGGCAAACAGGAGCTGCTGGAGGTGGATTTTCTGTTGAAGCCCACGTCTTATGAAACTGCACTGATGGTTTACAGCATAACCACTCTGTTTGCAGGAGGATTTGTACCAAACAGGTCTGAGCTGAGGTGTTCTTAACTCAAAGTGCCTATTTCTCTTCACACTAAACCAGTATGTGTTCTTAGACATTCAATTATCTATAGCTGATAATCTGTATGGCTTCTGGGGCCTGCATGGTTGGTCCTGGAAAATGAAGTAAGGGTGACTGCTGTCCAAAATGTTGAGTGAAATCACATGGCTGATGGATGCATCTCAGTTTTAGGACCAGTATCCAGTTAGAGTGGTTTTATGCTTCTGTTTGGATCTGCAGGAGGGCCAAACCTCAATATTACCCTCTCCATCCATCACTACCATGCTAAATTTTCTTATTCCAGCATGGTTGGTGTGCTTATTCCTGGTGGGATGAGTCTCCACAAGAAATTATGCTAGATCTGCCCATTGCCTTGCCTCTTTCCTAGCACATTAGAGCTACAGGAGGAAGCCACAACATAGCAGAATATTTCTAAAGTAGAAACTGGGGCTGAAGAAACATACGCAGTAGCTCTGAATTAACAGAGGATGAGGAAAACAGGTCATTGGTCCCACCCATAGCCCAGGAGCTGGAAACAAGCAGAAGATGAGAGAGATGAGAAACAGTCCTCAGTACCTCGTATTTTGTAAAGGAGACAACAACATTTGAAAGAATTCTCCTGGGAAGAAATCTTCTGGGAAAGAGATGAGGGATGTCAAGGGAAGACCAAATCATAGAATCATAAAATAGTTTAGCTTGGAAGGCACCTTTAAAAGTCATCTAGTCCAACCCCCCTGCAAGGAGCAGGGACATCTTCAACCAACCAGATCCGGTTGCTCAGAGCCCCATCCAGCCTGGCCTTGAATGTTTCCAGGGATGGGGCATCCACCACCTCTCTGGGCAACCTGTACCAGGGTTCCACCACCCTCATTGTGAAAAATGTCTTCTTTGTATTTAGTCTTTATCTACTCACTTTTAGTTTAAAATCATTACTCCCTGAACTATCACTAGAGGCCCTGCTAAAAAGTTTGTTACCATCTTTCTTACAAGCTACCTTTAGGTACTGGAAGACCACTATAAGGTCTCCCTGGAGCCTCCTCTTCTCCAGGGTGAACAGCCCCAGCTCTCTCAGCCTGTCCTCATAGGAGAGGTGCTCCAGCCCTCTGATAACTTTCATGGCCTTCTCTGGACCCTCTCCAACTGGTCCATGTCCTTCTTATGTTGGGGGCTCCAGAGCTGAATGCAATACTGTAGGTGGGGTCTCACCAGAGCAGAGTAGAGGGGCAGAACTCCCTCCCTTGACCTGCTGGCCACGCTGCTTTTGATGCAGCACAGGATGCAGTTGGTCTTCTGGGGTTTGAGCGCACATTGGCGGCTCATGTCCAGCTTTTCATCCACCAGTACCCTCAAGTCTTCCTCAGCAGGACTGCTCTCAATCTCTTTATTCCTCAGCCTGTGTTGATATCGAAGGTTGCTCTGATCCAGGTGCAGGACCTTGCTCTTGGCCTTGTTGAATCTCATGAGGTTCACATGGGCCATTAGGTTCATCAGTCAGAACTTGCCCTTGGTGAAGCCAGGCTGGCTGTCTCAAATCACCTCCCTGTCCTCCGTGTTTCTCAGCACAGCTTCTAGGAGGGTCTGTTCTGTGATCTTCCCAAGCACAGAGGTGAGGCTGACAGGTCAGTAGTTCCCAGGGTCCTCCCTTCCACCCTTTTTAAAAATGGGTGCAATGTTTCCCTTTGTCCAGTCACCAGGGACCTCACATGACTGCCATCACTTTCCAAATATCACGGCGAGTGGCTTGGCTACTACATCAGACAATTCCCTCCAGACTCTGGGGTGCATCTCATCAGGTCCCATAGACTTCCGTACGTCCAGATTTCTCAGGTGGTCACAAACCTGATCTTCTCCTACAGCATCAGGGACTTCGCTTCCCCAGTCCCTGATCTGAGGTCCATCCATTTGAGAAGTGTGGGAAGAGAGGCTGCCAGTGAAGACAGAGGCAAAAAATCTGTTGAGTACCTCAGCCTTTTCCTGTCTGTTGTTACCAGGTCACCAGTCATGTTCATGAAAGGACGGCACACTATCTTTGACCTTCCTTTTCTGGCTGACATACTTGTAGAAGCCCTTCTGATTATTCCTTGTGTCCCTTGCCAAATTCAGCTCCAGCTGCACTTTGGCCTTCCTGACCCCACCCCTACACAATCGGGCAATGTCCCTTGACTCTTCCCAGGACATCTGCCCCTGCTTCCATCCCCTGTGCTTTTCCTTCTTACCATTTAGTTTGACCAGCACGTCTCAACTCAGCTATGCTGATCTCTTGCCTTCCTTGCCTGATTTCTTACACCTGGGGATGAAGAGCTCTTGCACTCTACGGAAAGTGTCCTTAATGATCTGCCAGCTCTGTTCTGGTCCCTTGTCCCTGAGGGCAGTTTCCCAGGGGATCCTATTGAAGAGCTGGAAGTTTGCTTTCCTAAAACTCAGGGTCCTGACTTTACTCTTTGCCTGTCCCACACCCCTCAGGACTGCAAACTGCACCAGTGCATGATCTCTGCAGCCTGGCCACCTCTACTCTTGACATCACCAATTATCTCACTTGCATTGATGACCATCAGATGCAGTACAGCATCCCCTTTGGTGGGGCTGGCCATCGCCAGGCCTAAGATGTTATTATGCTCAATGCATTCCAGGAGTCTCCTGCAGTGCCTACAGCTCACTGTCCTATTTTTCCAGCAGATCTCGGGGTGGTTGAAGGCCCCCAGCAGCACAAGAGCCTGCGAGCACAATGCCTCCTGTACTTGGCGTCAGAAAGCTTTGTCAATAGGCTCCCCTTGGTTGGGCGGCCTGTAGTAGACACCGACCAGGAGGTTCCCTTTGTTGCCTCAGTCTCTAATTGTAAGCAGTAAGTAGCTCTTGCAAAATGACTTTCCATAAGGCAGCAGCATGTCTTTCTTTTCCCCTTAAATATCGCATCATTCCTAAACAGTAGCTTTTTAACTCCAGACAAAGGGAGTTCTCATGCTACAAAAGCTTTAATCTCAAGCTGTACTCTTCATTCCAAATTGTTAGCCATTGTTATTTTGAAGTTATTTTCACTTTAGTGACCAACATATAGAAGACAGGAAAGAATTGTAATTTTGCGTATCCTCCAAGACCAATCCCAAATGCTGTGTAAAAGTCCTCCTACCAGCCTGCTGATTCATAGCCATAGTGCTTGGAGGAGAAATGCTAGCAAGAGAGGATGTCATATACTATTGCTATTAAACCAAAAATAATAGAATCATTTAGGTTGGAAAAGGCCCTTAAGATCATCGAGTCCAACCGTTAACCTAGCTCTGCCAAGTCCCTAAGCACCGTGTCTACACATCTTTTAAATACCTCCAGGGATGTGACTCCACCACCTCCCTGGGCAGCCTGTTCCAGCACTTGACAACCCTTTTGGTGAATAAATTTTTCCTAATATCCAACCTAAACCTCCCCTGGTACAACTTGAGGCCATTTCCTCTCATCCTACCACTTGTTACTAAGTGGCACCTTTTTCCTTAAGAAGACATTCTTCTGTTTCAATAATAGTATAATGAACTAATACAAGAACTGGAAAGTGAGCAGAAAAAAAGCTTATTCATTTGTACCTCCCCTGAAAGGTGAGTATTCCCATTTTTAAAATCCCTGGTTTTACCAGGAGTTTGGGAAGCCTGTGCCTCTGTTACATGAGAGAGACTTAGCAATTCTCGTGTACCGAGATGTCACTGGTGTGTTTCTAGACACCTTGTAGTTCCTGATGCCTCTTCCTTGGTCTCTTGAGGAAGTGAAGAATTATTATTCCCTTTTATGAATTACAAAATACAGCAGCATTAACTGACTCGCCCAGAGTTTGTCGCAAGCGTGAGAAGGGATTTCAGTCTTATTTCCGTGTTGTTCATTCTGCTAGCCTCCCTTCTTCAGGTGTTCACATGACCCTATTATTCATAAGCATGGCCTGTTATCTACAGGGAGAACTTTAAATAACATGGTAAGCTTTCACTGCTGTGTTTGCAATCCTATCTGTAGCACTGAAAATGAAAGAATAGATTTAATTTGAAAAAGGCTGCAGAGAACAGTAGTACTGACAAGTCTCTCCCCATCAGCTGAGGCCAAATAGCACAAAAAGACCCCAAACAGACAAAACAGTTAAGGAGATGTGAACTACCTTTTAAAAAGCCTTCCACTTCAATAATTCAGCATATTGCAAGGAATGTAAAAAAAAAAAAAAAGGTTCTTTGGAAAAAAAATATTATTTATTTAAACTTTACACTAATTCTGAATTTTTTGGGCAGAAGATGTCATCAAGCCTAAAAGCAAGTGGCAAAAAAAGACTTACAGGAGCAAATCAAAGCCTGCAAATTAGCCCTGGAAGTTTGCTTTATCAAATTGTAGGAAAATCTGCAATGCTGATGTGGCTTGATAAATGTCACTCTTTAGATATTCTTTAGATATTATATTTTTTTAGCCTTAAGTTTTCATATTACACCCTATCACAGTTGTACTTAGATTTGTAGATTAGCTCTGTCTCGGAATTATCTTTGTAAACTTTTTTTTAAGACTGAAGAGGGCAGATAACTTTATGTCAAAAGCTGACCCTACATGTTTTCCTACATGGCATCCAGAAGCCTGAATCAGGATCCTATTGTACTTTGTGCAGTAAACCCCCAAATAACCAATTATCTCACAGAAGTCACACACATTTTATAAGTCCTTATGGGAGGTAATGACCTTTGATAAAGACTATGTTTTGTGTCTGAAGTCCTCTGAGTGCTGTCCAAGAAAATAAATCTGTTGACTGGCAAGAGTTGAGCACAACATCTCATTTGCGTCTCTCGCTGGTGCTCTAGCTGCGGCCGTATGCACCCGCAGGTTTTTAAGGCTGCGTTTCTCTGAGATGAAATCCAGAGTTCTGCCTAATGTACAGAAACCTTTGTATTACCTGATGTCATGCTCGAGTCCAACGATCAATTGCTTTTTATTTACTCAGTGCTACACAGTGCCATGTTCCACCCACAGCTTCAGGAACTTTGCCTTTTCTCTCGCAGCCCTTACCGAGCACACCAAGACATCCTGTAACTTCTGGATCCCATTCAGCGCGTCCCTGCGAGGGTTTGCCTCCCGATCCTAGAAAGCGCGGTGTTCCCCAGCGAGCTCCGCAGCTCGGCTGGAGAGGAGCCTGGCGTACTCTGCTGAGAAACCATCTAGGGATTGTTAAAGAAGCTGTAGCTTTTTGCACCGTGCTGAAAACAATCCCTTCCGATTGTCTTGGCAAACAGCTTCAGGTAGAACAGAAGACACAGAACAGCCAGGTAGGAGAAGTTCTTCCTTTATTTTCCTAGAAGAAAAGTGTGAAAACTTGTTTAGGATCCCAGATTCTGGCTGGTTTTTTTCTGTATAATTTTTAGCTTTCGCATACCGGATCATTCTGCATCTGTAAATGTTGGTTCTCGATAATGAGTCTTGTGTCTACGTAAAGTTTTCCTTGTGCAGTGCCAGCTTTAGTGTGTCAGTGACACCCAAAGGCAGAGTGAGATGGAACCACTGCAGAGAGGCCTTAGCAAGGCTCTCCGGAGTCAGTGGGAAAGCACAAGTCCATTTTACCGGCCTTGCGTCTAGGCCCCTCTTCTCTTGCTGTTTAAAACTTCTGAAGGGAGAGCCAGGCTTTTCCTTCCCTGTGTGCTTAAATCTAAACGGTGCTCCGCGCCCTCCCTATCCTCGTTACTGGTGATTGCATTTTAATTTAACAGTAAAGCAGTGTCTCGCCTCCATCACAAAAGGATTTGCATCATAACTGGCTGTCTCTGGAGAAGATGTGCTTGAGCTCAAACTAGGAGACGGGCGCATTAACAAGGCTGTTGTACCCTAAGTTTTAAATGGTCTCTCTGCCTTGAAAACCGGAGGGTGTGGGACAATAACAGAGGGTTTGCACCATTTGATTAAGATCCCTTCTATAGATACCACAGGCCATTAGGTTTCACCTGGATATGCTTTCACCTAGCACGGTTATTTTTATTTCATTAAGCTGTATATGCCACACTGTGCAAAGAGGTGAGGCCAACTCATGGATGCCCAAAGACTTTATGAACATGGAGAACTGGTTAGGTGAAACACATTCAAAATATCTTCTGTGCTACTGAGAAAAGTAACCCCTTCCATCCCAAATCCTTCCTTATCTGTCATAGCAAATCTTCCATCGTTCCCTCGTACTGGTTTGACTCTCAGCCCAGGAGTAAGCCACTCCAGCCATGTACTGCAGAAAGATTTCACTGCAAACCATTGCTCTTCTGTCTCTTCCCATGAAAACATGACTATTCTAGTATCCTGACTCAGGCAAAAGCCCCGCAGGAGCCAACAGGAGATCTGCTAAGTGAGGCCATGAGGGGAAGAAACATTTTTATTTCAGCTGAAGTTAACTTACTGCACTAACATTAATGTATACCTCTGCAAATGATAAATTAGTGCAAAAACAGTATTGAAAAGAAAGGTTAAGGCCATACTGTGGGTGATAGAGGCACTCTCTTTATCTCTCATTGTTACCTGCTTTCAAATCATTAGAGCAAAATAACCTGCAGTTCACATTACAGAAATAACTTTACTTCCTTTCAAGCAAACGGCTTATTTTTCTTAGTGACAAAATCTCTCTGTGGATCCTATCTAGTTAAATGTGTAACTTACCGCACCTCAGCTTTGGTTCTAGTTGTTAGCTTATTCGTGACCTATATATAATTTAACATCACTGAAAGTCACATTTCTAGGCTTACACACAAAAAAACCCCAAAACTGGAAGGGAACAGTGAAATATGTTACCATGTAGATATCGGAGTAAATCACACTATTTTCTGGGAGTATGACCCTCTTTGAGTCAGCCTGGAAACCTGCTTCCAGTTTCACGGGGAGCAGGGCATCACCATCGGACAAGACAGATCCCCAGGGCAAGACCAGCCAGTTGATTGTCTGCACCAGAGGAACTCTGCTCGCCGGTGATGCACCTTCCATGCGCTCGGTGTGGCAGGGTTTAGGCTGGATAGCCGTCCAGTCCCTCACACTCACAGGTCCAGTCTAGGACCCAAAAACATTTACACATGGTCAGTGTCAGCCCCAGGAGGAGGAGGATTAGGTTTTCGCACACATGTAAACTGACAGAGCTGATGATGAAAAGCCACCTGAGTCCCTGAGACTCATATGGCAGGAAAGCTCGAAGAGGTGAGTTCTGCTCTACTGCCTGTAGCTACTGTATACATGTAAATATATTTATATATAAAAAAAAAATTATATTTATTCCCATCTCAAAGGTTGAATTACGCTGTTTTAGCGGTGCTTCCAATTCCATGCTCCAAAGAGGAGCATTGAAAGGAGGAAACACAGGTAGATCACAGTCCATTAAAGGCTTTGCCTTTCCCCATATTGATCCAGTGACAGGCAGCAGTGAGAAATGCTTAGACTGGGTTGGGCAATACTATGGTGGATCCAAGGTCAGAGACAAGTGCATGCCCTGTATACAGGGCCGATAACTATGGTCTGTAGATAAAAAAGAGTCCTTTTCCCTTTCCTGACTCACTCCAGGGACCTGTGCAGCTCCCTGCGCACCTCCGTAGGTCATTCACTGTCTCTCTTTCATCCATTGCTTCCTTCCTTATCCAATGCTCATCTGATCCTGGGTTTACTGGGACTTGCAGCTACTGCGAGTTGGATTTTCAGTGGCCAGCTGGATTACCTACTAGTTTAACACTCAGACCTTCACTTTCATTCCCCTGCCCTTTGATAAGAGCCGTTGTGTGCAGTTTATGCAGTTGTTGCTGTCGGGACTGTTGCTAATGCTTTCCCTACCTGCCATTTCACTTCTTGCACAAACAAGATTTAGTTTACTTTTCCATCTTAAATCTACAACTTTGGCTGTACAAGAGTACAAAAGATATTGATACACGTCTCCGGGAGCGAGAACAATGGTTTTGCTTATTTTTATGCTTGGTTGCAGCAGAGTGCTGTCTTGCATCCCAGTCAGGATCGCCCTCCCTGCTATTCTCTTTCAGACTCCCCCATCCTCGGAGGATCACTGCAATGCCTCAGCTGCCCGTGTTAGATGTCCCAGGTACCTTACAGGAACCTGCAGGCTCCACTCATAGCAAACACAGGCTGTAAGCACGTTAAACTGACTGGTTTCCAGTGCTTTTCATTACCATTATATCTATCAAGTAATGAGTTTGCTTTTCAGTTTAGATCTGACTCCAGGGCTGTTTCACTTCATCCTAGTACGCTCCTAATTTTTCTGGTTTTCACACGTGAATCCTTTTGCTTCTGCTACCTGGCCTTCACATCTCCAAAGTGCCTTCCTTCTTCCTTTGACTCTTCTCCAAGTGCTGTAAGAGCCTCTAGGGAGGCCCCTTCTTGTTTCGTTAACAAACAGAAGACTACAAACAGAAACCAGAAACGGACAAACCTGACCAAAATTGTAGGACACTTGCAAGATGAGCTCCAGACTGAAACCAGTTTCCAAGAAATCATTAACTCAAAAACTTTCTGCCACCAGGTATTGATTAATGAAGCAACACATGCTTTGGTCTATTTAAATTTCATGCCTCACTGGCATGGTTACCTCATGTCATGAACATTTTTAGGAGTCTCAAGATAGAGACATGCTGCCCACAACTTCATCCCATGCTAGAGAGGTTTCCCAGCTACAGCTGGTCACCAGACACTACTTTTGACTCTGGCTGCTCATCAGAGATCATAATTCTCTGGATTGTCCCACCCTTTCCCTTCTGGTCAGCCCTTGCTGCAAAGCTGTGCTGCAAGTGGGTTGGCCAGACTAAGATTTTCTTTTCTTTATTTGGCTCACAAACAAAATTTCTTCTCAGCATTTATCCTGGAGTCATGTAAATGTGCTCTTCCCAAATATGCTCCACAAACATACCTGGGACACTGCCTTTGCTGAACCTCTTTGTCTTTTATGCTACCTTTTCTCCTGTGGCCAAAATAGCAATCTGACTGTAGGAAAAAAGTCATGTCCATGCCTTTCTGAGCAGACATAACCTGTTCAGCAGATGGCATCCAAAGAACAGGACCTCTGTCTGAGCTGTTTACATGTCTACCACGCTTGACCCCAAAACTAATGTAATCTTGCTTTTTCTAAGAGAAATTGAGACTCTCATTTTCTGACACAAGGCATTTATTCTGTTCTGATTATGTCATTGTTGCAAAGGTCTTTTAGGGATTACATGTGTTTTCTAGTACTTTGCTTCATCCAGGGAATCCGACCAGATACCAACGGTCCTTAGAAGATGTTTCTTCTCCACCCAAGCCCTGCAAACACTAGCTGTCAAACTCGCCTAAGCATTTACACGGGCATCTGTCCACTCGGGGTGCCAGCAGCCTAACGTGGAGCTGGGCGACAGGCAGAGCATGGCACAGCTCTGCTTTTGAGATGTGCTGCATGCAGGATGAGGAGTGCTTTGTTGCTTGCCAAGACTCAAGGTTGTAAGAAAGTTAAGAATATAGATTTGGAAATAATGGAACATGGCATAAAAAAAAAAAAAGAATCTTACATAACAAAACATACCCTGAGGATTATGCTTAAGAGTACAGTTTCTCAGCGGCTGCACTAAGCCTCATGTAGCTTCCACCTCTCTTTCTATCATTTTTAGTTGGGATGTTCTGTCATTAGCTGAAGATTATCCACCTCCTTCTGGGGAGGAGGCACTTCCTTGTTAAGAAAACTCCTTTCTTTATTTCTCCTGACTAGGCATTTTGTGCTGCACAGTACTGCTGAAACCTTAATTAATTCCTTTTCCTCCCTCAGAGTCTTTGGTTAAGTTTTCTGTTGTGTGCCTTCATTAGCACATTCCTAGCTTCAGGCTGTGTGTCATTGCCTACTAGAAATACACCGGTAAAATCTCCATCACTCTATCAAAAACAGCTAACGTTGTCTCTTCTTATGGGTCCCACAACTAGTTTTACCCTGCAAGCAGCACATGAAAACCAAACACAGCATGACAAACTGGGAATTGGGTGTTTAGTTTAAATATCTCCCTCCCATTCTGTGTATCTCCTTGATTTTAAAAGCATCTTCTGTGATACTGCATCAAATCCTAGCCGGAGAAATGACATTAATTAACCTCAAACAAGAACACCCTCGAGCCCCAGCATCCTTGTGACTGTGTCCACTGCCGTACCCTCGTCCCTGCATTTCTCAACAACTTACCTGCTGCTGCCTTCTCCCCCTCCAGGTTCTCCCAAATCGTGGTAGTGCTTTTGGGAGAAGAATGTGCCCTTCTTAACTCTGCCATTGAGTCCTGAAGGCCCTGTGCACCCATCAAGTTATTCCTGTCTTCCATACGGCTGCAGGGATTTATGTGCGTAACTTCTATTTAACGGGAATTTACTGTTTAGATGCCCGAGTGTCCATGTGCACAGAGATAAGCATAATACAGGTCTTTGTTTTCAACCATAAGTGCAGAGAAACATGCATTTCTGTTACACACCTGGAGAACAGCTAAAGGAACAATCTAGCATTAAAAAAAAGCACGCCTGTGCTGTGGCCGTGCTGGCACGCTATGATTATATATGACTTGCTTACTGGCAAGGTGATGCTGCAACTGAAATGCAAACTGTTGATAAAAATATGCAGTTTCCTTGAGGAAATCTCCAGGGAAATCAACAGTTTTGTGTCTATTTATGTCAGGCATGTATTAGTGCAGACATTTTAGAACTTTGGTTAATTAGCTAAAATTTGATGTTTCAGAGAGTAGCCAAATTCTGTCTTCTTGATACATTAGGCTCCCTGGGCCTTGTTTTATAAGATGGCTGGTTTTTTTTTTCTGACTCATGTTCCTTTGCCATCAGCCAGAGTTTTCCTTACTCTTCTCAGAGCTCACAGAATGTGAGCTACAACAGGTCAAGAATTCACCCAGTCCCAGTCATCAGCGCCAGAACAATACACTCCTACATACTCCTGTCCTCTTTTGAGACCATGTCCCTACGGAGATGCTGGTGCTGCTGCACATTCCCAAAGCAAACATCAGTTGGTCACCCCGAGCTCCCCCTGACCTCTTGAAGCGGACTGTATTATCACCATCTAGCCAGCAAAAGCTATAACAATATAATAAGGACCTAATAGAGAAAATACTACTGTAAAATACACAAAAGATCATTGATACTAGGGAGAATTTCTTCAAAGGCAGCAAGTTGCCACCATAATTTTTCCTGGCAGAGTATATGTGACGGTAACCTGGAAAAGAGACAGTACAGATATACATGCACATGGTGCATTTAATTTGGAATTATGGTTAAAGTGTTTATGAGCATAATGGATGTAACAAGATATTTAAAGGAATCCTCTCAGAATGCCATGGAGCTTTTCACGTGACGGTTAATTGACTGTCAGTGCAATATCTGTTAGGCACCCGCGCTTGCTTCTCCATGGCAGTGGAGTTTACAGAGAGCGTAGAGGGGCTGAGCATGGCCGGGACTGGAGCACCTCTGGGAGGCTACATGAGATTTAACATTGTGTAGCCATCGCACGGCCCCTCCAGTGATGTTATGCCGTGACAAAAGTGCCATTTCTCCCACGAGTGCCGCCCACTATTCCCACATGCACTGCTCGTAAAATGCAGAGGCTTTTTGTTGGCCCAGCATGGGTTGGATTTCCTCTGTGCCTTCAACCACAGGGTCCCGCCATGGGGTATCCTAATTCCTCCGTGGCTCAAGCTGGGTTTTTTGATGTGTGTTGGAGGAGTGTGCATGTGACCGTGTTTGAAGTGTGACCAGACAGAGCACATGTGCTTGTGGCAGCTACTGCCTTGCAAATAACAGCAGGAGGGTTTGTGTAACACCCGTGTCACAAAGGGCACTTCAGCCGGAGCCTCTAACAAGCGGGGCTGTTGCTTTGCCCTCAGCTATTGATTTTTCTATTCACGTAGGCATGATTAGCTTTTAACGAGCCCTCCCAAGAATCTCCCCTGAGATTCCACTTTGTTCACTCATGATGATTAGGAAATATGTGCTAAAAGCAGTGTGGACACATCTGGGGTTTGCTGCAGCAGCTGATTAATCCCTGTGCTTTCCCCATGCAGTCAGACACATGCAGTGTTGTAGGTAAATGAAGAGACACAGATTTATAGTCCAAGAACGTAAACCTGAGACAGGTGGAGCTCTGCCAGCTCCCACTGACTTTTGTGTCCATCTAATCACCCAATTTCTCATGGGATCACAGCCAACATTTCAGGTGCCTGGGAGAAGACCCCTTGCAACAGCCCCTTCCCTACCAGAGCCGTGAAATTTCTGGCCAGAAGGACGTTCAAAAACACAAGATCCCAAATCTGCTGGGAATAGGACCTCAGAGACGAGATGATCTTGGGCCTCGTTCCCTGCGGAAATGAGCTCAGGTTTACCTCCTCTTCAGTGTAATCTGAGCAGCTGAACCCAGATGAAAGCTCTTCGACCAAAAGGTTTTCGGCTCTGCTCCCTTTCCTATGGGCTGCAAGGGGACGATCCAGAGAGACTACTTTAATTTCTGGTTTAAAAGATCAGGAGGGATCACATTCACAGGTGCCGGTGCCAGGAAGATGAGATCAATAGTCACCAGAGCAAGCTGCTGCTTTCTTTTTAAAGGCAAGAGGCTGTGCCTTTGTGGATTTCTCATGATTTTCCCCAGTTGATCAGTGTTTGTTAAAGGCCTGGACTACCGGGCAAGGGGCTCTGATGGAGAAAGGGGATTTCTAGCCATGCACCCTTCCTTCCCTGCTGCAGGTAAGTGGCACTCCACTGAATCCTGACCAGTATGAGTCATGTTATTCTGCACACACCCACTGAAACTATTTTCTGACCATTTCCATTTGGTATTCACCGTGTCGGCTCCCAGCTGCTGGAGTAACTGGTGAGGTATGGGAATATTTCTGCATGAACCAGCGGGGTTGATGCTGCACACCGCAGTTCAGATCACACCCAGGGAGATGGATGTGTACAGGTAGGAATTCACAGCATCCCTTCAAATTGAGCTACTTCGATTTTCTACCAGTTTATCAGTTCCTTGGAGCAGCAGTTAAATGAATTTGGCTTGAGTACCTCCCAGCAGGCAAGGACAGCCCTAGAGCAACTGGTTGCTTCGTTGCTGCCTTCTTGTGTCCATTTCATTTTCCTCCCATAGCCTGGTCATCATAATAGGAAAATGTAGGATTTCTTTTACCCTTCCCCTGCAGCGTCGTGGCATGCTTTCTGCTGCCAGTTGGACAGTTTCACCTGCCACATCCTCCACAGGGATCAAGGACACAGCCAGCACACTTCATCTTTCCTCACCTGTGATACAGTACATTTTGAGACCTTTGATCATTCATTATTCCCTTTATGATTGTGCTGTGTCCTGGACTATGGTGATTTGCAAACTGGATGTTCCTACTACACTATTGTCTGAACAGCTCTCTGGTATTCAAGGGGTGTGCATCAATGTCCCAATCTGTTCCTTTCAGTCTTGTATTTCTTATGCATCCTACACTGACTTTCAACAGCAAGAGGATGCAGAAACTCTGTCATAGCAAGGGCAGTTGGGACAAGATGCCCATCTGACCCCTCATAGCCATTGCAGGTGCTCATAACGATAGATGTGTCAGTGGTCCCCAAAGAGAGGTATGGTCCTTACCATCCTTACCTTCCTCTACAAGAGGAGCTCCTCACTGGCCAGGACTAGTCAGAACAGGGGAGGAAAATTAGGATGAGGAATGCATAGGCTGTGGGACAAGATTCAGTGACCTAAGGCTGGTTTGTGAGGAAACTCTTCAGCACCACGTAGAAAAGCTTTTCTGGAGTTGTGACTCCCACAGTGAGCGTGAGCAATGTGCTTGCCTGGTTTGGGGGGCTGGAGATGAGCCCGTTTGGGTGGAAATGATCCCTGGACATTCGGGCTGTGGGGGGAGCCCAGCTCAGCTCAGTTGGCCACAGCTGCTTCTCCGCAGTGAGAGGTACCAGCTGTGGTGGAGCAGGTCAAGCTTCAAACCTTGCAGGTCAGGAGTTGCAGACTGAGTGGTACAAGACAATATGGGAAAGCAAAGATCATCGGTGCTTCTTTTGAACTATATAGGATGCTTAGGAAAGACCTAGGTTGACAGTAATCGTAAAAATAGCATTGATACAGGGAGGGCTCCTCACAGGGACTGGTGTTTAATTTGTCTACCCCGTGGGATGCTCCACGGTGTGTTTCTCTCCTGTTTCTCTCCCATCTCCTAGCTAACCTCTCCAGTTACTTGGCGATGTATTAAGCCACTCAAAACCTTACTGAGTGATCAGATACGTTTGTGTCTTGTGTGGTCCAGAGGGGGTCCTCTGCTCTCTTGGCTTTGCCGTTTGGAGGGAATCTGGTCTGGAGGGTGGACTGAGAGCATCTCTTAAACCTCAGTGTCAGTAAGTCTTCTG
This sequence comes from Tetrax tetrax, assembly GCA_009806455.1. NCBI lineage: Eukaryota > Metazoa > Chordata > Aves > Otidiformes > Otididae > Tetrax > Tetrax tetrax. Next base: position 741,188 of record WHYT01017047.1, read on the forward strand.
TTTGCATCTGATCCAGCACAGGCTGAGTTATTTGAACTCATTCTCCCAGATACAGTCCTAGGATAAGGACTTAATGCCGTGAATTTAAATTCCTCTCATTCTAAGCTAGCCCGCTGTGACTACTGGGCAGTTGGGAAAGAGGAGAATTCAGAGGTGAAGCACTGCAGTTTGGAGGTAGCTGCCTGATCATATACCGGAAAGGCAACAGACTGAACTTCTTGTTCTGGCAGCTACGGGTCACAGCAAACTCACCACTGCCGTGCTGCAGCTGGTCAGCTGAATCTCTGCCCAAACCACGCTGGCTGCCGTGGGAGCTCAAACACCCAGCATACGTGTATGCCTTTTATGCAGGCACTGGAATTTAGACAACTGACACTGCAATTGGCAAATTTGCAAAGGAGGGTGCGAACGGTGTGATCATTGGGAAGATGCTACCCAAAGGACCAAAGTGTAGGGCAAGGACAAGAGACCTCAGAGCTGAGTTTGTAACACTGAGTCACTCCTGCTCTTCTGAGTGCTTCCACACCTGCTGAACTTCCCTACACAAGCAGGTTCACCGACATCCATGGGGAAGGCATAGCTGAGGAAAAGTAATTGCCAATGCGCCAGGAGAAATTATTAGCTAATCGACCTACCCAATTTTCACGTCTTTTAAAGTCTAAACAAGCCCCAAGGCAAGGTGATTTTATGGCTGGGTCTACTATCATGTCAAAGGAAGGAGATGAACGTAACTCCAGGAAAGAAGAAAGGTCAAAGCAGTAACAAACAAGTGTAAAGACAGCAGCAGAGAAAGCAGGAGTAGTGTGGAATGAATTGTCATTAGCTAACATATTAAAATGGGGAGGAGGGGAAAGCAGAAGAAAGTTCTAAGAAGGAGGAAAACTCCAGAATGAAGCAAGAACAAGGGGTTCTCCAAATATGCTGAAGGATCAAAATTAATCCAGATTAGTTGCAGGAAAAAACATGATACTTCTGTCTGTTGATGTGGAGATGGGGTGTGGGTGGTGAGAACATGAGAAATGGCTAGTGCAGGGGAAATTCCTTCTGAAGTTGCTTTTCAGTTCTAAAATCATCTGAAAATGACCTGGATCTTGATGAGATTAGTCCTAGATGCCTCCCATGCTGGCTGTTTGTATGGATCCTTTGTGTTGGAATTAGGACTCCAATGCAATGAACGTTGTCTCAAATAGGTGTAGCTTGGAAGAATAACCCTGGAGTCATTGTAAAGGGGCACAGGCTCTTGTTCATCTTTCAGAAATTCCTTATGGTGCTATAGGGTCCTCTTCATTGCCGCTCTGCACTTCAACCTTTGTGACCGCTGGAGTACTGCCATTGCAGCATCCTCCACAGCTTTTCTCTTGACAGGACTTCAGAAAATTTCACCTAGTAGAAAATACTCTTTGACAAAGCCTTGGCTCTCATGTTACTATAATTAATCAACTGATTAATGCATTTGAGTGTTTGTGGGTAGGTTTGAAATTAATCCTAACAATGTTCACATAAATCTGCTGGGAAAACACAGAAGATGAAAGAAAAAACAGAGATAAATACATCTAGAAAGATTTTATGTTAAACTTTCTCTTGCTGTCTGCAATAAATTGGCACATTCCTGGCGGGCATTACTGTCAACGCAACTTAGGGAGATACTACAGGGAGCTTAGAATAATCGCAATTCACGGGTACAGGGAAGCAGGAGGTGAATTAAAGTTGGGCAAGTTTCAGCCTTGCGGTGTACCTGGTAGGTAGAATGCCAGGGAACTGGCCTGTAGGAGGGCACTGTACTGTGAAGGGTCCCAGAATTTGGAAAAAAAAAAGTGAATGTGTGGTTCGTTGAAGGTGGGAGAACAAGTGGGAAGGTCGGGAGGCTCATGAAAGCACTGAAGGTTTTGGTGAGGAGGGTGCCTTCAGCAGTGGTGGGGCCAGGCGGGTGTCCCAGAGGCCAAGGGGAGGTCATGCTCGCAGGGATGAGCAAGCCCTGACGTTTCAGCGCCGGAGCAATTCTCCTGCCGGCTGGAGGAAGTTCTGTGGTGGAGTTATGCAATTGTGCTCTACGAGGTTTTTCTCTGCAGAGTTTTTGCTACTTGCAACTGTTGAAAAGTGGATGAGGTGGAGCCTTGGGATCAGCTTGTAGGATATTTCTCTGGGTTTAAGGAGTCCTGACCAACCTGCATTACGGGCACAGAGAGAGGGGCTGCTGCTGGGAAACTGATCCCTTACAGTGTTCATCCTTTTTTAAAGGAATTTGATATGTTGGACTCTTTTGCTCCCTTGGTTTCCTTTTGAAAGCGTCCACGTCGGCAGGAGGTAGGTAAGGCGAGCAGCAGTTGCCTTTGGGATTAATTGGGGTGCCCCAACCCAAGGTGCTCTGCTTTTCTGCTTTACTCTTTTGCAGCTTGTTGCGCTGAAGCATTTTATTTTTTTTTTTAAGGGAGCTACTACGCTCTCCCTATCTACAGGAAACAAGAATTTAAAAAAAAAAAAAAAAAAAGGAAGCATTTGGCCAGGAGCCCAGCTCGGTGACTGAAGAAGTAGGGAACCTGGAGTAAGTTTAGCTACCAGGACACTGCAGGGCAGAGCGGGTCCGCGGTGGATGTTAAGGGGCTCGGAGACACGCACGTGATGCCCGTTCCACCGCGCGAAGAAGCTTTGCGCTCTTAGCCGACTGTCCTGGCCCTGTGACTACGAGGGAAGCTGTTGGTCTTGGGAGGGGATAAAGCTCTGTGTAAATGAGAAGAGAGGAGTGTACCGGAGTGCTATGGAGGGCAGGAACTTTGTTGCTGTGACTTTTACAAGCCTTCAAGGGTAAGATTTAACACTTTCCTTCCACTTGTTTGTTTTCTCTGCCAGTTTTTTTTGGGGGCAGAAAACTTGCGTTTTTTTTTTTTTTTTTTTTCTCAGACCCCAGAGTGTTGCAAAGCATAATCAAAGCGTTTGGGGTTGAGCTTTATCCGCGGGCGAGCCGATAGACTTCTGGGTGGGGTGAGCTGGGCTGTGCATGATTTCAAGCAGCAGCAGCAGCAGCAGCCGGCCGGGGAAGCGGCTATTGTTCGCATTGTTTCGGGGGGAGCAGAGTGCAGCCTGCGTTTCTCTTCGGGAACTCTCTCTGCCTCCCCTCTCGATGGGTAACTTGAGCATTGTGACTGATTTCCCCAAAGGAGCTCAATGCAAATTTTCTACTGCCATCCTGGTGTCAGTTTAAAGAGTGTTTTAATGAAGACAGATGGAGGATATTGGATCATTACTTTAAAATGTGGCAGATAACAGACTGAGTCTGTTTCCCAGCAATTACAGCTAATTGCATTGGCACATTTGAGTGTAGGGGGTAGGAGCAGGCAGTTTCATGGGTTTCTGTATGTATAGCTTGGAACAGCACCAAAAAATAGCCGGAGGGGTAGCTCGCCTCATCCAGGATACCTCTTTGGGTATTTAAAAAGCTGGAGAGGTTTCAGGGATACTTTCCAACTCTTTGCATGGAGCTTGCTGATTTAAACCGGAGTCACCGCTCCTTTCGTAAACCCTGATGCCAAGCGTCATCATATATAACTTCTTAAACTTACTCCAGGTTGAATTCAGGCAAATCTGCCTTCAGCCTCGAAAGAGTGTTATTCTGGGATTAAAAGCAGAACTTCGGTTGTCCATCCTGCAGCTCGCTTTCTATGTTTCCCTCTTGCAAAGCAGGTAGTGGTACAACACGTGCTACTCCCTGTTTTGCTCCTGAGGTATGCAAACACAAGAGGATGCAAGGAGGAGCGGAGAAACACAAATGCTAATGTATCCCAAGGTTAAAAGATGATTAGGAGTAATTATTCCTGGTGGCTGAAATTTTTGTGTTTGCTTTCAATAGGAGAAAGCAAATGCATTGTACTCTTTGGAACAAAACTTTGAACAATTTGACTGAATCGGTTAGTACATCAGAAGTTTAAAGGGATGCCTGTGCAAAGATGCCTCTGTGTGGCACATCACAAGGTCAGTCCATGCCAGGTGTGCCAGGCCTCCACATGGCTCTTGCCAAGGCGTTAGCAAACATTGCACTGTGATGTCCTTCACCGTGACACCTGGCAGTGAACACGGCTCTCCTGCTTTAGGGCCTGACGTTGTGCACCCCCGTAGCAGGCATGGAGAAAACAGGGAGTTGGGGCACCTAATGTCTTTTAAACCTTCAGTGGTTTTTTTCTGTTGTGCTTCCAATTCCAGATTAAAGTGATACATGTTCAAAATCTGGGGATGTATATTTGGTTTGTCTTGTGGTATTTAACAGCATCACTCCACCAAGTGCTCCACAGGGCAGCATGGGCAGTCTTGAACCTTGTCTGTCACAATGCCCGGTGCTTGGGATCTACTTTCTCATATACTGATCTATTGGTTGGGTATTTAGTATTTTAGCATTAAAGTTCCAAGACCTGTGGGTATTTGTGATTGTTACATGAGCTATATGTAGAGGAAAAAAAAAAATTAAATTATAAATGCTTCTCACATGCAAAACCTGACCTGACATAAAAGCTGGTGAGTGAAGGCATGACATGCTTTGTGAATTTTTACTTTGACAGGGCTATTTAAGCTTTTTAGGGTGTATACATACCATACTATGTTTGGTGGCAAAACTGACTGGAGAAACCTTGTTCTCCTGCCTAATTCCCCTGGACTCTGTGTGCTTGTTTCTAGCGTTACAGCATGATTTGCTGCCCCCTCAGATCTACTAAAACCACTGCTCGGGCAGGAATTTTGTTCTGTACCAAACTACGCCCCATGATCTGGATTAAAATAACCCTTCCAAAAAATTACTGTATTTAACATGGATCATTTCACAGAGTCTGGGAACAAGGTGATGGGAGCAGAAGCACAAAGTATTTATCATTGAATCTCATGTAGCGGCATCCAGAGAAACAGGGCCAAGAAATTAGCCATGTTTTCCATCTGCAACATCTGCTTTCCATTCATCCGACTTGTGCCATGGCTTTTCTTAGTTAAATTACCCCTTCTCAGAAGGAGGCTGTAGCCTTTGCAAATTCCACGTGCCGCAGCTCATGGCAACCTGCCCCTCGTGCAGGAGGAGCTCAGCGTTGTCAAGCCAAAATCTGGCTCTCGTCTCTGTTCAATAAGTCTGAACTTGGTTTCTGAGAAAGTGTGCCTTCCCTCTTCAAGACCCATCAAAGTAGCTTCTTGCTGTGGATATTAAAGTGCCCAAAGCCCATGATTAAATGGTTAGAAGCCATAAAGCAGGTCTATTGTTTTTGCAGAAGTGTAAGCTGTAGCTAGACAGTCTGTAGAGCACTGTAGGTACAAAAGCCTTCTCTAGTGAGGAGTGGTAATTTATTCATAGCTTATACCCCTAAATCCCCATAAATGAGGAACTGGGAATTTGAGCTTTAAATCATTTTTGTTACAGGCTCTGGAAACATGGGGACATAACACGTGTCCTGTTAGGCAGAGGAGCTGGACCTCCATGATTACTGGTTGATTACTAAACAGTGCAGGGTACCAGGAGTAAACAGAAATGAAAAAAAAAACAACAACAAAACAATTGAGTGGAAAATGAAACAGCAAATAAAAAAGTCCATAAGGGCTGACACAGACTGTGGAAGGCAACTTGAGGACATTTAGGCTGTGCTTCACTTTGCATCTGAAAATAGCTGGTGCCAGGGAAAATGAAGGCAGCCAGGAAATTGCCTCTTTATCGTGACTACAGAAAGTTTTTGTCTGTTTTATGGCTTTCGATCAACTCAGGAATAGGAGACTGTGAAGATGTCTTACCAAAATTTAAGAAGTACTACATGCCACATGAAAATGAAACACAAGAGACATCATTTTTTTTTTTTACAGAAAGCACAAAGGGAAATTAAAACAGTAGCAGTGAATGTGAGTGATACGAGGCTGAAGACCCATCACTGCAACTTTGGAGGGATTTAAAAAATAGACATGTAAAGAAGAGTGAACAGGGATACGAATTTTGGTTACAAGTGGGATCTGGAAAAAAAAAAGTACCCTGGGGGAGATTGTTGATAGATACAGGTGCAAAGATCTTGGACCCTGCAGGTAGGATTGCAAGTCCAAATCACCCCAAGAAAAAGACCTGGGACTGCAAGGCAAGCAGAGCCAGGGTCAGATGAGAGACCACCTCCGGCTGTAGATGTTGTGATAGCTAAAAAAAAAAAGGGAGCAGTACCCAGAGCACCACCAAAAGGGACAACTCCACCATCATTGGCCTAGGTTTGTTTTCGTACTTGCAAGGCAATGGTCAATGAATTCGCAGACTGAAGACAGTGTGAAGGTGTGCTGGGACAAACTGGGCTGTGAGCAGGCAGGCACTATAGCCAGCGCCAGAGTGGCTTGCTGGGTAAAGGAGAATGAGGATTAGATGCGTGACTCAATAACAAAGCCACAAAGGACGATATTTGCAATATTATGAAAATAAAAGGTACATCTCAGTGCAATAGGGGTGTGTCAAGCCCTTAATGCTGTTGTGTGTGCGTACCCATTGCACACGGACACGTTCTCAGATGATCTTGTGGTTTGAGCAAGCCAGGAATTGAATTTTGCATAAAGGACCAGCTCAGCTTGGGAAGGATTTGTAACTCCAGGGCTTTAACCAAGTAAGCAGCTATCAGAAATCTGTGTGATGGAAACGATGTACCAGAGAGGTAATCGGTAGAAATGGGTATGGCAAAGTTATCACCCACATCAGCCCTAAAAGACAAAGTTTTATGGGAATGATGAGCCTGTAAGGATATTTGTGCTGGCCATGATGCTAACTTAAATTTGCTGCTTAGTGAAGATGTTCAATGAATGCAATCCTGATCAAATATGCTGAGAAACTGAAGGAATTAAAGATGCCCTCCATGCCAAAATAGTGCATTGCTGCAGTCTTGTTGTCATACTGCGGTCATGCCAGAAACCGGTGATTAAAGAATCACAGTAATTAACAAAAGCCATGTGTCAGAGCTGAAGGAAGTTTCAGGTTTTTTGTTTGGGATCTTAACTCCATTGTTTGTTTCGTGTTATTACCGCTGAAAGAAGGCTTGTAACCACCCCCTCTTCTCTGCTCCCCCACAAATATAAACATCGTTTTTTCCCCTCTGCTGAAATTATATGCCTTGCCAGTTGAGAGCACAGCTGGGAGAAGTCTGGCAGTTGCGGATAGTCTTTCTAAAACATTTGGCAAGTACAGCCAAATCCAGAGTTCGGCAGTGTAACCGTATGATGATTACCACCAGCCAACCCCTGCATCCTTGTGCAGCCTGTGGACAGTGATTATCAGACCTGTGGCTCCTGGTGCTCTAGGAAATCTGAGGTCCTTACCGCTGGGTGTGTGGGTAGCGTGTCACACTCCTCCCTCGAGCGTATGGGGAGCTCTCAGGACTGTTTTGTAACACATAATAGTAGCTCTAAAACGTGAAGAAATTAGGTTGAAAATGATCGACTGAGGTCGGTTAGGGATGGAAAGTAAGGTTGGTCAGCAAGGCTGAGAAAGCTTTAGGTTGTGACATTGAATATTGTAAGTTTAAGTGGTTTAGCTCCATGGACAGAGAAATTTTGGGGAGAGGTGTTCCAGCATTTGTTCCAGAGAGCAGAAACAATTGGATCTACATGGGTGAACAGAAAAGGAATCACACTCCAGCACAGTGGTCAGAGGGGCTCCTGAACACGGCGGTGGGTGGCAGGGAGCACCGTGCCAGGCTGTGCAGAGCTCATGGTGGGCGGCACTTAGCTGGCTGGCAGGCATTTACCTGCTGCTGTTTGCTTTATCTGAGGCTCATTGAATTGCAGCCGCTAAATATAGCTTTACTTTAACATCTGGAATAGAGATCTGCGCAGATACTGTAGAGTTTTCCTTAGAGTTTACCTTCATTGTCTGAGCAGACATGAAGCTGAAGCTTGCAGCGGGCACTGTCCAGTGACGATGTACAGGCATAGACTGTATTTGCATCTGTGCATTTCCAAAATACGACATATTTGCTATACTTATCTCCTTAGACACCCTTGCTTCTGCACAGAGAGCATAGGATGAAGTGCAAAAACTTTGTTCTGCCACCTAGAAAACTTGTTCTTGGTAGATTACGATTCCCTCAGATGTCTCAGCCTGGCTCCACTGGCCAGTTAAGCAACTGGTACAACATTCCTGTTGAGTTGGGCTCCTCTAGGCAGTACCAGCTTAACCCATGCTCACGGATCTTCACAGGCTTTTGCAGCCAGGAGGGGAGGAGGTGTACTCAGAGCTGTAGAGATGAGTCCACCCTACACGTGGAGGGTGACCAGCAGATGGACAGCAATGGGATCCAGCACATCGTGTACAGGCAGATGTACAAGAAACCAGTGCTTCCTGTTGCTTCCTCCTCTTCAGGGAGGTTGGTCTTGCCTCTGGGTAGTCACACAGTTCCTCTGTACCTTAAGTAGCCCTATGGGTCTATTTCTCCTTTTCATACAAGGCCAAGTTAGTAGGAATGTCCTTTTCAGTCTCTCCTCCACCGGCCCCTTCTTTGTGCTGTGTCAGGAGACGAACAGATCAAAATGTCCAAGGTAAAGTAATGGCCATGGTGCTTAGGGGTTTGGTTCTCTCGTTTCATGGGCACAGAATTATATGTAAGTGCTGCATCATGTCACACTGCGGGACTAGAAAGCCCCATTGCTAAGAGCCTCATCCAACCTAGCCTTGAACGTTTCCCCATCCCTGGAAACATTCAAGGCCAGGTTGGATGAGGCTCTGGGCAACCTGATCTAGTCGGGGATGTCCCTGCTCTTTGCAGGGGGGTTGGACTAGATGACCTTTGAAGGTCCCTTCCAACCCAAACTGTTCTATGATTCTATGATTGTGAATTACTTTCTCTTTTCTCTTGCAGAATTTCCATGGAGTTGGACTAAAATAAAGTTCTGGGATGTCTCTATTTGGGTTAAAATTTGGAAAGAAGAAATTGAAAGGTAAGTGAGGCCTGGTCATGCCATTGTCACGGGTGACAAGCTCAGGAATGTAAATACAGCACACGTGTGAGCCCTTGAGATGGTGTTTGTGAGCATGTCTTACACCCACCGAGCAGGGAGGGAAGACACACTTTCTTTACTTTTCCTGCATTTCATACTGCCTTGGAGGAGTGCTGCAGCCTGTGTGCCAGTGAACGGGGGGACTCCCGCAACAGAACAGGCTGCAAAGTTTGTGCTCTGTCACGGCACATGACTGGCGTGGGGAAGCTGAGCTTTGGTGTTTTTTCTGTGAGGATCTTTCAAAGGAGTGGGTGGATGAGCAATGCACAGTGCTCTCTCGCAAGGAGTTTATAAAATACGCTAGAAGAAAGTGAGTGTGAAGGTCTGATGCAGTGTTCTGATGATGAAATGTGTTGATGGCAATGGCCCAGATATTCCCTTCAAGGAGAGGTAGGAAGAAGAGCAAACTGTAGAGGTGCACACTGAAAGCACCCCAAAAGCTGCTGAAGGGAACACTAACTCTGAAGGAGGAACCAGAGCCTACGTAATTCCCTCCCTGTGAGCTCCACCTGGCATCAAACAAATGGGTGTGGAGATAGGGAGCAACCATCCTCTGCAGCACAATCCTCAACAGACTTTGCAGCAGAAACCCCTGAAGAGATGACTTCTCGGAAGAAGTCCAGCAGGAGGGCTACCAGCGTGTCCTTAGAGTGGGCCAGCTTCCTACAGCCTTTTAGTGTGCATCTTCATCAGGCATTGCCGCAGGAGACACTGAACAGTCTTGTGTTTTACCACTTCACCTCCAGGCCCAGGGCACAATCTCTGGTCGGGGATCCAGGTCTGCAGACACTGTGAAGTTTGCCTCTTCACCTTCCCAGGGTGCTCCTCCTTGTATTTGATGAATGCAGAGATTAGTGCCCTACTCGTTTTGACATGAAATGAATGTTTTCCCAACCTCTCTGAGCTGAGAAGTCTGAATAGCTTTTTCCCACAGGTTTATTTTTGCAATTGTGCTGCTGTTTCCCCTTCCTTCCTGGGGCAGATCATGAGCCTTGATGTAGAGACAGGGGTGTCTATTTGCTACTTCCCTCATCCCGGGAGAGGAGGTTGTGATTGCTCCCGGGGAAGGATCTCTGCCAGCCCAAGGTCTCTTTCTCCATCTTGGCTTTGGAGATGAGGGAGCACAGGCTTGTCTGTGAGCCACCATTCACTCAGAGCATCCCTGCTTCTAGAGCGGTACTTGTTCTGATTATCAAAAAGATGATGTTGCTATATTAGGGAAATATTGTGTTTTGCTTGGCCCTGTATGTGGGCTTTAGTAGAGCAGTGTTCAGCCTCCCCTTCAACCAAGTGTCTAAGAAACTAATATCTTTCTAGATATAAAGGAGCATACTTCATAGGGAAAAAATAGTTTATTTTCATTTTTATGTGCTTTTGATCACCAGTTCAAAACCAATGAATTCAAACTGGAGGAAGTTCAGAGAAGGATAAGGGAAACTGGTGTGATAAGAGAATGAGGAACTTCCATAACAGGAAGATAAAAGAGCTTTTCCTCTCCTTTTATTTGTAATTCTTTTTCCTTACAGCCCAAAATCTGAAAGGGCAATGATTGTTCCTTGCAAACATTTCACTGGAGTAAATGCCAGGGTTAAAGTGCTATTTTAATCCAGCAGTTTATAAGCCTTTGCTGCTAGAGACCGGATGAGGTTCTTTGGGGAACAACCTGTGCACACATCTGGGAGAGACAGTACTGCTCGTGGAAAGACCAAATTTCCATTTCCAAAAACAAAGCTGGAGCCCTACTGAAGAGCCATGCTTGTGGTATGGCTTTCATAGGAGGGAATGGATTACCTCAGGCATCAGCTGCTGAAACAGGGGTCGGGATTGCTCCACTGAGAACCACTAATATTTTGTAGTTTCTCTCCAGCAAGGCATGTCTGCTTCCACATGAGCTGAGATGCAGGCAAAATTAGGAGGGTTCTTTCAGGGTGGATATATTTTAACAAGACAGGCTACAGGTAAGAGGTTTTTACAGTTTTATGTTCTTCATCAATCATGATGTTCTACATCATCAAGGATGTAACCAAAACTCAACTTCACAGAGCAGTAATTTGTAGTGTCGTCAGACATAACAAAGGCTGTTGGAGGAAACCAGTTCCTAGAAGACCAAACCTTACTGAAGCTCTTCAGCCCAAGCGGAGAAGTACATCTCTCAGATAAGCATCAGCAGTGTTTCTGTGGAGAAGACGCCCAAGATCTTTTACCCCGAGGTTTAACCTACAATGAAGATTGATGAAACAGAGAGGAATGGTGAGACTTTCGATTCATGGAGCATATGGGAAGAAATACGGATCAGGCCTTGGCAGTAGTTGATACATGTGGAATACTTCTGATGACAGGCTTGATCCTGTGGCAGCTTAACTCAGCAATGGAGCTTCATCTCTTGAAGGTGCGGATGGTCAAGTACAATCTACAAAATGAACAGAAACAGGGAACACAGAGAGCTCATCTGCAAATAGCCTCATCCCAAGGTGTGTGCTTCCAGTCAATGTCAAGAACAGGCATTGCTGTAGCTTCATCTCCAAAGCCCAGCCGAGAGGCATTGTGAGAGGAAGAGGATGGATCTAAATTGAGCCAGGGCTTTTGGAAAGCTCCATTGGGTTTTCCTTCTTGCTGCTATGGACAACCTGCTCTCCAGGGCACCTGGGTTTTGAGCAGCTGGGCTCTGGGCAGAGCTTGGCGAGGATGAGCAGCTCCGTACAGAGAGGGCAGCCCAAGACCGGCCCTACAGACACAAAGCTTTGCTGCCTTCTGGGACTCCCATTCAGAACTTGTAGGAAATGTCCTACCACAAGGGACATTGAGTATGAAAAATATATTTATTTTTACATAATTTCCCATGAGGGAAATAACTGTGAATTGAAAAACTTCTCAAAGTTCTTTTCAAAGCTGTATTTATTTTTATGATTTTTACATCACTTCCTATCACTGTGTATTGCTGTTATTAACAACATATGCAATTGTGTCAAGCTGAGGCTTTACCAGCATGTCGAGGAGATACTGTTTTCTAGTAAAGGAAGTTAAATGTGCCAGCCAGTCACTGTCAGGCTAGTTCTTAAAATAAAAACAAATTATTATTTCAGCTGCTTTAGTTGGCATGCTGATATTGGTCAAAATACTGTCAACTACCATTATAAAAAAACAGCATATAAAGTGATATAAAATTCAAACCAAATTTGAAAAAATAAATTTTTCAAAATCAAAAATTTTCAAAATTAAAATTTTCAAAAATGAAGAAGAGAGAGAATTCCCACTGCTAATATATTTGAAAAGGGCATATGTTCATTCTGAAAACAAACATGAAAAGATGTAGATGCCTCTTGAGAAACAGCCTGTTGCAAGGCATTTCTGAGATGTGGTGAGTCCCTGCCCCTTGCCCAGAGCCAAGGCAGGGTGAGACATCGCTGGGAGCAGGGAGCAAAGGAAAACCAGAACTGGTATTATTGCAGATGTGGAAAAGCAGAGGTAAGGCAGCCTCTGTCCCTTCGCAGAATAACCTAAAAAGGATTTTTTTTTTTCTGGTTTGAAGTTACCTAGCAGTTCTTCCAGGCCTGAGTCCCAGGAGTGCTGTTTGATCATGTTTTGTACATACTGGGAAAATCTCAGGCATCCTTTAGGAGCTCTCTTTTCTCGTTTTCTTCCTTTTTATGGTGATAATATCAAACACTGCTTTTAGAAAAGGGCAGGATCTAATATTCAGCTTTATCTTCATATTAAAAATTTACTGGACCTGAGGCAGAAATAATTCCAGTTCACCCTCAAGATTTTTTAACTTCAGACCTTGCACGCGCTGCATGAAAATGGAAATATGTCAGTACCTCTCCTAAGTGGGGCCTCTGTTAGTGATGCCAGAAAAAAAAATAATTGCATTAAAACCGGGGACGTACAAAATGTTTTACCTGCGTGGGAAATTCCAGTTGCCATGTCGTGTTTGTTTAGTGCTAGCAGGTGGCTGAGCTCAGTACCAAGCAGCAAAGACACAATCCATGACCACAAAAGTGTATTACTTCTTGCATTTCATTTCTTCAAGAGGAAGGAGGATTCTTAATATTTTGAGGCAACATGACAGGATAAAGGAGATCTTTATTTAATAATGGAGGAGCAAGCAGGAGGCAATAGGGCTAAACCCATTTATGGTGGTGTATCTGAATTCTCTTGCCCCAGGTTTTTTCAAATTAAATCCCTCACACTCAGTACAAGGTTGTCCGTTCCAGAGATGAAAATGCATGTGATTGGCAGCGTCAATCCTCCTCAGCCACAGCAGCCAGAGAGGGTCTGTAAAGGAAGGGGCATCTGCACATCAAAAATGCGCAATTCTGTAACATGGAGCCCTGGAGAGCCCCTCCTTTGAGTCAATAATAAAAAAATCACGTTTGTTTGCCAGGCAGCTGGGCATGTTCCTGCTCTGAGCAGGGCTTGGCTGTGACCTTCTTCCCTGTTTCCATCCCACCAGGTTCCCACCGCTCCTCCTGCCCCAGCCATGCTCGCTGCACCCTGCCAAGCTCCGGCTGTGGCTCAGGGCAGGGATGGGCTTCGGTTTCGTGCCACAGAGCAGGCGGCACCAGGCCGGTTACAGCATTAGGTTGATGCTCGGGAATGAGCGTTCGGCTTTTGTCTGCATTCTGGACTGGCTGTGAAACGTAGATATTTAACCAGTGCGAACCTCAGACCTTCACCCACGTATCCTCTGGTCCATATTAAGTGTTGAGCTTGTTGGCTAAAGATTTGGCTTTGGTTTTGCGTCGAGTTAGCTCAGTGCAGCTCTGGTCCCAGCAAGGCGCTGCTGTATGATGAATGTGAAATCCTGTGATATCGCTGCTGTAAAAAAATAACCCTCTTCTCTTTAACCCAACGGTAGAGACTCTACCCAGGTACACCAGCTGCAAATGGAGAAAATTGTTGCGTGCTTCCTTCATCTCTCATGGTGGCAAAAAGGGACAATTATTGCTATAAAGTGAAAGGAGATTTTGGCTACTAGCTTCTATAACAAACTCCCTAAAAGCAGTGATTTTAGTTGCCTAATACAGTATACAATTACTTGCCCTCTCCCATGGAGTTGCCTTTCAATGGAGACTGTAATTCTCTTTTTTGGGGGGAGGATAGGGGTGCTGACACACCATGGCAGGTCTCAGTTACTTGTGCTCAGAGTAACAGTCCAGCAAAGACCAAAAATAAGGGCCAGGCTTTGTCTGCTTGTGAAGAGATGGGTGCTGGATGCAAGGTGGCACTTGTGCTGCTGCCGAGAGTTGATACCAAGAGCTGGGTGACACAGTGATGATGAGGTCCCCAAAAGTGGGGTCGACAGAAGTAGAAGGGAGATGGAACAGGAGGAGGTGGAAGGAGACAGATGATGAGGTTTGAAACAAAAAGCGTGGTGCAGCTGGTGGAGGTCTTCTGAGGCTGCTTACAGCCTGTTGCAGGAGAGACATGCATTAGAGTCTCGGGGAGGTCAGGTATGTGCCCTTGGGAGCAGAATAACCGTGTTACAGCTTTCACAACGTGGTACTGGTAAGGTTAATAGCTTTGCTGAGAGCCGCTCTGCAAGGGAAGCTGGGGAGATGAGGCCAGCTCCTGGATGCCGCTCTTTATAGCTGGTCCAGGGCAGCGTTTGTGCTCTTGAGGTCGCTTGTTTAAAGGGCGGAGTAGGGATAATTATTTTTACAGAGTTTGTGTTGTCTCTGCTCCCTTGTCAGGCTTAGTTACGCTGGCACTCCCTTAATTGGGCAGTGTTCGCTTCATGCATGAGGGATCAGGCCCTAGTTTGTATAGGACTTGGCAAATTTCAAGCAGCCCTTAACCTCCTGTTTCTTGGAGCCACAAGAACTAATATCTACAAAATTTTTCCAACAGCCTGTTGAAAGCATTGCTCTTGGTGCATGCTCCTTAGCATAAACAAGAAACAAATTTCCAGGCTGTCTGACCACATCTTGAATCTAACCTTTTGCAGGACTTTTCCATGCAGCAGTCCTAAATTGGGGAGACTGGTGGGCTGGCCAGTTACATTTATAGCTGATTTTTGGCAGGGGTTTAATTTTATTAAATACAGATGTTTTTCTGTGGTTTAGCTCCTAAACCTGTCTGCCTGAGAAAACAGCCACTTTCCCTGTGACTTGGTCTCAGTGGTTAGACCAAGAACTGGGCACTAAGCCATATTTATGTACGCTGAGTTTCCACTGATGAATAATTTAAAATAGTTTTCAGTGGCAGTGAAATGATAACTTGGAACACAAATCCCATTCCTTCTTTCCAGTGATTTGTGACTGCAGTTTGCAGAAGCAGAAAGTTCGAGCTGCTTAGAGACACAAAAAAAAAAGTTTGAAGAAATGAAAAACTTCTCATCTGATAGCCCTTCAGCTTTCCACTCCCTTTTTCCTCAATGCTTTCAGAATCAACAGGGCATGATAAGACATGCATGCTTGGATGTACAGCCAAAATACCCTGAGCTGTGTTTTCCAGGCAAAGCTGCTGTAATGCCTGACTTTCCCTAACTTTGTTTATTGTGATCATCCAAGAGGCTTCATTTCTGTCCAAACAGTTCGAGAAACAAGTAAGAGTCGTCTGGTCTGTAGCAGCTGAGAGCTGCTGGTTTAGGAGGCACAGCGGCAGGACCTCACGGTCTTCTGCTGGTGAAAAAAACACGGAGGCAGCGCTGCCCTGTGCGTGTGGTTGGCAGTGGTTCTCCTGGGGTGCAGCCCGAGGACAGAAAGTTCTGCTTGCTGATGTTTTTGGATGAGGCAGCCTTTGCAATTCACGGTGGTTGTTCTTGCTTTAGCCAAAGGTACTGGCTGTTATCCAGTAAGGAAAAGAAAAATCTTGCCACTAGAAGTTAGCGTCTTGTTTTGGCCTTGAGGGACAGCACCTCTGAGAGGGCTGACGGCTGTCAAGAGCTTGGGTCTCCAGAAAGGGACAAGTCCTGGTATTCAGGATGGATATGCTATGGCACAGCAGAGACTTTCCAGTCAGTTTTGAGACAGGTTTGTTGCTATCTGGGGCCTTCAGAAATGGGTTGTCCTAGAAAACCTGCCCTTAGGTACCATACTATCAGGGACAGGAGGGAAATGCCTTGAGTGAGTTTCACTTGCTGGTTTTTCTTTCATGTCCCACTGCTTCACGTTTCTGTGCCATCCCTAAGCTGCCTGCAGTTATTTCTGTCCCCCACATAAAAGCCATTTCTCTCGGAGAGCGCATCTCTCCCTGTGCGGGAAGCCAGGCTGCTGTCCCCACTGGAGCAGATACACGTGTGGTTTCTTTTGAGGAGCATTTAAGACCCTGGAAGTCAAATGCACACGTCAGATGCCTCTTCCCTGGCTGCACAGACCCTAGGGGCAGGCTGAGGACGGAGAACAGCTCCTCACACCCCCAGCAAGCCCTGAGGGGAGCAGAGGAGCTCGTGGCACATCCAGCTGCTGCGAGCAGCGTTTGGCTTTCTGCTTCTGCCTGCAGTCCCCTCGAGGGCTGCCCTGCCTATGAGAAACAGAAATTCACTGAGGACTTCAGAGCCTCTCAGAAGGTGCTGTATGACCCCGAGTCTATGCTGAGACCCTGCGTCTCACGTCCTGGCATGGGAATATATAGCGAAGGGCTCCATCCCAGATTATCAGTTCTGCGTCTCTTCGTGCCTCCTCTGTCCAACGTGTGTGTCCGTGGCTTCTTCTGGTGATGCAGCTGGCTGTGGGCAGCGTAGACAAGGCTGTTTCTTGCAAGTGCTCAACCTTTCGTTCCCGGGTCCCCACAGATCTTTGCCCAGCTTGTGCTGCCCCACGTAAGCACCTGGTGCCTTCCAACAGCTCTGTCCCTGCCTGCCCGTTCCCCTACCCAGGACCAACACGGGCTCTGCAAGAGTGCTGGGCTCTGTAGCCCGGTAGGTTTTCACGCTTTGTAATCTATTCCTGTTGACATTAAAGCCATTTATCTTCTGTGGCATTCATTCCAGGACCAGACTCGGAGCCCCTGGGGAGGCGATCACAGTAGCACTTGCTGTATGGGAGGAAACGTGCGAGTGTTGGGAAGTTCTGTTTTTAACAAATAGCTTTATCTTTCGTTTGCTTTGATGGTACTGATTGCTCTCAGGGAAATTCCCAAAGGGGCACACAACACAATAGCTGAAGCCCTGCAAGCTTGGACCTCTTGCGCTCTCCCTCTGTTTTCCTCTAGGACATCAGACAGGTTACTCTGATCTCTCTGCACATTGTTCTCCCCATTGTGAAAGACCAGGAAAATGTGTCTGAGGAAAGCAGTGAAGGATTAAGCACTTTGAGGGTCTTTAATGAAGCCTCTGTGGTTGGTCTGAAGCACCCAGTTGGGGCAGGGAGGAGCTGATTTGCTGAAAATGCCAGGCACGGCTAGGTGTGCCTAAAGAAAGGGAAAAGCACATTTACCTGCTAGCATAGCTTCACATCAGTAATTAGAGGGCTTGATGAAAACAGCCCACAGACAGAGACAAAAAAAAATGGTGATGTGAAAAAGGGCTTAAAAATTAGGGATGGTCTGTTATTTATAGGGTTATTGGAGGGAAAGGAGGAAGGATAGCAGTTCACTACACTGAATGGCTTAGACACTTGCTAATGCAAGAGTGAATAAACAGGAAAAACTAGATGTCTTAACACATCATTTAATAGACATGTGCTGGGATAACTCGTGAGGCTGGAATATTAATAGAAAATAATAAAGCTTATTCTGGAAAGGTAACAGAGGTTTTCCTTATATGTCTGTGTGCTTTGAGATCCAGCGTGAAGAAAGAGATGAACAAATTGCAGATCTCTGAGTAACTCTACAAGGAACACAGGCAGAGCAAACCAAGAAGGGCAGTCTTTTATGAAACAAATAATACAGTTTTCTGAGAGACAGGGCATAGTGATAAAGGAAGAATTGTAGCTCTGCAGAGGCAGAGCTGGAGAGGAGCATAGGAGAACAGGACCTGATCAGCTGACACAGGGTTTTGCAGCAGAGGTGGGTAATTTTTTTGAGCTAGAGAGGAGGCTGTTCCAGAACGGATTCCCTCCAACAGGGAGGAGCTGGCTCATCATGTGAAAGGAGGAGGGAGTGTAAACGGGAATGATTACAAAATGATGCTATGATATTAGGAAAAAGTGACAAGAGCACAGTGTTTGAAATGGACTTCAAGAAGGAAGTCTTCAGTAAATATGAAAAACTAGTAACTGAGATCTCATGGGAAGGAAATCTGGAGTGGAGGGGGAATTGAGTAGAGCTGTCGTTTCCTTAAATAATTGATCTTAAGTTATCATCTTCAGGGAAGGCTCAGAAGGATGAGTGTAAAGTGAAATAACAAGCTCTTCATTCACTTCAGCTGGGGGAAGGATGCCTCTAGAAGGTGCAAAGCAGCTTGTTTTATCCAGCACAAAGTGTGTGGAAAAGGCTCAAAGAGAGAAAAAGCTGTTGAGGACATAAAGGGCAATAAAAGTTGTTCTGTAAAAACTGGGACCTCTGGGGTTCTGTAATCCTTCTAGTAAAAGGGAGATCAAAGACAGTTTATGTCTGCTACTCGGTGAAAAACGCATAGCAAACAATGCTAAGAAATCTGGGGTTTGGTTGTGGGTTTTTTTTGTTGTTTTTTTTTTTTATTTTTTCTTTAGACATCGAACATAATAGTTGGCAGAAACAGAGGAGAAGGAGGGAGATTTTGGGCTGGAAGAAAGAGGGAATGGGTTGCCTAGGCAGGGCAGAGCATGGCCTGATTTCTGGTGTACAGACAGGCAAGGTTCAGAAGACGGGGAAAAGAGCAAGCATAGCATCTGTCTTGGAACAGGGGAAAAAAGAAAGCTGAGCAATTACAAGTGTACGGGCTTCATTTTTGGGGTAGAGGTTGAAACAATCCAACAAACCACTTCAAAGTAACTAGGACTGTGTGTGGGGAAGAGAAGATTAACATTCAGAAGACCTGAAAAACTGCATCAAACCAAAATTAATTCCGTCTTAGTGGTAGCCAGAGGGCTAGTGTAAAAGTCTTAGGTAGATATCACATATCTTGACTGTCAGTTACGGCATTTTTACAAGTAAACTGAAGATAGATGCTTGAGATAAAATCACTATACAGTGAGTGCCAGACTTTTCAGAAAAAAAAAATACACTGACAATAGTTATCAATGGCTTATATGAAACTCTAGAGATTCACCACAGATGTATCCTGATTCTGGTATTCATATTTTGTTCTACATCTTGGCTGGCCAAATAAAGAACACACTTAGTAAATCTGCAAATGGCATCACACTGGCAGGAGATACAAGTGCACTGAAAGACAGGATTAGAAATGACTAGTTGGAGAAATAGTCTGAAAAAATTGGATGCAGTTCAGCAAGGACAAATGAAAGATTTGCATTGCCTGATGAGACATCGGCTGTGCCAGAAAGCATCTGCCAAAATGGATCATATTCTGGAACACCATCAGCTGCGTGCTGGTGGTGCATAAGGATATTATTTTAAATTACTTCTAGGTGAATTGCCATGTCAAATATGCATTGTCTACAAGATAGGTGGAGTGTCCCTTTGGTAAGGCCTCAGCTGCAAACTGTGGCCCATTTTAGCCACTGTGCGTCCAGAATGGGGGGAACTTGGTGGGAAGCCCACTGGTGAGCAGCAGCAGTGATGCTGCTTCTGCCAGACTGACCCATAAGTGACTGAAGAAACTGGAGTTGCCTACCCTTGGAAAGAGAAGATTAGAGTAAGGCATAACAGGCTTCAGTACATAATGAACTTCTCTGTGCACTGCATCCTTGGCGAAAAGAACAGGGAACTGAGGGGGAGCAGAAGAGCATGTTGACCATCCCAGGAGAAGATATAATTTATTTAGATTGAAGTAATGAGTTTTATGTCAGATAATAGGGAAAAGACTCCCCTTTGGGAAGGACACTGCAGTCCTGGAATAGGCAGTCTGAAGAATAGCCATCATGGGAGCTTTCTAGGACATTTATTGGGATTGACAGGCACAACCCTTGAGGTAGAAGGTAGATGTGAGGACCTTTTGAAATCCCTTCCAGTAATTTGTGATTTCATTATAGTTATGGTGGTGGTGTCCCATCTGTGGGATGACGCTAGGAGATGCACTTGTACTGGAAGAAGAGTGCTAACAGTAGGCTGATGGCAACAGCCCTAGAGACTTCAGGGGGAAGAGATGGAGCGGGGCAGGAATAGTGAGCACCACCAGTTAAGTGGTAATTGTTACCCAGGTAAGAAGGTGAGAAGGTGAACAACCTGGAAACCCCGTGCTGGAATTGCAGTGGGTTGTGGGCAGAGATTTGGCCTATGGTCTTAAGAGTGTTATGGTACCAGTTCACAGTGCTGTTCTATCAGTGTCACCAGCTTCTTCAATTCCCTCACAGGGGTGGTTAGCCCAGAGCACAGATTCCTAGTGACATTAGCTTTTAGCAATTCTGCATGCATTTTTGGATGCTTCATTTGTATCTGTATTGACTCTGCTTATCTTCAAGCATGTCTGATGTGTTTCCTCTTCTTTACAGAGGAAGAGAGACAACTTCAAGCAAACAACCGGGATTTTAATCTGCAGTTTGAATATGCTGTAAGTAGTGAGTGTACATGCAGATGTAGTCACAGATGTAGCTGCATCTGCTTCATGTCTTGAATGTTGTTTCAAGGGGGTGACATGACTGCATGCTAGACATGACTCTGCAAACAAGGCAAACATGCGCCAGATGAACCATGGTTCATCACTGAGTCAACGGCAGGGAGTTCTGCCTTTGGGGTCAACCCTGTGAACGGGCAGTTGAAGGAGATCTAATGCTGGAAAAGTGTAACACAATGACTTTACACACTTCCAGAAAATTATTTGTGAGTCAAAGTGTTTACAGGATCAGGCTCCAAGACCTTTCAATAACGGAACCTGGAGGGTGTAGTTTTCTGTTGGAAATGTGTCTCCATTTAAAGTAAAACCTGAAAGGAAATGTGTCAGTTCCTCAGCTCTTGCAGTGAAATGATCTCTGGCAGGAAGGTTTTGGATTTGGCCTTTGCAGCTTCCCACCAGCTGCTCTATCAGTGTCACCAGCTCCTTTACAGCCTACTTAGGTTCACGTCGCGCCATGAAATCTGGGATTCCAAGCAGCACCCTGACACGGGCCAGCTGTGACCTAGGTTTGTCAGGCCACTGTGCCAGGCAGCCTCTTGGGCAACTGGATTTCCAAAGCCTGGGGACCATTTGCTGACACTGTGAGCAGAGGAGGGGTAGCTCAGTTGCTAGATACATCCTGCCGGGCTGCAGGGTCATCTCCTTGAGGTCATTCTGAAGCTGCATTCTTTCAAAGCAGTTGCAGCTGCCAACTGATAATGAAATGAATTTTGTGAATTTTTGTCCTCTGTGTATCTGAATTCCAGTGGTGAAATTTATCCTTGAGTTTTGCTCAGGAGCTCCTTTGAACCATGTTTTTTTTTAGGAACATCACAAGTATTTTCTCAGTAAGAACTGGAAAAACTCAACATTTCAGAACATTGTATTTTCTTGTGAGATAGAAAGTCTGACTTGCCAACAGCTTTGCCTAAAGCTACCTTTCATCCGTGAATTACCCAAAAAAGGTTAGAGACTTGCTAGCTCCAGAGCTGTTGCATATATCCTAAATGTGAAATGCATTGTAGTTAATACATGTGAAGGACTATGCAGCATGAATGTCATATCAAACTTGGTGATATGAGACTGGGAAAGTGCATTTGATTTGCACAGAACCTACCAGTACTGTACTGGGGTGGGTATTGCCCTACGTGTGGATCTTTCATTGACTGACTGCAATGCAGAGTACATGCAGCAGTGGGGCAGGAAAGCGGGAGGGAGATGTATGATGATGTCAGGGTAGAAGGAACAAGAAAGTCTTCTGGTTCTGAGCCTGTTTCTGTGAAAAGCCATTCATAAGGCTGGCTTTGAATGTCACTGCTGCTCAGCTGATTGCTTACGTGCCCAAGGATTTGCAAATAACCAAAATTAAGAAGAGGACTGTGAGAGCTCTGAAGAGTTTCCATAAGCGCCCATTGATTAGGTGTAAAGGTGGAAGCAGCCAAAGAGCCAGGTGAATATAATTTATTAAAACTTGGAAGTGAATTTAAGTAATCCTACCTGTCATTTTAGTCAGCTGTGGCTCATGATTGCTGGAGTCCAGTGTAGACTGAGGCTTAGGAAATCTAGAAAACTGTCCAGAAGCAGCCAAGCCTTGAAGAGGTGAGTGGATGGTGAAGTACTAAAAGAATTTAGGTCAAAGCCACAGAAGTGAGGTTTACTTTACCTAGTAACTTAAGGCCACGTTAGCCATAAAACCTATAGAACAGGTTCTTTGTAACAAAACTAGGTGAGGTGGTAAACGTTTCTTTAGGGTAAGGCTGTTGCTGAGCAAGGGCAGTAAGGGAAAGAAAGAGAAAAAAGGGAAATGCAAACAGGGTCATAGTGTTGCCTTACTGCTGCCACCAGCAGCTGGTGTGAAGGTTTCAGCCTTTCACTAAAAAGAGAGTTTCTATTATGTAGACATAGATCAAAGCTACAGATGCTTTGTCCTTTCTAGTCGCAGTGAGAACAGGGAAGTGGGAACGTATGATCAGAGGTGGGTGTGTTGTCCCTGAATAGCTGGTGGTTATCGTCCCTTCCTGGTGCAAAGTCTACAGGATATTTGTGAAGGGAGAAGAGAGGAGCTGAGAAAGACTTGAAAACTCTATTGTTTGTGAAGTCTGACATCAGCCCTGGCAGCTGCTGAAAGCTGGCCCTCCTGGTATGAAGCAAGACTCCCGAATACGCTCAAACCAGCTTTGCAGGATGCTGTGCCATGTCTGCCAATGTGTGCAAGGGCATGTCCAGATCCATCACACTTGGGCTAGAGGAGACTTCACAATTGCCTCCCAGAGCTCATTCGAAAACATTGTGAGAGGCCATACTGCAGCCTGTCCCTGCCGTGCTGCTCCAGCCATGGAGCCTCTTTAGCCGAGCACTGGCCAGGCAGGAGGGTTGGATGGTGTGGGAAGCTGAACTGACAGGGCAGGACGAGGATAAGAGGTGCATAGGAGCTACACATAGTGGAAATCTTAACACACGGGCTCCACGGTGAGGTGGAGGGACAGTTCCAGAGGAAGAACAGGATGCACCCCATGGGCATACGAGATCTGTCACAAAGTAGGCTGGAGGACTGGGGTGGTCTCCTTCATCAGTGTGAACGGAGGCAGTACAGACTGAGAGGGGGATGAGGGAAGTGTCTCTTATTAGCAGAACAAGCCTCTTATGTGTCTGCTGATGATTTTTGCTGTGGTTAAATAATAGGAGGTGCCTGTGGGCAGCAGCTTCAAGGAGTGCCAGTGCTTGAGTAGGTCAGGATTTATTTGGACCTAGTGTGAAGACTTCAGTCTGAACTTATAGCTGAAACTAGAGGTCTCAGACTGGTGCAACTCCAGATATCCTTGGCCTTATCCTGCACAGCAAGAACACAGTAGCTTAGAAAAATGAAACAAACTTTAAAACAAAGTGCTGTGCAGTTAACTGGAAGGGCTGAGTGTGAAGGTGTGCACTACCCACCAGCTCACAGAATTAGTTAGGAATGACTCAGAAACGAAGTGTGAATGAGTGACATGTGAAGGTACTTAGTGCAGCACAAAAATGGACTCTATATAGGTCTGTAAAAATGAAAAGTCAAGTTTCTGAGTTTGTTCTGTTTGTTCACACGGCAGACAAGATGCTTCCTGACTTCAGTAAGAGATTTGCCTGTGCAAAGACTGAAATAAAGTGAAATGCAAGGTGCTAGATGTGTTTCAGCAAGATTTAAGGGCTTTAATCAAGGTTCTTATCTGAGGTGATTCACTCTGCCTGCACTGTCCCCAGCAGAGCTGAGAGGGGACTGCCCTGTGTGTGTCCACCGCGATGGGCTCTCTGTCTATCAATGCTCTGAAGAAGAAAATATCTTCTGAAGACTTTTAATGTTCGCTCTGATCCCAATTCCCTTTTATTTCTTTGCTTTCACGTTGGAATTCAGCACAGCTGCACTGGGACGTCACGAAGGGCTGCGCAAACAACTTTGAAATTGGCTCTCAGACAATAGGAGAGGAAATGCAGGGCCCATGAGTCAATGACAAATTTCATCTTGGATCAGGATCTAGGGTCAAACTAGCATCCTTTCTGCCGGACCAGCAGTGAGGGGGCTGCCTGAGCTCTGCTTTTGTTCTCACTGGTCACCTGATAAATTCTCTAGTGAAATAGGAGGGATGTTGTATATAACTTCCTATAGCCAATACACATTGCCCTGGGCAGGATCAACAGCTGGGTTCTTATCTCTCTGACATGTTATCGGAGAGCAAGGAGCTCCGGTAGTGGGCTCAGACTCGGCTCCACCTCCCCCGCTTGCGTGCTTTGATCTGAGGAGGATGCCTAGTGGGTTATCCTCAAGGACCTTGTCTGTGTGGTCAGGACAGGCTATCAGAAGCAGTGGGAGACAGGACTAAAGATGACACTATGCCATAAGTCCAAGGTCCATCCAGGAGGCAGGGATGCATAGGTCCATCTGAGAGTCTAGGACAAATGTTAGGCTGGAGACTGGTACTCCAATAATGTAGCTCAGGCAAGTACTGAAGACCCAGGGCTGGGCTTTGGTGGAGCTCCTGAGCTGACAGGGATTGTGGATGGAAGCTCCAGGTGAAGTCAAGGCCATTAAGGCATCTTAGGGCCCTGATAGGCAAATAAAAGCTGAGCTGTGCCAGCCATGAGCTGCAGTGAAGTCCATAGACTCTCTTTGGACTGAGTTCTCCACTCTTCAGCTTATCTCAGACCTCATGGAGAGAAAAATCCTGGCATACTGTTTGGGATTCTGGTTGTGTGAGATCTTAATGAACAAGGTACGGTGGTTTGGAGTTTGCCTCCTCTGCACCACTTGGTGATGCTTTGCCCTCCCCTTCACTTCTCCTCCCTGCCTTGCTGCTGTTTCAGGTACTGACCTGAGCAGGAAGAAGACACAGTGTAGTGAAAGGAGATAACTAAGAGATAAGACCTTTAGATCCTGTGCATTGGCCTGCTGTGAGCAGTGGTGTGAGGACATCAAACCACACTGCTTCTGTCTGCCTCCGTGTCCTCCTCTGCACTACCATGATGAGGACACTCACCACTGTAATATTGCGTGGATTAACAGCTCTGCAACAGGATGACTCCAGGCACAAGGAACGGCACAGGAAAACACAGCCAGTGACCACACTTTCCTAGATATTTTCCTGGAATATCCAACATGTGATGGGATCCTGGAACTCACTTCATTGATGCTGCCAGGAGGGGGTCAAGGGGTTACATATGTAAGAAATTCCCAAAATTGTTAAAAAGAAAAAAGGAAGAAAAAAGAAAAAGGAGTGTGGGTTGGATAAAGATCCTTTTATTTCTGGTGTTTGGCTAGTCTTTTACTTTTGGGAGTCAAGATGAGATGCAGATGAACCTCAGCTGCACCCCGCTGGCCTTTCTCAGACTTCTGTTGGGTCAGGGCTGCTGCCCACCATCACAAATAAGGCAGTGAACTTTGTAGGCTTGAAACTGATTTAGTCTGGCTGTTCTGTACTGCCTAGGAAAACAAAGCCTCAGTGGGACCGCTTGCCCTATTCCAGGAGTTTATTAAAATTGTCCTTGAGCACATTCACAGCCCTGTGGTCACACTTCTGTGTACGGCAGCCGCGTGCTTTCAGGTTGCGCTGCTGCAGTTAAACAAAGTGCCTTGGAATTGCGCTCCTGCTGCCTCCTTGCAAGGCTTTATCAGAGCACCTGGGAAAGCTGTTTCTGCTTTTCCGCTGCTTCGCTGGTCTGTGCTTTGTGCTATGCAGGTGCCGGTGAAGTGGTCGTGGCCCAACGCCTCCCTGCGGGATGGCCAAGGTTTCACTGAGGTTTGCTTTGAGCCACCCTGTCCATCTGCTAGAAACTGATAAGTGACTGAGCTAGGGGTACGAATTCACATCAGCAATACACTCATACCCTGTCTTTTCTGCATATCACCCTTCAGCCCCTGTAATTTGTCCACAAAAGCTCTGATTTCCAGGGATTTTAACAGCAAGGGTTTGTTTGCTCAGTGAACAGAGGTAGGAGCCATCTGCTGAGCGTATGCCCGTGGTCAGACGTCACAGGCGGGCTTCTGAACACACCCCCAAAGTAACAGCTCATCCGCCAGATCTGGACTTGTGCAACTGTGGCGCAATGAGCACTATTCTTAGGGACAGTATTTCGGCGGAGTCACACCTCCCGGAGGTGTGAATCTAGCCCCTGAAAAGAGCAGATGAGAATAATCCCTCACCCACAGACAACGCTGCTCTCATGTCAAGCTTTGCATCTGGAGAGCTGGAGGCTGGCGGTGGGTGACTGCAGTCGTGCCTGTTTGTTTAGGACACAGGAGGGTGCGGGGACTGCCCACCATCAACCAGAAGCCTCGGGCAGACCTGGGAATCAGTGTAAAGCTCCTGATTCCCATCTTTGTGCTCAGCCCCTAGAGCTGCTTTTCTAGGATGGTTGGTTTTTTTTTTTTATAAATCTTTAGGAGAAAAAGAAGCTCTTGTAATTGCTTCTTCAAAGATATTTCCTCTCCATCCCTTTTCCCATATGGGAGTCTCCCTCGCTGAAGGCAGAACATGGGGGAGGTAAGGGGGAGGATGCATTACAGGCATCATTTATACAATTATGTGTGCGTATGGACTGTTTAACACACTGCGGTGCTGCAGGTTCCTGTAGTACCCCTCTCGTCCCAGGGTCAGGTTCTGGTACAGCTCTAAAGGAGCAACAGGATGCAATGGTGTCGAGCATCACGGAATAGGGTAAGATCAAGAGCAGAGGCCAGCTGAGATTTCCCTGAAACCAACCGAGAGCCTGAGCTGTCAAAGCACACAGCCCTGGAGTACTGCATGAAAACATAAATGATAATTTACACAACTGTATCTCTGATGTGGGAATGCAGAGCTTTGAATTGGAAAGGCTGAAGTTTTCCTTAGTTTGTTTTTATCATTTAGTATTGATATTCCTTTAGCCTCTGAGGGCTGTGAACAAGTTACTTGTTGAATTAGAAATATTCATAGTGATTATGAGGAATTCTTTTTTTCTGGTGCTTCTTTTTAATTATAAATTCTAGAATAATGAGAAGATCCACTATAATACTCCCTGTCTTTACTCTGAGATCTGTAGTGTCCCAGTGCCCCAAAAGCCAGTGTGTGTCACACAGTATCATGATCCTGAACTACTATGAAGAAAATACTGGACGCCCAGATTCCCGCAGTTAAGCATTTGGAAGCTGTTACGTCTGAGGTTTTTACCATGCCTAATGGCAATAGGAAACAAAGTGAATGGCTCTGGTTCATTCAGTGGTTATCCTGACGTAATTAATGGACAGAAATAGAAGTTAGGAATTGAAATAAACCACTCCCATTCTTTTCTTATCCCCCTCTGAGATTTCTGCAGGCAAAGATCTATAAACTTTATGTGAGTGTTTACTGAGTAGTTTTTCCCATGTTGTATGTGACTCTCTGAAGTCAGTTGACACACAAAGGTCAGGTCCCCTGTACTTACTTTTTCCTGCAGCTACTGTCTTCTCTTTTTCTTAAGTAAGAGGTCATATTTTTTCTCAGATTAGTGGGAAGGGAAGATCTTTAAATGCAGTTTTTATTAGAAAATCTGCCAGACTCTGTATCTGGTGGACATAGACTTGTCAAGAAATTTAGTTCTCTGTATTTTGGGCTTGCAGAGGATGCTGCTATTCCATTGCCTTTGTTTTAGCTGTGTCCGTGGAGCCTGTGCGCAGCACATATCCCAAATATAACTATGTGTCATGACATTTAGATCACAAGAAGAGTTAACCACACCCGGAGAGGGCTACATGGTGCCAGGAGACAGGCAATATTTTTTATATGATGATCACTGATAAACATCTTTTCTGGCTGGAGTGTGATCAGTGGGAGGGTTTGGCTAGCTCTCCCACCAAGGGCGTTTCCATCTCTGCTCTTTTAGAGAGTTATTAATTGCCTTGTACAAGGGATAAAACACGAAGTTAATGCTGAAGAATGTTGCCGTACTTTGTGTCTGGGTGCAGCCAGAAATCCAGCACCTGCCTAAAATGGAATAGCTTCCCCCATGCTCACCTTATGGAATAGCTTCCCCCATATGTACCTTGCAGTAGTGATCTTAAATAAATGGTTTAATGGTGGAAACATGCTGATGTGTGTCAGTTTAGATGATGAGATCCTGGATTAATGCATGGATTGGAAGTGGCCTGTGATTCATACGTAGTAGCTCCTGTCCTCCCACCAGCTCAGCAATATATAAAAGGCTGTTATAATACAACAGTCACCATTTTCTCTTCCATTGAACAGCAAATCTATTACTGAATGAAGGTGCACTGTGTAATATCTGCCTCCTTGGGCTGTCACACCTTCTCTAAAAGGGGATTAATAGGCGTTTTCTGGAGAGCTTCTAAGGGGGAAATTTTAGCTGTGCTGGCAACAGACGGCATACATGCTTCCAGGACTAAACCTGGTTGAGTGTTTGATAAACGTCATATAAAAAGAAAGTGTACTACACCTGAAAACTGAAGAGACAGTCCAAACTGGTGGGCTCAGGATGATGGATTGAGCCTGCCTATCAAGTGTCAAGAACTGGACCAGAGAGCTCTGATCTTTGGGGAAGAAAATACCCAGCTCTGTAATCTCAAGCTTGAGTCTTTCTCTTGTTTGATGAAGACAGGTAGGGGAGCAGGCATTGTTGTGGCTGTCTGCAGTTAGAAAAGGAAACTGGAAATAGGGAACAAAGCTGCAGCTCGCAAGTTCTTGTATCAGTGGTTGTTTGCACAACACTGCACTCAAATGATCTTTATGGAATAGAAACAAGCTATTGCTCCAAGTTGCTGAGCTGAGAGGGTGCTGAATCAGCTGAAAATAATGATGCCATGTTCTGCTCTTGGGAGGACCTATAGCTCCTGTGGGGTTATCCAGCCAAATGGTGCTTCAGAGTCTCAGACAAATTATAGATAATTGGCCCGGCATGCATTTTCTAACACTGCTTTGTAGACACTACCAGCAAAATGTCTTAGTTATGTCTTGGTTACAGTATTTAATGCTATTTGTGCATCATATAAGTGCAGAGACTAATAAAGATAGATGTATCTCTGTTTGTGAGGGACTCTGTCTACCTGCAGTTGCACTGGCATAAACTCAGCATCATGTTTTCACCACTTCCAGGAGGAATTCTGTCTGTTTATCCAGGCTTGGCATGACTGTGTGGGGGAAAAGGAAATGTTTTTTGAGCTGCTGTTGGAAACAATGCTATTGCTAAATATAAGCAAGAAAAACACAGTTGAAATAGGTTGTGCTGTAATTTTGTTTCCTGTTTTACCAATCCTATTTATTTTCCTTTTTTTTTCCCCTTACAGAACAATTCAATTAAAACGTCGAAGTACAACTTCTTCACTTTCCTGCCTCTCAACCTGTTCGAACAGTTTCAGCGAATAGCGAATGCTTACTTTCTTTTCTTGCTGATTTTGCAGGTATGAATCCACCGTGCTGTTCCTAGCAGTTTGCGTTGTCTGTTATTAGAGCCGGTCTATGCATTGACAGCTGTAATAAAGTGCAGGCTATATTCCTGTTATGAATTAGCATTTGGGCAAAATCTTAAAGCAGATAGAAAGTAGGGCAGAACAAAAGCAATTTCCTCTTTTACCATTGGATATGAGGGTTTGAACTAAATGAAGAAAAGTGTGTAACTGAAGTTCTCAACAAATGGTGTACCTTTTTCATGCCCTGTCCTACCACCCTGTTGCGTCTGCATCTGCGTGCTCCTGGCTGTCCTAGGATTTGCATTACTTATTCCTCCCGCAGCACAAAAGGAAGTTGTCTGTTGGTTTAAAGGTAAATTCCATTAGCAGTTTCAAAGGAAACAGACAGAAAAAGAACAAATTTGTAATCTGTACTGTTTCCCTGGGAAGGAAGGAGTTAACATCAGGCAGGCTCAGGGTTGGAGCTAGTTTGCATAAAGCTGAATATTGCTGCTCCCTGCTCCGAAGGTGTCTAATATGGAGCATGTCAGGCGCTGGCAACGCTGTCGAACCCCGTGGCTCGTAATGGCGTTGAGCTGCACTTTGCCCATCGCTGTTGGTAACACCGCTCTGCCTGAAAGCTGAATGCACTGCAGGAACTGATAGCAGGATTTCTGCCCTTTGCACTTGGCTAGACTATGTTGTTGCTGAGTCACATTGGAACACAAATTATCAAAAAAAATGAGTATAATTTTGATTATGTTTCCAGCATGCTATTTTAAATTTGACCTTTTCAGTGTACACAAGTTTGCAAAATTACCTTTTTCACAAGCTCTTTTTCAATTTCAGCTCAGAAAATCATAGGCAAAATTTTCTTAAGCCTGTAGCAAACGACGTGCTATCTTTGCTTATTTACAGGGAACAAATTTGGGAAATTTCAGCCCATGTATATTTTTCAATAAAATAGTGAGAGCGCCTTTTCAGCCTAGCTGACAGCACTGTTCCTGTGTTGTTGTACTGCACTCTAGCTGTTTTTCTGTCAAATTCATAGTATTTCAAACTATTTGCCTTAAATTATTCCACTGTGTCTTTTGCTGAACCATCTAGGAGTGACTGTATATGTAAGCATACAGCTTTTTCTGCTACCTGTGTCAAGGTAGGCTAAAGAGGGCAGCCATTAGTCTTTTTAATTTACATATTCCTCCATTTAATTTTTCCCCTTTTCTGGCCACTCACTCCATCGCCGCAGCACTGGGAGCATCTCCCCCTGCATCAGGAGTGGGTGTGATGGGTAGGCTGTGGGGATTCCTGTGGCAGAGCCCAGTAGGACACGCATATTCCCAGTTAGGTGAGGAGGTAGCCGTTAGGGGTCTGTGCAGGCTCCACAGCTGAGCAGGGCTCTGCTTGCCTCTAAACATCATTCCTCCTGGCTGGATTTGGTGGTGCCTAGAGGACGTGCGTTGTGACAGTGCAGCGGAAACAGCAATCTCAAGGAACAGCTCTCCACCCTTCAGCAGCCGCTTTAGCGGCATAAATGTCATCTTCACAATGCACATGGAGCTTACGCTGCCCAAATCCAATCGGATGGACACAGCGATGCTGATGTCACATTGCTTCCATCATTAGTGCTGTTATTCTAGAGGAAGGGGAGAACTATGCTGGGTAAGACGTCTATCTCTACATCACTGAAGGCATGCCAGAGTCATCTTCAACTCTTGGGTCCTCTCAGTGCTAAGAATGTGGGAAACAAATGGCTCTGTTGATCTTGGAAGAGCAAGGCCAGCCCTGGCAACAGTTGTGTATTGTTTATTGAAATGAAGTTTACTTCAGCAAAATGTGAAGAGTTACTAAAACAAAAACCAGAAGCATTTGAAGGCTCTGCACAGCAGGCCTTGCTTAGATAGCTCTGAGTCCCTCACAGCAGGCTTGTCCATGTCGGTGCCTCCAGAGAAATCTGCCGGGGACTCCGCAGTCCTAATGTTACAAACAAGAAAGAGCAACCCGCTGCACTTCCTGACAGCTCCATGTTTATATCGTAAATTAGAGCATGTTCTGCAAGCAAAGATGAGTTCCCTGGCTGTCCCACCTTTACGCGGTCACATATAAGTGACAGAGATGCATTTCTGTTGTTATTCTGTATTCACATATCATAGAAAAATGTTGTCTGCAGCTTCCACAGAAAAGAGTGTTTTGTTTACATCTGTTTGCTCAACTGGCAGGAAATTTCACAACTCAGGTCTTTTCATCCTACAGCTGATTCCTCAGATTTCCTCGCTGGCTTGGTTTACAACAGTGGTGCCCCTCATGCTGGTGCTGGCTGTGTCGGGAGTCAAGGATGCCATCGATGATTTTGTAAGATCCCTGTTGCTGACCTGTACTTTGGAGTTTACCTGTGATTTTTCAGCACAATGACTAAAGCAAACCTTGTGTTAAAATAAACACAACCAGTGGCAGGCAGTTGGAGAACTGGTCTGTGGCCAAGATGGGGTCTGAGCTTAGATTCCCAAATCTATGGTTCACTACCTAAAGAGGAGCTAGAATTTCCAAATTGCTGAGCAGCCCAGCAGCTCCACTGATTTTCTCTGAAACTTTCTCAGCATGTCTGAAAATGTGGTCACCGATAGATATGTCTGGATGCATATCCAGAAGCCTATTCTTAGGCTTCCACTGTGGAAAACTCATCCTCTGCCATCTAGCCGCAATGTAGGTGGAAAAAACATTTGGCAGGAAGTAAGCATACAACTCATATATGATTTTTCAAACTTGCCTAGCTTTGGACAAAGTCTGCTCCCATCACAGCTAATTGTCAAAGTTCCGTTGACTTCATGGAGTGATGTTAGAGCTGAGTTTAGCATCTGATTTTCTCTCATTAGTAAATAATTTTGATGGTCTCTGGAGACTTACTGCAACTTTGCAAGTAGGTAGGTAAGAAGTGGCGAGGTGCTCTCCCAGAGACCAGTGCCAGAACATCTGCGGTCACTGTCCGTCTCAGAGCAGAGGAATGGATTTCTCTGTTTTTTTATGAAACTATGATGGACAAGACCAAAGCCAGCTGAGTCAGGACTGTGCTAAGTGACATATAAGGCTCTACCCTCCTTCTCCCTTCCAACAGCAAGCCTCGTGTTGCCTGTTGCTCTTTGCAGTCTAGTTATGCCCTACATTGCTAGCGTGCTTGACTATGACTCAGTTGTAACTCTAATCTGCCTGACCCACTCAGCCAGCTGAGTGAAAACCTAAAATGTTAACGAACTGCCTACAGCTCTTGTGTGCACGGTTTCCTGGAAATGCCTTTTAACATACCGATCAAATTTTCAGAATCGACACAAAAGCGACAAACACGTCAACAACCGCCCAGTCCAGGTCCTGATCAATGGCATGTAAGTACTTTTTCTTCTTGCTGTAATTTGGACTGAATTTTTATCACTGGGAAGAGCATTTCATAATAGTGATTTTTTTCCTGTGTGATTTACAAGGATCTCTAAATGATTTAAAGTGGAATCATCTTTCACACCATGGGTTCAGGGTGCAGTTCTGCACTATGTGTCTGATTAATGAACCCAGACACAGTAACACAATCAGTACAGACATTATGATGTGACCTTGCACAGATAAAAAGTAAACTGTTTCTGTTCTTGGATATATAGAGGTTTAAATAAGTGATACTTTAAGACTATTGTATTATTTTATTCCTTACCCTAGAAGTGTCAAGCAAGCCTATCTCCCTGTGTTCATTTGTGTTAACAGCATTTATTTCTGTGTTAAGCAAAACTAGGCATTATCAACAAGTAATTTTAAATTAAGTGGCAGGAATAGCTTCCTCATACATGTTATAATACTTGGAGTGTACGTAGCACTTCTGACTTGGATGTACTCAACACATTTCAGCTGTGTGTTTTGCACATTGTACTGTTCTTTGCTGCAGAAAAAAAAAAAGCAAAGGCTTAGGCTTTCATGGCAGACAGATGTGCTGTTTATTTGCAGCTCCATGAAGTCCAGCTGTGCGTAGGACAGCTGTAGACAGCTGTGAAGTCTCCTGTGACTTTCTTTTCCGTACTATAGATAGCAATATGTTGTGTAAACTACAACAGATGATCAAACAGTTAAAAATATAACTGGAAACTGAAGAACAGGAACATACTTTTTGTGCTTTCTGCTAAGTAAACCAATTTCTTAGTTTATTGTATATTAGTTACTGTGTCTAGGAAACACATACATTGAAATAGAAATTTTCTAACATTCTGCCTTTGTTCCAAAACTGGAAACCCCGGGTCCTGCCTGACCCACCAATATTCAAAGAACAGGGCTCAGCTGAACTCAAGCTTGAATACCCAGTCCCGTTTTGACAGAACTCTTGTTATGTCTCACCCCTAGGTTTTGCATATACAGCCATCGTGACTTGGTGACACTGGCGCTTGCAGTTTAGCTGTCTGTCTGCATGCACATCTTGCTTAGTGCTGTGAAGGCCACTGCAGACACGCGCTTTGCTGGGCACATGCACAGCCAAAGCACCCGCATGGACCTTCCTGACAGCCAGGCCCACACAGAGACAGATCTGTTGCTCTTAATACCACTTGGAAAAACTGTTATGCAAAGAAGAGAGGTTTTTTTTTTTCTGAGATGGCTCTT
Organism: Tetrax tetrax; assembly: GCA_009806455.1. Taxonomy (NCBI): domain Eukaryota; kingdom Metazoa; phylum Chordata; class Aves; order Otidiformes; family Otididae; genus Tetrax; species Tetrax tetrax. The sequence goes on from WHYT01017047.1 coordinate 775,249, forward strand.
TAGGATAAGGAAGGGAGTGGTCAATCCAGACAGAAGGACAGCACATGGACTGTGCTGCTGTTATGGGGCTTGGTCTCAACCCTGCACGGGTGACCCCAACCACTGTTACTGCTTTTTTTTTTTTTTATCGTGGTGATCCCTTAGCTCAGTATGGATCAGGCCACATTGTGGCAGACCATGCGCCATCGTATCAACAGCCCAGATTGTGGCACTCACAATCTGGCTTCAGGAGCAGAGCAGAGTATCCTGCTTTCCCAAGGGATGTCTGCTTTATGCACCAACTTACTGGGAGTTTTTTTTTGCAGGTTAAAGGATGAAAAATGGATGAATGTCCAAGTGGGGGATATAATAAAACTAGAAAACAACAACTTTGTGACAGTAAGTATAGTTTCTCTCCATCCTGCTCACAGTTATTATCTGTAATTACTATTCACATGCAAATGAGTCAGACTGATGATAACTGCCTCAGAGACCTGCAGTGTGCAGAAACCACAAATAGCATTGTGGTGCCATGCCCTCTGACCGTGTGAACTCATGCCAAGTCTATCTGTCCATGTTCAGGCTGATCTACTGTTACTGTCGAGCAGCGAGCCGCACAGCCTGACGTACATCGAGACAGCTGAACTGGATGGGTAAGTGAGCTGGGCCCTCGGGTACCATCGTTGCTGCCACTGCAAGGCCAAATCTTCTCTGGTGACCCTGGGTGCTGCAACCTTACCTGCAATAGTTTTTGTAGCAAGAGGTTCCTAATACATAGAATAAACTTTGGGTAGGTATCTTGAAAATAACATCTTCTGCTGGATGCTTTTGCCTCTTTCAGTGCAAATGTGAGGAGGGGACTTTGCCTTTTATTTTTAGTGACAGTTCTTCTAACACTGAGAGTTAGTTCTTGCAATATCCCAGGTCACTGCCAGAAGCTTTCTGTTTCTTGTGTCTGCCTTAGTCTTTTCTCTTAGCCAGATTATCTGGGTGAGATAATCACAATGAATAACTCCAGTTATCTCCAGTGGACTGCTATACCATAATATTAATGCATGCACACTGCAAAGGCTTCCAAACATTGCTCACCCCAGGGCACAACTGACCACAAGTCAGAGAGCTGCAACTAATTTGTATTAATTGGAATAAATTGGATCTGATCTCGTCTTTATGACCCAATTCACATTACCTTTTCTGCATTGCCTGGAGCTAACATCATCTTGAAGGACTAAGCAAGATCAGAGAGATCAAGAAATTGTGTCTCTCCCAAGACCCTGTAGACAGTACTCTGGATTTCCACATCTGATTTCTGCTGATAATAAGCTGTAGCTCTTGTACATGAAGTACCAGGAGGCCCTGAACAATTTGACATTGCATTTCAAAGCCCTCAGCCCGCCAGTCCCAGTACTTGAGTACTCTTCAGGACCAGAATACCATGGGAGAAAATCCAGAGCTCTCCTATATACTCAGATCCCTCAGGGTTCAGTGTGATTTGAGTGGCAGAATAGACAGTGAGCTGCTCAGAGAGCTGAGATGCTTGGTCTTGTGCTTTGTAGTGCAAATGAGAAGACAGAGCCACCTAACTCTTTTCAGTACCATGACACCATGTCCAGAATTCCTCTGGCTTGCCTGTCTTTGCATCTGAAAGAGACAACTGCACCTTTTGACCAGGCAAAAAAAGGCCGATAGTGGCATGGTCCATCAGATGGCTAAGGAAGAAGACAGTCCTCAAGAACAGAAATGACTTTCAGGAAGAGCTTTCAGTTCACATAAGATTTTCAGTTCATGTTTTTGTTTCATGTTATTTGTCACAGTGAAACAAACCTGAAGGTGAAGCAGGCACTGACAGTCACTGCAGAGCTTGGAGAAGATCTTCAGAAACTGACAGAGTTCAATGGTGAGTCTGCATGGAGCATTCGCTTTCCAGAGGATTTGCTCAAACACCAGAGTCCAGAGAGTGCCTGGGAGTCTTCCTTCCAGGCTCCCTACTAGGAGTCCTCTGGATGCTGTGGCAGGAAGACAGAACATGCACATTGCAGTCTGTACAATAGCTATCAACAGTATATGTAGAGAAGCAGATCCTCTTTGCTTGCAGGTCTCCCAGTGCCATGCATGGCTATAACCTGAAACTGCATCGGTGGCAATTCTCCTTCTGACTGCAGTTTTCTTTACCATCTGCCTATACATGTTGAGGCTACCCACCTTGAAGCTCAGCACAAGGGCTGGTGGAATTGCACAGTGGAAACTTTTCCCAGAACTGGATGCTTCGTTCTGATCTCAGATTATTTTCACAGAGCACTTTTTACATCGATGCAGAAATGCTGATGCATTGATTACATTTAGCTTCTGAGCAGCAGCGCTTTCCAGACACCATGCAAACCTGAGGACTAACTATGCACACAGGCAAGGTGATTACTACTCAGTCCATAGCCTCGCTGTGACAGCATTTTTCTCCTTTCTCGATGCCACAATAAAGGTTGCATTTTAAGATATTTAAAGATAAGCAGTGCAGATGTGGTTAACGGGCAATGTGTCCTTTCTTTGCACTGTTTTGTATATCCAATATAGAATAAAATAGAACAGAACAGAATAGACTAGAATAGAATATTTCAGTTGGAAGTGAACTACAATGATCATCTAGTCCAACTGCCTGACCACTTCAGAGCTGACCAAAGGTTCAAGCATGTTGTTAAGGGCGTTGACCAAATGCCTCTGAAACACTGACTGGCTTGGGGCATCGACCACTTCTTTGGGAACCCTGTTCCAGTGTTTGACCACCTTTTTGGTAAAGAAATGCTTCCTAATGTCCTAAACCTCCCCTGGTGCAGCTTTGAACCATTCGCAGACATCCTGTCACTGGATACCAGGGAATATATAGCAGCACATACACAGAAGGGAGCCAGACCTGTCAAAACCAGAATTCTCCATGCTCACACACCATCTGTCTGCAGAGAAAGGATGGAGGAACAGACCAAGTGGCGTTAGTCACACTCCACATTGCCCTGCTGGCTTAGGTATGAGGGCGGGATTTCGGGAAGAGTCAGTATGGAAAGGGGTGGAGTGAGTGCCGCTGTCCTTGGAACCTCTCAAGGACTGCAGGCTCTCAGGAAATATTTTTAGATAAAGAAGAAAAATAATGTAAACAAATTCTTTTTGAAATAACTAGACGATTCCAGGACAAATGGTGGGGACGTGGCAGAGAGTTAGCATAGCTGGGACTGTCTCTGGTAGAGTCATCCAAAGGCGTGGGCTTTTCTTTTGCTTCCTACATTGAGGTTTTATGAAATAATGTGTGTGGTCTTAGCTGAGTGTCAGCTCAGTACACCAAGATTTCTCCGAAGTGATGGCTGAGGTTCTGAGTGTTTCAGGTCTTGAGAAAAATGTTTGTACAGGTGCAATTAGATGCTTTATGCTAATAGACAGAGTGGAATGCCTTAATTGTTTTCCTGAAGAGGCTGCAGTGTGTATCAAATTGTAAGCAAAATCTTAACCTTAAATAATTTTTCAAGCTTTTTCTGTGTAATGCTTATCTAAGGATACTGCATTCTTGAAACTGCATGATTAAAAGAATGTTTCAAAATATTTTTGAAAATTAAAACTTAATTTATCAAGCATTTATTTGTCCTTTGAATCTCTATTTTAGTTACATTATAAATAAAAGTGGCCTCTTCGCAGTACTTAAAATGAATAAAATATTTCCCAGGATGATTTATATTTGGCAGAGTACTGGGAATACTGCCTGGAATCAGACCCAACCTTGCATTTTCCTTAGCAAACCTCTGTAAAAGTATTTAAATATTTATATAACTCTTTATCTGATTATTTCTTAAGACAGGAAGAGAGGAAAGGGTTGAGCAGCTAATACAGGCACTCCATGGAATGCTTAATGTGAGTTATGATGTTTGTTGACATCGTGATGGTTCAGATAAGGAAGACGCTTGCAAAACACTGAACTTCTTTATTTGATTTGGGGAACTGGAAAACAAGAAAGGAAACAATACTTTTCAGTTACTTAGTACTTATCACATGTAGACTTGGCAGTATTTAACTCTTTCAGGTGAAATGCATCCCAGATATCTTCTTGCTGTCAATGGGAGGAGGAGGCAGGTGGCAGGGTGCCTTGCTGAGGTGCATAGTTACTGGGGTCAGTGGAGGTATATTAGGTGAATCCCTAGAGCTGTTCACTTTTTTCTTTTTTTGTGATTGATCTAACTTGGTTAATCCCTTCTGATCTCAAAATTAGCATATCAGTAACCCAGATCAACCCACTTACTGTAAAGCAGATGTGGATGTTGACACGCAAGGTACTCACACGAACGTTGTCCCATAGCTGGCAGAAGGAGAGGCACAGTCTTCCTGGTTTTGTTCACCGAAGTCTCGTTGTGCCATGTTTCAGGTTGCACTGCAAAGCTTCTGTTTTCTTTGCGCTTTTCAAGGAGTTGTAAGGGCTGCAATGAGACGAGTCTGGTTACTGTAGACTTTTAGAAATGATGGAGTACAGATCTGACTGTTGTCAGATTAACTAGATGATAAAACAGAAGATCAGCCTAGTTGTCACATGCGTCACTGGATTTCCTAATCACTTCATCTTTCAAGTCTGACTATTTGTCTGTCCTAGAGTAGAGCTACTTTTCCATGAAAAGAACATCCATTCTTGATTGTGAAATTTACAGTGGTGGAGACTCCCACAATACTGAAAGTTGTACTTTTCTTCTGGACCTCCCTGGATTTTGTTTCCAGTCTCCTGAGCCTGGTGGAGCCGGAAGAACTGTATTCTCTGCAAATGCTAGTCCTTATGTAGGTATTTGCAGTCTATGATCAAAATAATGTTAATGTTCCTGCTGATTAACTGAACAGACTGAACTCTTGGATTCCCTTTCAGGAAGGTGTATTTGTATTTTACAGTTCTTCCTAGTATATCCACAGGGCTCTGCTTTGAATCTTTAGATGCTGGGTGCAAATTTTGATTTAAATAATATTTTTTATACTTTTTTATTTGGTCTGTGTTTACAGTTTTTTGTGAACACATTTTATTATAAGAAATAAATGTAAAGCATTGAAATAGAAACAAGCTCTCCAATCACTTACTTTGTCAGCTGCACGGCGGAAGGTAGCAGTATCTTTTTTCATGTGCTGCTGGGACATAAGATATAAAGCAGATGAAATTAAAAAGCAGTGAACAAAGACACCTCACTTAATTACTCTCTTGGAGCCTTCAGGTTATGATTTTCTCGCTTGGGCTTCTACAGTTTTAAAGAAAATTGAATAGAAATTGCAGGTCAGCACTTTTATCTAAAGTTATCCTACCACTATGAACTTGCATGGAAGGATTAAAAGTATATTGTTGGTTCAACATTTCTTCATGCCTGAATTAAAGGCATGGAAACTTTGTTTTGGACTCTACCAGTACAAAATTGCTATGTTCACAGAATAGGATAAATTCAAATTCACAGAATCATAGAATCATGGAATCATTTAGGCAGTAAAAGACCTTCAAGGTCATTGAGTCTGACTGTTAACCTAACCACTACACCATGTCCCTAAGCACCACATCTACACCCCTAAGCACCACATCTACACATCTTTTAGATACCTCTAGGATGGTGACTCCACCACCTCCCTGGGCAGACTGTTCTAGGGCTTCACAACCCCTTTTGGTGAATAATTTTTTCCTAATATCCAACCTAAACCTTCCCTGGCACAGCCCGAGGCCATTTCCTCTCATCCTATGACTATGACAAGTTATTTGGGAGAAGCAACCAACACCCACCTCCCTACAACCTCCTGTCAGGTAGTTGTAGAGAGCAACGAGGTCTCCCCTCAGCCTCCTTTTCTCCAGAATAAACAATCCCAGTTCCCTCAGCCGCTCCTCATAAGACTTGTTCTCCAGACCCTTCACCTGTTTTGTTGCCCTTCTCTGGATGCGCTCCAGCACCTCAACATCCTTTTTGCACTGAGGGGCCCAAAACAGAACACAGTACTTGAGGTGCAGCCTCACCAGCGCCAAGTACAGGGCACAATCACGTCCCTAGTCTTGCTGGCCACACCATTTCTGATACAAGCCAGGATGCTACTGGCCCTCATGGCCACCTGGACACACTGCCAGCTCACATTCAACTCGCTGTCAACAAACACCCCCAGAACCTTTTATGTTGGGCAGCTTTCCAGCCGCTCTTCCCCAAGCCTGTGGTGTTCCATGGGGTAGTTGCAACCCAAGTGCAGGACCTGGCACTGAGACTTGCTGAAACTCATACAGTTCACCTCGGCCCATCGATCCAGCTGGCCCAGATCCCTCTGATGACCCTTCCTGTCCCTAAGCAGATCAACATTCCTGCCCAACTTGGTGTCATCTGCAAATTTACTGAGGGTGCAGTCAATCCCCTCATCCAGATCATTGATAAAGATATTAACCAGAACTGGCCCTGGCACGGAGCCCTGGGGAGCACCACTTGTTACCAGAACTCATTGTGATCCATTGGGTTATGACATGAATATGGGGAAGGAGCAATATCCCAAAATATCAGCAAATACAGGATACAGGGTGCGAATGACAGGGTCAGGAGTGGATTGCGGGTACAGTGTGAAATACTCCCTCTCAGTGTAACAGCTGAGAATGCAATATTGACTGACATCTTTCCGGACCAAGAAGATTTCCACCATCATTTTGTTTTTACATTTCTTTTACAGGCGAAGTCAAATGTGAGGCACCAAATAACAAACTGGATAAGTTCACAGGAACTCTTACTCTTCGAGGAGAGAAGTATGCCCTGGACAATGAGAAGATGTTGCTGAGGGGCTGTACAATTAGGAACACAGAGTGGTGCTTCGGTCTTGTGATTTATGCCGGTAGGTAGAAAAAACAATGTGTGAATTGCAGAGTACAGCAGCACTAGCATGGAAATACATCACACCCAGCATGCACAAAGGAACAAAGAATACTCCTCTTAGGAAAATATATTTCTACCAGGTCCAAAACCAAAAGAAAAACATTACATGAGACACCTTATCTTAACTCTAGGCTAGGAATTATGCATATTACAGGGGATTTTAATCTGAGGTTTTTTACAGTGGTCTATAAGAGAAAACTGGATTGCAAATGCTACATTATAACATCAAATTCCATCTTGATTAAGTGCTTTAGCAAGCAGAAGTAGTCTTTTGTTTCAGACATGCATACAGCAAAGTACATGAGAGAGGTCTTGATCAATCAATAAGAAAGAATATAAGACTAAATCTGTTTAAGAATTAAAGCTGAATTCAATCTGCCTTTGCTGGCCCACACTGGAGTCTCCAACTGGAGTCTCTCTCATCAGGCTTGTTCAAAATTTTTCACTCTTAAGTGTATTTGATTAAAAATTCCACATCATTTCTATATGATTTTAATCCATATTGGAATAACAGGTTTACCAATAATATTATTGTAGACCATTAGATCTATGCTTTTTATGAGCATAGACCTTCTGTTGTTTCTATACTGCTGTAGACATGTGAGAGGATGTATAACATGTCACTAATAACAGAGCAGAATCAGGTATTCTGTGAAAAGTAATTAAATGTGAAAGGGATTGACTGCTGAAAGAAGAGAGCAGGATCAAAATCCAGAATTGATGGCTTTATGTGACTCTCTCCATATAATCTAAAGCAAGTAACTTAACCTTTTGCTGCCTAAGTTTCCCACTGGCCCTGTAAACGATGTACCTGCCTTCAAGAAAGTTGTGGTGGGTATTTATGCTGTAGAGCACAGTGGGGCCCAGATTTAAAAAAGCTAAGCTTTATTACTAAAATTCACCAGTATGTTTCATCTCCAGGGCCAGATACCAAACTAATGCAGAACAGTGGAAAAACAACTTTTAAACGGACGAGCATTGATCGGCTCATGAATGTCCTTGTGTTGGTGGTAAGTCTGATTAATGTATCTTCTTTTCTTCAGATGTATTCATCATTCCAGATGCTCCACATTAATGAGGGAACAGTAGAAGTGACTAATGATAAAAAGAAAAATTATGTAATAATTTATTAGCAGCCTGAGTTTTGCAGCACCCCTGCCAGCCCATCTTGCAAGGCAAGGCCGTTACATTGACAACATTAAGGACCTTTCTTCTGAGCTTTCCATTTGCTCTGCTCTCCTTTGCTCTGCATTTTTTGTGGGAGTCACTCTGAATTCTGCAAATGCCTTTTTTTCCCCTACTAATTTTGTCATTTTCTGTTTAAATAAACATTAGCAGTTCCCCCTCTTCCTTCTGATTTTTTGGCATCTTTGGTGCATAGGAATCGGTAATTGAGTTTGTTAATTTACATGATGCCAGCTTCTGACTTAACACGTTAGGGTAAAATAGTAGACATAGTCTCATTAATACTCAGAAATTAGTGGTTTTAGCAGCTGAGAAACTTGAGAACCCTAATCTTATATAGCAGGCACTCTCCTCAAATTGGAAAACAGATCTGATTTGAAAGTTGAGCTTGTCAGTGGTTTTAACAAGTGGCAAATACTTCCAGGCAGAGGCAGTGATTCTTTCACAGACTCTCTCAAGATTTTACTGTTTGAGTTCAAAGCCACCAGGGGAAGGAATATGTACACTCTGACACTGCTTTACTTGATGTTGCTTGAAGAAAAGCTCTTTAGTTTCAGGCTTTTATTTTCCTTCGGGTGCAAGTTTGTCATGCTTTGTCATGCATGCTGCACCACCTTCTGTTTATGGCATTGGGAAGGTCTGGTGACCACTGTTCCCTCTTCTTCCCTCCTGCCCTTGTTCTCCGGCCCAACCTGACAGCCAGGCCGGGGCCAGAATCCATCCCCAGGCACTGGAGAAGGCATCCAACAGCAGCCTGTCCATCACAGTAAGGCTATCCTGAGGTCTTTGTGCCCTCTGTGACTCCATGCCTCCTCAGCACTAGGGCACAAATGTCTCCAGGAAGGCACCCCTCTCCAAACTTGCCACTTCATCCCAGCCCCTGTCCTCTTGCTATTTTCTAGGGATACCAAAAGCTTTTTAGGTGAGCCCAGGGATAGGAGATGTTAGTGGACAGAGCCAGCTGTGCCTCTTTGAGACTGAAATTGTACCAAAACAGCAGTGATTAGCCCAACTGTGGAGCTGTTGGGTAGTGTCCTGAACATCTGCATGTGTGTATTTGCTTTAAGCAGTGCCACAGCACAGAGAGCCACGCCAGGGTCATCTTCAAGCCCTCTCGAGTCCTTGCTCCCTGTAAAGTAAGGACATACCCTTACTTTTAGTAACCTTCACCAGTTTCTGCTAAATGAAAATCTTGATTATCATCATCAGCTTGTTTTCCTCTGTTTTCTTCCCTTAAACTTAAGAGAACAGCAAAACCAAACAAGATTTGGATGCTTACATTCAAAATTTTGCAAGCATTTGAAAAACTTCACATTTTCTTAGGTGTTCTGCTCTGCTTTAGCAGGAGGGGAAGATGGGCTGTGAGGGATCCTCAGGGCACAGAAATGGAGCAGAGTAGACTGAATAGGGAACTCAGAATTTAACATTCAATTAAGATTTGCAGATCTCCTTTCACAAGTCAAAGGTCCCACCCAGAGCTTTCAGTTTGTTTGGCCTCTCTTCAGGAACACGAATTTGATGCATTTACCTCCTGGTTCTGTTTTAAAAAACTGAGCAAGTTGCAGCTGATTGCATCAGCCTCTGCCTGGGTTCTTGGGTGCTGATGGAGCCAAGGGTGTGTTCTTCTCTTTTACACACTTTTAAGGCACCTAACATTTTGGTGTCTAGGTAAAGCTCTGCCCTACCATAAGCACCAGGCTCTTTGCACACCCAAGGGGATGTGGCATCAGGTCCTTCCAGCTCACTGGATGGTCGCCATTTACAAAGCATGATCATAAAAAGAGGCAGTATATCACACCCTTGAGTTTGGACATACAAAGCAGCCACAGCTTGCTATAAATAGCTCATTTTAAGCATACTCAAACTTGTTCCATGTTAACACTGGCAAACCTATTTTGTGTTTAATTGTCCATAAAACTTCCAGGCACAAAGCAGTGTTTAAGCAAGGGCTCACCAATGGAGTCCTGGTTAAGTGTCACCGTGGTCTGTCCCAAGAAGGGTTAATCAGGAGTGAACCTTTCTAGATGGCAACCATAGCTGTTTTTTCATGTTTTGGAGTGTTTCTCAGGGATCTGAGAGAGAAAGTGAATGTTCCTTTGCCAAGGACGCACCCGCCGGCTCCAGGAATGCTTTTTCCTCCAAAACTTGCTTTTTAGCAGGCTTGGAGAAGGATGTTGTCAGAGAAATAGGGCTGTCAGCTTCTCATAGTTTAGCCTTGCTTAGGACCAAGCTCCGCAGTCTCTAACTCACTCCCTCCACCCTCTCAGGGAGTAATACAACAAAATACAACAAAAAAAAAAGCTTGAATTTTGAGACAAGGACAGGGAGAGATCCTTAAAGTTACCGTTATGGACAAAACAGACTTGACTTGGGGAAAACTATTTCTTTACTATTAAAACCAAAGCAGGATAATGAGAAAGAGAAGAAAACAACTTCCCCTCACTCCTCCCTTTTCCCAGGTTTAACTTCATTTCAGTTATGTCCACCTCCTTCCCCTTGTCCTGTGAGTGGCACAGAGGGTAAAAAGAAATGGGGACTGTGGTCACTTCATCACATGTTGCTTTCCACTGCTGCTTCCTCCTCGGGGGAAGAACTCCTCACATTCCTCCCCTGCTCCAGCGTGGGGTCCCTCCCACGGGCTGCAGTCCTTCATGAACTGCTCCAGCATGGGTCGTTTTTCCACGGGGTGCAGTCCCTCCAGAACGGCTGTCCCAGGGGATGTTCACACAAGGAAAGCCCATGAGTATACACCATCTTACGATTGGGTTTTTTTCACGTCCTTCTCCTGCAGAGCTGTGGTTGAGATTACAACACCCTGCAGACAATTGTTTCTCTGCACAGAAATTAATCTCCGGGGCCACTGTTAACTTCTTGGTCTTTTGCATTTGCCTCAAAGCAAGCAGCGTGTTAGGGAACTTTGTGTAAGCATGAGTACTGCACACAATTTGAGCTCTTAGGGATGAGACCATTGACATGCAAAATGGACATAAAGCAAAATGCATATAAAGGAAAATGCACATAAAGCAAGTGCAGTCATAGACAAGAGCTGCTGTGATATGGGAAAGTTCAGTTGCTGTCTTGCCCCGTGTGTACTTCTGTTGCAGAATCATATGTTGAATTTCCTACATGGATTGTGATATTCTACAAACTGACAATTTTTAACCTGTGGGGCAGTGAGAAATCATTCAGGGTACAGTGATAAGATAGAAGAGCCAGCTGTCTCTCCTAATTAATTTTTTTTTACAACAGACAAGGTCTGTAGAGAGAAGTAATATCTTTTATTTGACCAACAGAAATAGCTATAAAAATAGACAGACTTATTTATTTTCTCTATGTCTGTTGGTTTAATAAAATACATTACCTGTCCTTGGGTTGTGCCTCTCACATATCCTCAAGTCCTGATGATTACAACAAATTGAAGTACGTTTTTACTCCTGGTGACAAAGGTTTAAAAACACTGCACCACCTTCCTTACTCGATTTCAAAAGTGGAGTAATTTATTGGGCCTCCCACAATTAACTAGAGAAGCTACTACCGATTTGTCCTCTGAAGCTCAGCCCAGCAACTTTACTTACTGCAGTCCCCTTTTAGCAGCTTCTTGGAATTAAAATTCAAGTTGGATGTATGTGAACTTTTCATCAGTGATTCAAATCACCCCATTAAAGTATCCTTCCTCCTCTCACAGGTTACCTCAGCAATACAAATATCAGCTTTACCAGAAATGTTTCTATGTTTGTATCTCAATTATAGTTTTTTAAAAAGGTTGATTACTGATGTAGTGTTGTTGTTTGTGGGTGACTTTATACATAATGTCTCAACTTACTGATATTTTCTCCCTAATGACCATGCTTGTATACTTTTAATTGCTTTGTTGTGCAGCCTAATGATTCCATATCTTCATGTTTTTATGAGGATGTTGGTTGTTTTAAGTCAAGTATTTGGAGAAGTCCATATCAATAGAACAATTTTTATTATCCTCTTTCCAGAAATGATATCAAGCTAACTTCAGTTTATGTTTCCCTTGATTACCATTTCTACCTTTCAAATGTTAGAATTGTATTAGCAGATTTCCAGTGTGGTGGAGTTTCGCAGTTTTCAAAGCATTATTAAAAATTAACCTTACTGGTTCCAAGAATTTCTCAGCTAGTTCCTCTAAGCTTTACTCTTCAAATTATCTGGACCCACTGGATTGAAAAGGCTTATTATTAGCAGATAGAGCCACATAGAGTTCCTCATCACTGAAGGTAATGTCTTTTCCATCTGCTACATCATATGGAATAGACACTTCCTTCTGCTTCCTTCCTCCTTCCTTCTTGGAGGATTGTCTGTTGAACATGTCTGCTTTTCCTACACCTGTTTATGAATTTACTGTTTTATCGATATTTTCTGTGACTATTAGATATTCATAGTTCTGTAATTCCTTGCAGCTTATATTAATTTTTATTATTAATATTAATTAAATATTAATTAAATTTATATTAATAACTTCCCATCTTCCCCTTCTTTTTTCTATTCTTTTCCAAAGAATTGTATTGCTATGTTCTTGTCTTCTTTTAATCAAAAATGTTTTATGACCTATGTAATGTTTTTGTATCTATTAAACAGTGTTCCTGAGCAAGTTCCAGTTTTCACTAAGGTGTCCCACTTTGAAATTCTCTTCCCAGTTTCTCTTCTATTGGTTGCTTTAGGCGTCAGGAAATCGGCTTCTCTGAAGTCCAAGGATACACATGGTGGTTAATGTTACTTTCTGTTTGCTCAAAGGAAATGTAATCAGATTGTAATGGCAGGTACCAAGGCAACCATTAGTTCTAAGTCAGTGATTAACTCTCCTTTAACCGCCAGAATGATATCCAGTGCTGAATTCCAGCCTGCACAGTGCTGGCTTTTCTGTGTTGCAAGTTATCTTTAGTATTTTTTTTCAGAAATGGTGAGGAAAACTATGATACATCCAGCAAATGGCTAGGTAAAGTCCTCCAGGCAGTTTTTATTCCCAACTGTGCAGCCAGATGTTTGAGGACCCACAGCCTAACTCACCTCTAATGAGATTTCATGTTTTGTAGCCAGCTGCCCATGAGCACCCTGGTTTAAATGTTTCCTTGGGACTTAAATCTTCACCTATTTGAGGTCTTGTGATTCCAGATTCCCAGACTCTGCATGCTGTAATTTTGTCCTTGAGGTAAAAGTGTCATAACTCTGCTGTCTTTCCTCCTTCACCCCTAGGAACATTTTCCTGTGATTCAGACTGTCCAACCCAAGCTCATTAGGGTCTTCTGATTAACTTGAACATAATAAATTCCTTGTTTCTAAAATACAATTTTTTTTTTTCAGATCTTTGCATTTTTAGCACTGATGTGTCTTATCCTAGCCATTGGCAATGGCATCTGGGAGTATGATAAGGGCTACTACTTCCAGGTCTATCTGCCTTGGGCAGAAGGTGTGAACTCTGCCTCCTACTCCGGCTTCCTCATGTTCTGGTCATACGTGATCATTCTAAACACAGTGGTGCCAATTTCGCTCTATGTCAGGTATGTGCCAGAACCTTCTTCATATTTCATCTTAGGAGAGGTTTAGCTTTTGCCTTAGCTGGGAGCAGCGTTTTCCCTAGACACAAACACAACCCCATTGTGGACGACTGCATACAACCACAGCGATGCTTTTCTTATTTCTTCTGCCTTGAGAGGCCTTTGTCAGGGTTGGAGTGGGGACAGCAGTGAGTCCTGGGAGAGGAGAGGCTGATTTTCCAGTTAAAGGGGAGGTATAGGTGTAGGATGCTATAGGAGTAAGGCTGGAAGCCTGCTACGCTTAGCATCTTGCTTTCTCCCACTTGCACTGCCCGTCAAATAAAATGAATGGTGTGCTTTTGAGGTGGCTGTAGGGCTCACGTGAGGAGTGGATTGCCAGGTAAGTAGGTGTAATCAGGTTGAGGATCCATAGTAGATGGTGCTACAGTTCACAGAAAACGTAGTGATGTGTTGGTTATGGCAGATGGGCGTGCAGGGGTAGAGTAGGCAAAGTGTCTGTGATGCTCCCAAAACCTTGAGGCTGGGGTGTAGACTGAGTAGGTTTGTATAGTTTATCATTGGACCTACCTCTTCAGACAGCTTTGCTACTGAGACTCTCTCTTGTGTTGGTAAATGTGAGGAGTTAATCCCGCTCCTGTCCAGTATGTCACACCAGCAGCAAAGAGAAATTCACATCATCTGCAAGCTGATACAGCCCCTGGGTTGTATTCAGTTACGCAATAACTCGCTTGTTGCGGAACTCTGGGCTGTTTGAGCCCAGAGCTGTGCTCATCCCCAGCACCAGGCTCAGCCCAGCCCAGAGCCCTGCTGGAAACCATCCCCATCTGAGCACCACGCCCGAAACTGCACGAAGTGAAACCCACCGCTCCTGCAGTCTGAAAACTTCTGAAGCTCTTCAAATACATTTATAGGATGTTGTTATCTAGATAAAGGAAAGGAATTTGCTATAAACCTAACAGATTGTTTCAGTGGGACTTGCTTCAGCGTTGCTTACTACAGGCCATTTATGGACAAGCTGATGAGTACATTACCTTCAAAGTTGTCTTCTAATTGCAATTGCTAATGGTGCTGAAGAGAAAGATAAAGATCTTGTCCCTTAAACTAATGAATATTCCATCACTTTCTCCTTCTGTTTCACCAGTGTAGAGATTATACGCTTGGGTAACAGTTTCTACATTGACTGGGACCGTAAAATGTATTATCCGCTGAATGACACGCCGGCTCAGGCCCGTACCACTACACTCAATGAAGAGCTGGGCCAGATCAAGTACATCTTCTCAGACAAAACAGGAACTCTCACTCAGAACATCATGTGTTTCAACAAGTGCTCCATCCACGGCAAATCCTATGGTATGTTTATCTATTTGTCTTATTCTCTGAGGTTTATTCCATTGTATGCCTGTTGGTCCCCAGAGACTAAATGTGATATCCAGAAGAGAGCATCTTGGAAGAAGCTGCAGTGATCAAGTGCAGGGCTGTCCATCAGGGATGCCTGGATGGCCTTGATTACATCACTTGCATATCTTAGTATCACTTTTCTGTCCCTTGTTTCTCCTTTTTGACACCCTTTTACCTCCTTTTTTTTCTGCCCCAGTATCATCCCAAGTAAAAAACCTGCACCTTATTACTTTTTCCTCATTGGTCCAAATTTTACTACATCTGTACACAAATTTGTTTTTTTTTTTTTTTCTGGTATCACTGCCTAGGTAATCTCAGCCTTTTATGATATTATTGACATGGTTACCCAAGTATTGCTAACCCTCCAAAATATAACATATAACTCACATAGCTAACTCCCTCCTAACCACTTGTGAAATCAGCCATCCCTTATGGGGTTATCTGCAAATTTTGTCAGCTTCTCAAACTGTTACCTCTCAGATTCAGCAATTTATCATGTCATGAGCAGTGTTTTTTCACATCCTGTTCAGGAAGCTGAACCTTCCGTTGGCAACTAGTCAATGGCCTGGTCATTTGTTTTTAGCCCTGACATACTTCACCTGCCAGAAGAGAGAAAAGTTTGTAGGGAGCTGGAAAAAATGGGAAACTAAAGTTATTAGCTCTGTTAGATCCTAACAGTTGTTGACTTAAACGACTCGTTTATTGTATGGCCCCGGGCACTTTTCTTCATTCTGCTCAAGAGGTGCTAACAGTTCACAAACTGACTAATTGATTAACATGTTGGACTTCCCCAGAGAAATTAGTTACAGCTTATTCATAGATTGATGCTTGTTTTGCCTATGTGAGATCTGCTGAGGGACTAGTGTGCCAGAAAGCTTGTCTTTTTTTTTTTTTTCAGTTATTTCTTCCTATAAATCTTTTTCTTTTTCTGTTTGAGACCACCATATCTCAAATAGCATTCTGTGCTAGCCAACATCAGTGCTGCTAAACAGTTAAAAAAATATTCAGTCTGTTAATTTTTTCTGTGTCCTTAGTTGACTTTTCAAAAGTAGATGTCACCACTAACACAGATACAGGATGTGGGTTCAAGAAGTGAATGGGAAATATGCGGAAAGAAAGCGGACAGTCTATTGCCTATAGTTTCCTAAATGCTTAACTTAAACCTGTAGGGGTTCTTCCTGGGAATTTGCTGCTTAGGGGCACTTGGGAAAGCCATGCCAGAAAGGATGAATTAGTTCTGCTGCCAGGGAAGGTACTATAAAGGCTTAAGTTTTTCATGGGGAAGGAGGTGTCCAAAAGTCCCTCGGTTACAGTTCCCAGGATATCAATTGATGTGCAGTTCTCAGGAGAGAACACTTCTGAATTTCTTCTACACTCTCAGGGCTTTTGTGAGGACTATCAGTCACTACAATTGACTTTGGTCACAGTAGAGGTTGCTGGTGCAGGTATGGACCTATCATTCATGTAATTCACTGTCATTCAGTCTTATTTCAATTAAGTGTTGGCTCTGGCTGGGCTGGCCACAGTCCAGACCTTCCAAGTGAGATTTTTCTTCAGGCAGAAGACGTTTCAGTAGTGTTTCCTGGAGATGAGATCTCTTCCATTTCTGTGACCAAATAATCAATTCAGGGAAAATGAATAGAGCAGCCTTGCTACCTAAACATGGGAAGAACTAGCTTTGACAACTCCTTCTCTGTGGTTGTCCAGGGATTGTTGCAAACCCAGTACAGTCCAGGAGCTGGATTTTGTCTCACATTTCAAAGGGAAGGTCCAAGAGAATTTATCCCCTGACAGCATCTTCATTTTCTGCCTATCACTGCATCCTTTTTGGGTTCACCTTGAGCCAAGTCTTCTTTGCTCAAATGCCAATCATTTTTATGGTAACTGCTTTATGTTTCAAGCACCTGTTAGTCTCTGGATCTTGTCATGGATTAAAGTAGAAACTAATTTATATGAATCATCAGTCTTCAGTGCCCATGTCAAGATATTTATGCTTAATGAAACTTTTTAATTAGACACTAGCTTCAAAACACTTTAACCAATTTTTCTGGTAGAGAAGTTCAGAGACTGCACCTATCTGGAGTTTGTGGCTATGACCTCAGTCTTTCTTGCTTGCAGGTGATGTGTATGATACGTCTGGGCAAAGGATAGAAATAAATGAGGTAAGTGCTGAAGTGCTATCAGGATCTGTGCTTTCAGTGAACCTGCCTGCCTAAGTGCTAGCGGGCACAACCCACCCAGGCATAGCTCGTGCTCGTGACCCTGCAAGAGCTGATGCTCGTGACCCTGATAACAGGGATGCGTGTTCTTGTGGATGTCGGAGGATTGCCAGAGTTGCATTCCTTTCCAGTAAGCCTTGTTTAAACCTGCAGGCTGGGTAGCCTGAGAGTTCCCCCAGCTTCACATGACATCCTAGTGCATGCGCAGCTCCTCTTGAATACTTAGCTATGGATGTTTGTTGTAAACTTGGACACTGGTGAATTTTATTATCCTTGGCAGTTAATTAAAGCTTTGGAGGGGAATCAGTGAATTTAGTTCATATTGACAACAAGGTCACTGTCAAATTCTTCTAATGTCTGGACATTGGAAAGTGTGAAAATGGGTGACTTCTCCATTTCTCTCTAGCCTCTGCTTGCTGGCACAAACCCACATGTCTTGGATTTTTAAAATGTCTGAAAACTGTAATCCAAGTAACAAATGGCAAAATGATGATGAAAATCTCACTCCTCCTTCCAATTATTCATTTCCAGGCCATTTAAAACTTAAATTGCCCACTGAAATTGGCTATTTGTGCCAATTTGTGCCTCCAGACGGCTCTCACTCAGGCAGCAAAAGGCAAAGGGCTGACTTGTTGGGGAGACATGCTGGTCTCCTGCCAACTGGATGCCCAGCAGCTCCTCCTGCCCGTGGTACTCGCCGGAGCGGAGTCCTGCTGCCCACACAACCATGGTGTTGCAGTGGCTGGACCTTGCTGTGCAGATGAGCGTGTGTGTGTGGAGGGTCTGTGCTTTTGCAGTAAGTGCTAAATGTCAGCTTGCAGAGGTCAAAAGGATGACTCCCATCCTGGAAACTCTGAGTTCATCAGGGACAGGGCGGGAGTTGGAATTGTCCTGGGCAGGCTTGGCAGTGCATTCCTCCATGACACATCATGCTGTGAGCTTCTGGCCATTTCTCCAGTATGTTCCCCTCTGCTTGAGGCTCCTTGTTTTCAGACAAAACAGGCAGTGCCTGTGGAGTTGAACATTTACATCACTTGTCTGTCATCTTTTTTCCATATCAGGATTTTTTTCTTGCTTTGGGAGAATAGGGTGGAGAACACAACCTTTTGAACTGTTTTAAATTGGGCTTCCACATTCCCCTGTCACAGACAGCCACTGACATCAGAAGCATGATGCCTCCAAGCAGGCATGTGTTGAAGACAGGCATTTCTTTCCTACAGAAATTCTTTGGCAGGGATCCTGTAGAAGCATTTGCTGTTGTACAGAGGGGCATCTTTAGCTAATCAGGTTCTCAGCCTGAGTGCTGCTCTGAAAGGCTCCTCAAGCGTCTGTTCTCTCCTGTGATTCAGTAGCTTTCATGACCTCCCACTTAGACTGAGTAGTCTCTGTCATGAACAGCCCTGCAGGAGAGGGCCCTTTGTAACTGTGAGGAAGAGAGGGGGACCATGATGGGCAGACACTGGTGTACAGGCATATGAAAGCAGCTTATGTGCTCCACAACTAACACCAAGCCATATTTTTGCAGAACACAGAAAAGGTTGATTTCTCATACAACCAGTTAGCCGATCCAAAGTTTGCCTTCTATGACCACAGCCTGGTTGAAGCTGTGAAGCTGAATGATGTTGCCACACACAGGTTCTTCCGACTGCTCTCACTTTGTCACACAGTGATGCCAGAAGAGAAGAAGGAAGGTGAGGACTGTTGAAGGCACCAAACTGAGTGGTTATGTTCACCCTGCACTACAGCATGTCTTCTCTCCACAGAAGCTGTTATTGGTCCTTTTGGCTCCCTGGTGATTTTCTGTAGTAAAAGGCTACACATAAATCAATGTATTTGGAGATACCACATGGGAAGAGGAAGGACCAGGGCCTCCACTCCTTCTGTGTTCCTGTGGTGGAGCTGACGCTACTGTAAACACCACATCTCTGGAGTGCAGAAGCTACAGGTGCCACAGCTTCATTGAGGTGGCAGATGGCTTGCCCCACTCTTTCTCTACTCTGCACCAAGTCCTATAGAGCAAAGAGCATAGAGTATGTGTCCACTGGAGACTCATTGCTTCTGCTCACCCAGTGTTTCAACAGGTACTGGGTCAGTCTCCTGGAATCCCAGATCTGTACTTCAAAGGCTAGAAGCATCGATTGACACATATAAGGTGAAAATACTGATGAGAACAATACATGCAGATCTAACTAGAGGGGTTAAACCCAAGGAATTTTTTTCTCTCAGTGAGAGATGTTGGACTCCAAAAAGAGTGATAAAAGACCCCAAAAGAATCTAGTAGGCCTCTTGCACTGGTCTGGAGGATAGTTTCATGGGATTTGATGGAGACACATGGACATAAAGTGCTTTTTAGTGCTGCACCTCTGGGGATCAATAGAAAAGCAAATAGAAAAGGATTAACGGCTATATAATGTCTTTGATTTTGTGTTTGTTTAGCCTCAGAAACAAGGCAGTAGCTACATTACTTTATTTTTCTTGCACCTCAGGTAACTTGGTGTACCAGGCCCAATCTCCTGATGAGGGAGCCCTTGTCACTGCTGCCAGAAATTTTGGATTTGTGTTCCGGGCTCGCACACCAGAGACCATCACTGTTGTGGAAATGGGAGAAACAAAAATTTACAAACTCCTGGCTATTCTTGATTTCAACAATGTTCGCAAACGAATGTCTGTTATTGGTATGTTCCCTTTGCTCCCTTCTTTCCTTTCTGACTTTTTATGCTCTCAAATTGGCCCTCACTCTGCCGTGATGCTTTTTCCTAGGAGACCTCTTTTGCAATGCTTTCTGAATAACATTAACTTGTGAGTGCTGAGCTGCCTTGACTTTTCAATTACACAGCAACAGTGCTAGGCAAACACTTAACTTAGGCAGGCAGGAGAACATCTTAACATCTGGACTACAATGATGGAGCAGCCTCCTGAAGCCACTAAACTTTTTACATATCTTACTTCCCTTATGACAATGCAAGAAAGGCCTTTTTTCTACTTAGCTTTAAGATTGTCGGTGAAATCTGAGAAAGTGGGAAAGGAGAAAGCAAGGACAAGTAGAGAAGCTCACTTTCCCAAAAGGAAAATGGAGAAATTACTCAAGAAGCCTTTTGTAGCCTTTATTAACCCTCCAACATCCTCAGATGTTTCAGGAATTGGAATATCACAATGGTAGCAAGAGAGTCGTAGTACCTTTACTGGTAGGAGCAATAAAAATGGCAGGACAAGTTCTCTAAGAACAAGTTGTTCTTGAATTTTGAGTGCAGATGTCCTGCCTGAAGTGCTGCCTGTAGGAACCACGTAGTCCCACACAGCACCTGCTAAGACCAATGCAATCTGGGTACAGTTACCTGTGCTGCTACCACTAAAGTGGAGAATAGTTGCATTATCTTATTTTCTGAGCAAAGTTTGTCTTGATTCCTGGGATTTTGCCAAAACTGGATAGAGTTCAGAAACCTTTGTTTGTTTTGATGGGAATGCTGTAACTCCCAAATGCCTCGGTCTGGGATTTGTAGCATTTATTTTCCTCTTCCTCATAGTGCGGAGTCCAGAAGGTGACTTGACTTTGTATTGCAAGGGGGCTGACACCATTCTTTATGAGCTGCTTCATTCATCCTGCGGCTCTCTCAAAGAGGAGACCACAGAACACCTGAATGTAAGTGTTTCCTTCTGCACAACATCTCTGCATTTGATGGTTTCCACTTCTACAAGTGTGGGAATGTACTTTGTGTTGAGAAAAAGCCCCAGATTTCAGAAGCAGCACCCAAGCACTAGGGTTTTGGTGTTTTTTGACTTGTGGGGGTTTATTTTGTTTTGTTTTGGCTTGGTTTTTTTGTTGGTTTTTGTTGGTGTTTGTTGTTTTGGGGAATAGTCAGGGAAATAAATTTCTAAAGACTTAGATCTCAAATCAGTTGCCTAAGCACGGGCACCAGGTGCCGTGTGAACTGCTCTAGGATATCTGGATATGAATGGCAAACATAATGCAGGACATTCAGAAGACTTGTATTCCTCTGGAGTAGGAGCTGGAAGCCAGGCAGGATAAGTGAGACATCTGAAATGGCACAATGCATCTGTGTTTTGGCAACTAAATTCCATCTAAGTCCACTGTTAATTCTACAATGCATGCACCCGATGCACTCAAGTGTGCCTTGAATCAGAATGACTTGGGTGATCAGTAAAGGGCCACAGAGCCGCTTACCTTATTGAATATAATTCACACCTGAGAGGTTTCAGTCAGACAGGACTGAGGAGGTGCTGGAATCTGCTCACCTCTTCTTCTTCCAGACCATAGAATCATAGAATGTTTAGAGTTGGAAGGGACCTGCAAAGGTCATCTAGTCCAACCTCCCTGCAAGGAGCAGGGACATCTCCAACCAGATCAGGTTGCTCAGTGCCTCATCCAACCTGGCCTTGAATGTTTCCAGGGATGGGGCATCCACCACCTTTCTGGGAAACCTGTTCCAGTGTTCTACGACTCGCATTGTAAAATTTTTTTTCCTAATATCCAATCTAAATCTACCTCCCTCTATTTTAAAACCATTACCTCTCATCCTATCACAACAGGCCCTACTGAACAGCCTCTCCCCATCCTTCTTGTAGGCCCCCTTTAGGGACTGGAAGGCTGCTATAAGGTCTCCCTGGAGCCTCCTCTTCTCCAGGTTGAACAGCCCCAATTCTCTCAGCCTGTCCTCATAGGAGAGGTGCTCCAGCTGTCTTATCATCTTCGTGGCCTCCTCTGGACCTTCTCCAGCTGGTCCATGTCCTTCTTATGTTGGGGACTCCAGAACTGGACGCAGTACTCCAGGTGGGGTCTCACCAGGGCACAGTAGAGGGGCAGAATCCCCTCCCTCAACCTGCTGGCCACGCTCCTCTTGATGCAGCCCAGGATGCAGTTGGCCTTCTGGGCCACAAGAGCGCATTGGCGGCTCATGTTGAGCTTCTTGTCCACCAGCACTCCCAAGTCCTTCTCCTCAGGGCTGCTCTCCATCCATTCTCCACCGAGCCTGGATTTGTGCCTGGGATTGCCATGACCCGGGTGTAGGACCTTGCACTTGGCCTGGTTGAACTCCATGAGGTTGGCACGGGCCCACCTCTCCAGCCTGTCCAGGTCCCTCTGGATGGCATCCCTCCCTTCCAGCGTGTCGACGGCACCACACAGCTTGGTGTCATCGGTGAACTTGCTGAGGGTGCACTCTATTCCACTGTCCATGTCGCCGACAAAGATGTTGAACAGGGCCGGGCCCAACACGGACCCCTGAGGGATGCCACTCGTGACCGGTCTCCACTTGGACATCGAGCCATTGACCACCACTCTCTGAGTGCAGCCATCCAGCCAACTCCTTATCCATCGAGTGGTCCATCCATCGAACCCATGCCTCTCTAGTTTAGAGAGAAGGATGTTGTGCGGGACAGTGTCAAATGCCTTGCACAAGTCCAGGTAGATGATATCCGTTGCTCGTCCCTTGTCCACCGATGCTGTCACCACGTCATAGAAGGCCACCAAATTGGTCAGGCACAATCTGCCCTTGGTGAAGCCATGTTGGCTGTCACCAACCACCTCCTTGCTCTCCATCTGCTTTAGCATGGTTTCCAGGAGAATCTGCTTCATGACCTTGCCAGGCACAGAGGTGAGGCTGACCAGCCTGTAGTTGCACGGGTCCTCCTTGTTCCCCTTTTTAAAAATGGGGGCTATGTTCCATCTCTTCCAGTCATCGGGGACCTCACCAGACCGCCACGACTTCTCAAATACAATGGCCAATGGCTTGGCAACTTCATCCACCAGTTCCCTCAGGACCCGTGGATGGATCTCATCAGGTCCCATGGTCTTGTGCACCTTCAAGTTCCTCACCTGTTCCCAAACCTGCTCTTCGAGTACAGTGGGCCGTTCTTCATCCTCGCAGTCCCTGCTTGTGCCTTCCACAGCTTGGGTGTGAGACAAGAGCCCTTACCGGTGAAGACTGAGGCAAAAAAAGTCATTGAGTACCTCAGCCTTCTCCATGTCCTGGGTAATCAGGCCACTGGTTTCCTTCCGGAGGGGGCCTACATTCTCCTTGGACTTTCTATAGTGCCCTACATACCTATAGAAGCTTTTCTTGTTGCTCTTTATATCCCTGGCCAGATTCAATTCCATCAGGGCTTTAGCCTTCCTCACCTGATCCCTGGCCGCTCACACAGCCTCTTGGTAGTCCTCCCAGGCTACCTGTCTCCGCTTCCACCCTCTGTAGGCTTTCTTCTTCACTTTCAGTTGGTGCAGGAGCTCCTTGCTCATCCATGTTGGCCTCCTGGCCTTTTTACCCGACTTGTTCTTCATTGGGATGCACCTCTGCTGAGCTTGGAGGAGGTGCTCCTTGAATGTGGACCAACTTTCCTGGGCCCCTCTTCCCTCCAGAGCCGCCTTCCATGGCACTTTGCCCATCAGGTCCCTGAAGAGGCCAAAGTCCGCCTTCTTGAAGTCTAGGGCAGAGAGCTTGATGTGTAGTTTCCTTGCTGCCCTGTGGATCTTGAACTCCACTGTGTCGTGGTCGCTGCAGCCAAGGTTGTCCATCAGTTTCACGTCCCCCACCAGCCCCTCCCTGTTGGTGAGCACAAGGTCGAGCACGGCACCCCTCCTTGTCGGCTCCTCTATCGCCTGCAGGAGGAAGTTGTCCTCCATGCATTCCAGGAACCTCCTGGACTGCCTGTGCCCTGCAGTGTTGTCTCCCCAACAGATGTCGGGGTGGTTGAAGTCCCCCATGAGGACCAGGGCTTGTGACTGTGAGGCTGCTGCTATCTGGCTATAGAGCGCCTCTTCTGCTCTGTCGTCCTGGCCAGGCGGCTTCTAACAGACCCCCACCGTAACATCCCCCGTCCGTCCCTGTCTTCTGATCTTGACCCATAAGCTCTCTGTCAGCTCCTCCTCCATCCCCGGGGGGAGCTCCACGCACTCCAGGGGGTTGCTGATGTAGAGTGACACCCCCTCCTCGTCTCCCCTTCCTGTCCTTTCTAAAAAGCCTGTACCCCTGCATGATGACGCTCCAGTCGTACAAGTTGTC
>WHYT01017047.1:828715-843324 GCA_009806455.1 Tetrax tetrax
ACCTTTTTTTTCCTGTGAGCTTTACTTGATGTGGTACATTCTGGGACCTTAGATAAGGGCTAGCTGGCTCCCTGGAAGA
Organism: Tetrax tetrax; assembly: GCA_009806455.1. Lineage (NCBI taxonomy): Eukaryota > Metazoa > Chordata > Aves > Otidiformes > Otididae > Tetrax > Tetrax tetrax. The sequence goes on from WHYT01017047.1 coordinate 828,795, forward strand.
TCCAGCAGCTAACCACAATGTAGAAACCTCTTCTGATGATTAACTCTGAAGCTTCTTGATCTAAGAGGTCAAATCTGTATAAATGTATAAGAAAGCAGAGACAGGCAGGCAATATCAGCTGACATTCAACAAGTGATCTGGAGCCACAAAGCCTTTGGCTCCAGGCTTGAGCCAGGTTGTTCCTCTGCTGCTATTGCCATTCATCCACATTGCAGTCCTTTGGATATGGTCCTTTTCTAGCATTATCTGGAAACCTAGCCTGCTCAGTAGACACAAGTTCTTATATATATGTGGAAAATGGGAAAGTTTTTCAGTTCTTTTCTCTGATGATTTAATAAAACATATCTCTCTTTACAAACTTTTCATTATTATTCTGGATTTTTTTTTTAGGAATGCAAGGAAAAAGATGAAGCCAGACTCCTTTCTGGACAGTGATGAAATCAACATTCAATTTGAAAAATGTTCCAAAAAACCAAAAGTTCTACCTGATGAGCAAGCAAATGGGGTGTATGGTCTGGTTATCACTGGCCACAGCCTGGTAAGGAAGGTTCAGAGTCTTGGTAGGGCTGTTCTCTGAAGAACTTAATGTGATGGAGACATAATGGAACTCTGAAAATGCTTAAAAAATTTAGCTGTAGAGGACTGCATTTTTTTTTCCTAATTGAAGATTAGATTCAGGGGTTATCTGAGACATTAAAGGTGATGGGCAAGGTTTCAGAAGATTGGAACAGGGAAGAGTTGGCCCTGATGTTAGGCGAACAGGAGGGGTAGAGTAGCTGGATCAATTTTCTTTTCCAGAAGGGTACTAGAAAAATAATCAGACAGTTCATGGAAGCAGCAAAAAGATAACATCAGACATGTTATCTACTAAATATATCTGATAACAGACTTTTTTTTTATATTTAACAGATAGGATGTATATCTCATAACTTAACTAATAAATGGTTTGATGCTCTCTTCCATGATGTTCTTCCAAGCAAACTGAAGTAATATGGTCTAGATGAAATTCTTAAGTGACAGACATAAGACTACTTGGAAAGTATGGTTTTTAAGGGCTCACTGTTGATCTAAAACAACAGCTAAGTGGCATCTGCAAGGGGCTATCCCATATCTATCTGATATAATTAAATATTTTAATGTTTTAAATAAGTGCTTTAATTAACTGCTTAAAAAAGAGAGCAGATAACACCAGGCTAGGAGAAGCTGCAGGCATTTTGGAGTTCAAGATTGGATTTGAAAACAATTTTGACAAATTGGAGAAATATTTTGGAAAAATTGCAATGTAATTCAGTAAGAACAAATGCCTTGTTCTTCACTTTAATGTAATCAACTACACATAAAAAATCAAAGATATATATGTAAAAGCATCATTTGTAAGACTTGTGAAGAAAGCCTCCTGCTTCATTTGGCATCTGTAAAGTCTTAGCTGAAATAATTCAACTTATTTGGGCCATTTTCTTTGAGAAAATGTAGATCATCTAGACACAGCACAAAGAAAACTCTAAGAGTCATCATACATGATGTGCAAAACATAGGGGAAAACTGAGAGTTAGGATTTCTGAGCCTAGAGAATACTGGCCTGTTTTGGTAATAGTCTGCAAATAATAACAGGTAAACAAAGTAATAGAATTAAACTGAGAAAAGAGAGTTTGGGATTAGATGTCTTCCTGGAGAGAATAGTGAAGGACTGGAATAAATTTTCCATCCTTGGACATTTTTCAGAACAGGTTAAAGAAAAAACAATGTAGATACAGTTCAACCTGTCTGAGAGGAAGGCTTAGTCTAGATCTGGTTTATTAATCTATGGTATTTTGCTTTCCCAGATTCCAAGGTAAGCAAATATGTAGATGTGGAAAGATCTGTGAGGTGCTGCCTTTCAAAGACAAGATTCTTCTGTTCTCTGTGGTTGCAATCTCTGTTAATGGCAATTCAGCAAATATAACTCACAGCTCTATACCAATCTGGCAAATTACTATTTACTCCAGTTTTGGCTTGTGTGCCATGTATATTGACCCTGGAGTAGAGGGGACACTTTCAGGTCATGTCTAGGTTCATAGAATCATAGAATCATAGAATCACATGGTTGGATGGGACCTATAAGATCATCTAGTCCAACCGTCTTCCCACTACCATTGCTGCCAGAGCTACTAAACCATATCTTGTAGCTAAACCATATCTTGTAGCTAGGTTGTCAAGTACCCTCTCTCCCTCCCTTTTATACTCACTCCCTCTTTAACTCCAGGGCCTTAATCCCTTTTAGATCCCCACTGCAAAACAGACAAAAATTCTGTCAACTTTGGGGCATCTGCATGGGTGAATCCTCTGACATCTAAGCCGCTGCAAGCCCCTGCCTGTTCTTACTCCACATCATCCATCTGCAGGACAGACCCCAAATACTGGGCTATAAGAACACCACTGGCAGCAGTGACAAAGCTTTCTTTTTATTCCTGGAAAACCACACACTCACCCACACCCTGGCAAGGAGAAATGTCCCACACAAAGAAATTCAAATCTGGGTTGTGTGGGAGCAGCCAACCCACACAGCCCTCAGCAGAGTAGGCACAGCCAGTATCCCTGAGACCATGGCTTTCTCCTGGGTGTGGACCACAAGGTCAGCGTGGACAAAACTGCATGTTATTTATTTATTTCTAAGAAGCTAGAGCTTGAACAATGGTGATAGTGCTGATACTGTTCCCCTCAAACACAGCATCTAATCTGTGCCATGTCCCTGTGTGCAGATGGGTGGGATGGCAGCACTGAACTATGCATGCATGTGGTCTTGCTTAAAGCAAGCGAACAAAACCACATCAGCATCTGTGATGGCATCATAGGAGCTGATTTGTATGCAGTACTATCAATATACTATGTGATAACATTTTGCTAGTGCTCTGCAGCAAGGATATTGTGGCAAAATACATCTCTAACGGCAGTGACCGGCTGGTACTAAAGTGAAACCACGAAAAGGTCTCTCTTGTTGAGTAATCCTACCTTCCATTAACAGGAGGGAAGTGGGGGAACTGGTAACTCTTAGCTCTCTTCCAAGAAGAAGGGGTATCTGGCAGAGGATAGTCTGCAGAAAGGACAGTGGGCCTGCTGTAATGGCTCTGAGGAGGAGAGAGCCCTGTAGATTCCTTCCATGCATGTCTACTGAGAAGAGATAGCAAAGAACAGAGCCAAAAAGCATGACAGAAATATGAAAAACTAACACTGCTCTCTTCTGCGTGAAGTTGGAGGGGTGACCTGTTATCCAATTATCTCTGTGTTTCCCAAATAGAAATAATACAGCTGACTGATTTAAAAGGTCAGCACTCAGAGCAAAGTTGCCTTCTCCCTGGCTTTGTGTTTTGCTTTGTCACACCCACTTGAGCTCAACTTTTTCCATGGTTTGTTTTTTTTTTTAATTAAGTGCTCCCATACTGAAATCTCTTCTAGTTATACCTCAGATCTCCCAAAGCTTAAAAAATAAATCAAGAGGGATGAGCAGAGACTTTATAGCGTGGAGATATGCAAGGCTGTCTCAGGCCCAGCAGCAGCTTCGTTAAATTAGTGCTCCTGTTTTTAACACTTCTGCTGCACTGTCAGGTTACATCAGACAGAGCAGCTGTTATGCAAATCCAGCTGTGGTGCATCTAAGGTGCAAGCTTGTAGGCGTATGCTGCATGGCACCATGCTGTGTGGTGTGGATGCTCCCTGCAACTGAATGGAAGGATTCAAAAGGGGTATCTCATACCTTCCTTCTGCTGAATGGAAGAAGCAGCTCAGTTCTCATTTCCTTCCCGCTTCATCCTCTTCGTCAGGCCACGAGTTGCTGCTAGGCTGACCTGAACACCCTTCTTCCCTTCTTCTCAGGCTTACGCGCTGGAAGGGAACCTGGAGCTGGAGCTGGTGAGAACCGCCTGCATGTGCAAAGTGGTGATCTGCTGCCGGGTGACTCCGCTGCAGAAAGCCCAGGTGGTGGAGCTGGTGAAAAAGTACAAGAAGGCTGTGACCTTGGCAATCGGAGACGGCGCCAACGATGTCAGCATGATCAAAAGTGAGTGATGCCGGCATGCTCTAGCAAATAGACTTGCTGCCGTAGTAGCTATCTAGAGTGGCCTAGCAGCAGGAACACATATCTGAGTGCCTTCGGTACCACCCTCTTCTTGGCACTAAGTGTCTGTGCCCCAAGTTTCAGCAGGTTTCTACAGAACACTGTCACTCTAGGCTACTTGTGTCTCCTGCCTTCCAGGACACAGAGGAGGGCGCCTTGCTGTGCCCCCACCACCAGGATCCAGGAAGCTACGGTTGCACTTATTGCCTGTTTCTCTGTTTCTACCTTAGAATAGACAAAAGCTTACCAGGGCTGTGACACGTCCACCTGTGTGTCTGCATGGCTGCTGTCACAAGGGCAATACGAAGGATGAACCAGTTTCTTTCAGAAAGAGCCTGTCTGCAATGCAGAAAGAAAATCTTCATGCTTGTAAATGATTTGTATAATGTTACATGGAATTTTTTAACATTTCCATGTGGTAGGGCTATTTCTCAGTTATCTCCCTTGCATTGTAAGACACAGGCTTCTAGGCCCCTTCATCCTTGAGCACCATTTGATGTCGTATTATCTCAGTGAATTTATGAAAAACATCCCCTAACTAGATATAATTAAATTAAGGTTATTCAGAAGGGCCTATTGCTACTCTTCATTGTGTTAATTTGCAAGAATTTATTAACTGGGGCCTTTTAATTAGGAAAGAAAAGGCTAAGTACAGAGCTTCAAGGGAGATAAGTCAGGCAGTCAGTAAAGAAAGAATAAGAAATACAAGTTAAAGTGTACTTGATAATTAGAAATTACCCCCCAAGAGGTTTGGGACTTTGGGATTTTATCGATTCACTGTTGCGTGGAAACCTCTGAATCTAACCAACTTCCAGCCATCAAGATTGTTCTCATTAGTTAAAGCTGTATAATTAGCTGTCACATTAAACTTATGTCCATGTTTAATAAACCCAAGTTACTATTAAAAGAGACTTGACTCTTCTATCTAATTATTTGATTGAACTATTAAAGCCCAGGAAATGTAAAAAGGCTACAGTCTGCCTTGTAGCACTGCGTCTGAGAAATCTATAAGGGTTTTGAAAATTTCGCTTCTCTGGAACAGTATTTTAAGGCTGCTTGAAGGACATGCATGCATGTAAATACAAGTCATATGTCAAATTAAAGTTATTTTTTCATAACAGCAGCTGTTATGAACAAACAGCATTTATGCTGTTGGAAAACATTCAGAAAGAAAACATGAAATGTCACCAAGGGTGTAATTTCATTCAAATAATACAAGCCCAGTTACTGGAAATGTACTACCACAGCCAAAATCATAATGCTGCTGAAAGTATTAGTGCCCTAAAGTATTTTTTTTAAGAGTAACTTTACATATGGCTCTTTAGGAAGGCTAGGAGGGGATTACACAGTGTTCCAGTGCAGGGGAGTCTTTTAAAAAGTGGGGTAACCAAAACTCTCACTCTAATGACATGAGCAATAACATTCTTGTTGCAGCTGCCCACATCGGGGTTGGTATCAGTGGCCAGGAGGGGATGCAGGCGGTCTTGTCCAGCGACTTCTCCTTTGCACAGTTCCGTTACCTGCAGCGCCTGCTCTTGGTCCACGGCCGGTGGTCCTACATCCGCATGTGCAAGTTCCTCAAATACTTCTTCTATAAGAATTTTGCCTTCACTTTAGTGCATTTCTGGTATGGCTTTTTCTCTGGCTTCTCAGCACAGGTAGGTCCAGCCTGTTTTCTGATGGCCTGTGTAGCATTTTCAGGCAAACTGTAGGGAACTCTTTTAAAAAGAAATAAACTAAGCCACTGCCCCCACCTCACTGGATGACACACAGGTCCGTCTTCTTCAGCTGTATCAGTATAAAGCAGATATTGCTGCCTTTTTTGTACTGCTGGTAGAGGACAGATGCCTGAACACATTTAGGTGCATTATGAAGCACATAGATCTCCCCTGGGATTTTTGGAAGTGTTCAAATTGACTACAGCCATCAAACAAGGATACAGATTACACAGAGGCCTGACCAGATCGACAGAGATCTGTGTAAGATCTGTGCTTGCCCTATTAGCACACCTGAAGCAAATAGTTTAACCCCAGGTGTGCCTCAGCAGTTTGCAAGAGGAGCAAATCTGCAGTGAAAAATCAGGTGTTAGTTTAAGACAAACGAATCTCCAGCCCAGCCCAGCCCCTGAGAAGTGCAGATAGTGTGCAAATGCTAGCTGGGGGTGCAAAGGTGCCTACTGTTGAGCGCTGCTCCCACGTGCTGCAGCCCCTCCATGGTGCCGGGGGTACAGATCTTGCTCCGGCTGCAGCCAGCAGTGGATGCTAGGCAAACAGAGCGAGCATAATGTGATCTTTCCCTCAGGTATTCCCACAGCTTATAGCACTGAGCCGTTTAGGGCTGCTGAGCTTGAGTGATCTTGTACTTTTGGTCTCAGTAGTGTTCCAGCATTTAATTGTTTATACTTTTGAAGAGATGGAAAAGGCAGCCTTTTGCTAACTCCATACTCTGTTGGGTTTTTTTTTCAGACTGTCTATGATGAGTGGTTCATTACACTTTACAATTTGGTATATACCTCCCTCCCGGTGCTAGGAATGAGCCTCTTTGATCAGGTACTGTTTCTGTCACCACTTGAATTATTTTATAGAGGTTTTATCTCCAGGTGCTTTGAGCTGGTTTCATGAAGCAAAAGCAACTGACTTTTTGGCTAGCTATTGCGGTAGCTCCTGAAATAGTTTCGTACCAGTGAGACATCAGAGCACAAAACATGGATGCTCTGGGGAGGAGATGATGTATTATCCTGATTTGGCGTGGGGGTTTGAGTACGTGATGAGACTTTGGGGTTAGGCTATTGACTGCAGTAAAAGCTGCCATTGCAATGTTCCCCTGAAGTAGTTACGTCTTACTAGCTGCGTTCTTGAAGCCTGACAAATGACTTTTTAATGACCACACAGAATAACGAATGAACTAGAACTTTGAAGCCAGGTTTTACAATGAGGGTAATAAAGCACTGGAACAGGTTGCCCAGAGAGGTGGTAGATGCCTGATCCCTGGAAACATTCAAGGCCAGGTTGGATGGGACTTGGAGCAACCTGATCTAGTTGAAAGTGTCCCTGCTCCTTGCAGGGAGGCTGGACTAGATGGCCTTGAAAGGTTTCTTCCAACCCTAACCATTCTATGATTTTCCAGGTTCAGTCTTTCTAGTGGAAGTCTTCCTGCAGTAATTTCACATAGACATTTTTACCTTATATGCAATAAAGCTGCTCCTATATGCCTTTTACAAGTTAAATTAGTAGGAACTTGCCACTCCATCATAGTTCACAGTGTTCAGCTCTGGACACTTAAGGGATCCAAGTCAGACAGCCTTGCCTGTGTATGAGCACAGAGCAGGTATTTTCTATCCCTTAGCTTCCAGGCAACACTCAGAAGAGCAGACCATGCCATCTGCTTATGATTAAGTGTACATTCTTTTTTTTTTTTTCACTTGTGAGTTTTCTTAGCAGAAGAATGGTGAAATTCAACATGGAAAATGTGTTTAGGTGCCACATTTGGGATGTGGCATGCTTGTGAGCACAGCTAAGTGAATTGTGTGCTAAGCCTTTTCCCATGGAAATGCATGTCACAGGGACATGACAACCCTAAGTGATCTTGCATGGTCAGTTGGGTGGGTGCCAGCAAATCTGACCATCTTCTGTCTACTTTCAGGATGTGGATGACCGTTGGAGCATGCTGTTCCCTCAGCTATATGTGCCCGGCCAGCAAAACCTCTATTTTAACAAAATAGTTTTTGTCAAGTGCATGTTGCAAGGGATCTACAGTTCCCTCATTCTCTTCTTCATCCCCTATGGGGCCATGTACAATACAATGAGAAGTGACGGGAAGGCCATTGCTGACTACCAGTCCTTTGCACTGATGGCCCAGACCTGCTTACTGATTGTGGTGTCTGTACAGGTAAGGCAGCCCAGGTAGTGTTTTTAGGAATTAGTTGTTTTATGAAGGCAGCATCTGGAGGGCGACCTGGGATCTTGATAGCATTGTATTTGCTGCTGCATCTTGCATTCTTGCAAAAAAAAAAAAAAGTCTCCTGACACCAGATTTCTCTTATCAGTTCAACAGAACAGCAGATCTGTGTGTTATGAAAGATCGATGTGACAGGAACACAGAGTCTTTGCTTTGGGAAGTTTACAATCACAGCAGACAAAACAGTTAAGGCTGGGAGTAGAGAAGGACTCATTCCAGTTTTATGAGATGGGTTTGAAGGATAGGACTCTCTGCTATCAGGCAGTTATTTACAGGGTGTCCATCATGAGGCTGTCTCCGAAGCCTGGCCCGATGCATGATGTAGATGGTAGAACTGCACTTGCTGGAAGGAATATCTAACACTTGGGTGGTACAAAATTCAGGTGGTATTAGGAGGATTTCTTAAAAGAAAAGCCAGTCAATCACACCTTCCTAGATAATGATTTCTGCTATCTGAGGTCTTGTAGGCCCCTTCTCCTAACTTTCAATGCTAGATCACAGCTTGGGGGTGGGGACATAAGCATGGCTCATTTGAACTTAGTATCCTGCCTCCAGTACTGGCCACTGGTGAATGTTTGAGTACAACAACAAGGCAAATGGAGTAATGCTTCCTTGAACAGTCTCCCAGCATCCTATGATCTGTGGCTTGGCATTTCTTGAAACTGGAATGAATAACAGCGTTGGAAGCAGGGGTACAAAGAAGAAGACAAGCTCTCTGTGCTGTGTTCAGCACAGATCTGCTAAATAATTAAGGCACTGACAGTAGCTGTATTGCTCCATTCTTTCAGATTGGCTTGGACACCTCTTACTGGACAGTTGTGAACCAGTTCTTCATCTGGGGCAGCCTTTCTGTTTACTTTGCAATCACCTTCACCATGTATAGCGATGGCATGTACCTGATCTTCACGGCCTCCTTTCCATTTGTTGGTAAGCCCTGCGACAAATCTGGATTGCACCCAAAATGGACATACTCTCTAGAGGCAATAATGGAATATATTGACTGCATTTTCCACATGAAATGCCAGGGTATTTCTGAGGGCTACTGGGAATGCTTATTTTGAATCCCATCAATCCAGGTGAACCTGTGCCACTTTCACTTCCTTGCATAAAAATGTACATTCACATGCAGCTATGGGAATGATCCTTTAAATAAAGGATCTGAGTTGGCTGGAATGCTTTCTGCTGCTTTTTTTATATTCTGTTTCCAGGTGCACAATACTTGCAGATATCCAAGAGCATTTTGTTTGCAGAAGGATGCATGTTCTTTTGTAAATACATTAACATGTTAGTATAGGAAAGCATAGAAGTACAACATCCACTTAGATATGAGAAAAATGCCATGTGATTATGGTGAGCCTTCAGCCAGGCAAATTTCTAATAAAAATAATCCAGTGATGACCAGGTCTTTGGAGTTATTCTACATAACAGATTTCTGAATGCTAGCAAAACGTGAAGGATAACATAAAAATGAGTCTGTCTCCTGAGACTTTGATCAGGAAGAAGATGAAAGCTTAGCAAAGTAATTAAGATATTTTTAATAGCTCTGTGCATCCATAGCCAGTATAGATATAGCATTCCTATAAGACTCTGCTTTTGAAATCCCAATGCTTTTTTTTTTTCAAGTGTCAGGTTGGTGTATTAATCAATGCCTTTATTTCTGGATGAATTGTTAAGCCAAGACATGTTCTGCCCATCTTCACTGGAATACCAAGGTGCCTGGCTGTTTTACAAATATCTGAAATGCAGGCCAGTTGTGACAATGTCTTTTCCAAGAAGATGGTCACATCCACCGTGGCTTTTAGTATCAAAAGTGCTGAGTGACAAAAAGCAAGAGTGTCTGTTCAGTTTCCAAAGATGGGTGGCAACTCACTTGCCAGAGATATCTCTATCTGCTGCTCTGTTGACACTATGCAGGTCTAATTAGCCATAATGCTGAGTGTGTCTTAATAAAGTCTCAGTCTGAAACCATTTTTAAGGAAAGTGTTTCTAGTCTGGACTCAGTCAACTTGTTTACTTTAATTACAGAGGGGTTGTATTACAGCAGAATTTGGCCAACTGAAAATAAAACATTCAGCAACTTTACTGCCAACAACAGCATCATTAAGCCCTGTAATGATGGCTTCACAGACTGTTTGTTCTATCTTACATTCCTTCAGTTTTGGAGGAGCCAGAAGAGAGCACTTTGGTTTCAAAGAAGGTGGCAGTGTCATGCCAGAGCCTGGCAGTTGCTCTGCCAATACACTCAGTAGGCCATGCTGTCTGCGCAGACATCCAGAGCAATGCATGCTCTTCTCATAAAGGGCTGTGGTCCTATTGTCTCTGGGGCAGTCAGAGTCAGTACTCTACATACTTCAGGAAACAGTGCTGGAAAGTAAGAATACCGTGTTCCTCCTTTTCTACTAGAGTCTTGGCAAGAGGTGAGAGAGCAGGACTGCTGCTGAAGAAGGTCTCTTGAGCATTTATATCAATCCACTGCAGTGATTTGACTCTTTGTAAAGAGATGTCATTCACTCCGACATCCTTATCTCCTTGAGTTGTTGCTAGACATTGCATTTTTCTTTGCTCATCTCAGACAGTGGTATTCCTATCACAGTCTTCTCTATAGCAAGTTGATTTCACTGTTGGAGATGGTGTCTGCTTTAAATTTTGGCATGTTCGCCAAGTCCTTTGGAATCATAGAGGGTGAAAGGTTCAAATGAATGATGGTGAGAGTGCAGCTTTTATGGTTTTAATCATGCTTTTGTTTTTCAGGTACGGCTCGAAACACCCTCAGCCAGCCAAGCGTGTGGCTAGCAATCTTCCTCAGCATCACCCTCTGTGTACTGCCTGTAGTTGGCTTTCGATTCCTGAAGGCTCAGTTAAAGCCAACTCCCAGTGATAAAGTAAGGAGATACCTTCTTAAACCAGAAATCCTGCTTGCTCCCACCCAAGCTTACCATGGAGCCATATTGCATGGGCTTGCCATTGGTCAGAGTGAATGTCCCTGTAGGTCCAAGTGCTGCCATCCATCTGTCCCCTCAATCATCCTTTGAGAAGGATGATTGAATTCAGGTTTTGGCACAGTTCAAACCATCTGCAGCTGGGACCAAGGCTGAGATTACGGAGATGAGGATTAGATTGCACTGGAGCAAGGAAGCTGCACTATTTTTAGATGCAGGGTTTAAGTGCTGTGGCTCAGTGGCAAAGGAGCGGCATATTCCTCCTGCCGTGCAGTTTTTAGGCTGTCAAACTGCAGCCCTTCACCCTCCGCCCGGGCGTACGTGTTTGCCAGGGATTTTTTTTACTTCACAATTTATTTCATTTGTAGCCAATGTTTCTACACCTCCTCTGAAAGCAGCTGCCCTCCCATCCCCAGGAATAGGAAGACGAGACCATTAGGGCAAGGAGAGGCTGGGAGAGATAGCATGGGCAGAGAACACACTACAGGAGATCACAAACACAGCTCCAGGCTGCCTTTCAAACAGGAGCATCTGCTAAATGCTGCTGCCACCTGGTGCTTCCTTCCTCTTCCTGCACTGAGCGGCGAGACAGAAGTGTCTCTGAGCACAGCCCCAAGGGCATGCATCTCAGTGCTGCGCTGGTCATCCTTGGGATGTCTGAGAAGCTCCCCAGATGCTCCAGAGCTGCTGGAAAATAAGTGATGGGGAATTCTCAGCCCTTGGAAAATGGGTAGGTAGGTGCTAGAGAAGACTGCTAGGAAGTAAAGTCCTCGGGACACAGTTAGAGGCAGTTCAGGTGTGTAAAAATGGGGTGAGTTTACCCTTCAGCTGAGTAGAAGTCTGACACAGCTGTGGCACAGAATCCCAGGCTCAGTGCTTGGATTGAGCATCTGAGCGGGTCCTGAGGGAACTGGCGGATGAAGTTGCCACGCCACTGGCAATTGTATTTGAGAAGTTGTGGCAGTCTGGTGAGGTTCCCGATGACTGGAAGAAGGGTAACTTAACCCTCATTTTTAAAAAGGGGAAGAAGGAAGACCTGGGGAACTACAGATTGGTCAGCCTCACCTCTGTGCCTGGCAAGGTCCTGGAGCAGATTCTCCTGGAAACCATGCTGAGGCAGATGGAGAGCAAGGAGGTGGTTGGTGACAGCCAGCATGGCTTCAGTAAGGGCAGACGGTGCCTGATGAGTTTGGTGGCCTTCTCTGACAGCATTGGTGGGCAAGGGACAAGCAACTGATGTCATCTACCTGGACTTGTACAAGGCATTTGACGCTGTCCCGCACGACATCCTTCTCTCTAAACTAGAGAGGCAGGGGTTTGATGGATGGACCACTCAGGAGATAAGGAATTGGCTGCATGGCCGCACTTAGAGAATGGTGCTCAACAGCTCAATGTCCAAGTGCCAAGTGGTGTTCCTCAGGGGTCTATATTGATCCTGGCCCTGTTCAACATCTTTGTCAGCAACAGGGACAGTGGCATGGAGTGCACCCTCAGCAAGTTCACCAACAACACCAAGCTGTGTGGTTCTGTCGACATACCGGAGGGGAGGGATGCCATCCAGAGGGACCTTGACAGGCTGGAGCGGTGACCCATGCAAAACTCATGATGTTCAACCAGGCCAAGTCGAAGGTCCTGCACATGGGTCGGGGCAATCCCAGGCAGAAATACAGGCTGGGCGGAGAATGGATTGAGACCCACCCTGAGGAGAAGGACTTGGGAGTGCTGGTGGACAAGAAGCTCAACATGAGCCGGCAAAACACACTTGCAGTCCAGAAGGCCAACCGCATCCTGGGCTGCATCAGAAGAAGCGTTACGAGCAAGTCAATGGAGGGGATTCTGCCCCTCTACTCTGCCCTGGTGAGACCCCACCTGCAGTACTGCATCCAGCTCTGGAGCCCCCAACATAAGAAGGACATGGACCAGCTGGAGAGGGTCCAGAGGAGGTCACAAAGATGATCAGAGGGCTGGAGCACCTCTCCTATGAGGACAGGCTGAGAGAGTTGGGGCTGTTCAGCCTGGAGAAGAAAAGGCTCTGGAGAGACCTTACAGTGGCCTTCCAGTGTCCAAAGTGAGCCTACAGGAAAGATGGGGAGAAACTCTTCAGCTGGGCCTGTTGTGACAGGACGAGGGGTAATGGTTTCAAAAGAGAGGGAAGTAGATTAAGATTAAATACTAGGAAAAATTTTTTTACAGTGAGGGTTGTAGAACCCTGGCACAGGTTGCCCAGAGAAGTGGTGGATGCCCCATCCCTGGAAACATTCAAGACCTGGTTGGACAGGGCTCTGAGCAACCTGATCTGGTTGGAGATGTCCCTGCTCCTTGCAGGGGGGTTGGACTGGATGGCTTTTGAAGGTCCCTTCCAACCCAAGACAATCTATGACTCTATGATTCTATCTCCCTCTAGTGCAAAATTACTTTATTTTTCTACTCCTCTGTGAAGTGAATTGTCATGAGAGGATTTTTTGGGTTTCCTGCTGCACCAAAATCCCTAGCTGAAGGCACAAAAGGAACTTAAGCACAGAGAAGCCAAGTACCTACAGCTGCTATTGTCCCCAGCAGGAATGACAAGGGACCAGCAGCTGTGGATTCTGCTGAGCCACAGGCACTCAGTACTGGCCTCCTACCTTTGACAGCCCCTTTCTGAAGAGATGCTTGTCTGCAGATGATCTCAGTGGCCACGTGGGAGGGGAGAGCCTGCTACCTGCAGTTAAAGTGCATTATTTCATTCCCTTCTGCCAAAGAATATGAGTGTCTATTGATCACCATTCTCATCATAAAAACCTTTTACATACTGGAGATTCTCTTTAGTAGCCTGTTTTCTAGATTAAGTAAGCTGATTTTTAAATGTTTCCTTATTTATTTTCTGGAGTTTTGACTATTGTTGAGATGACTTTAACATTTTGAGTTATTCAACTGAAGTACCTACAAGAGCTGCAGTAGTACCCCAACCGAGGCGTCACAAAGCTGCGAGGAGCAATACACTGAAATCACCCCCTCCCATGACTTACAGATTACACTCCCATTAACACCTTTTAGAACAAGATTGCCTTTTCCTTTTACCAGGCTGCCACCCTGTGCTGCCAGTTCAGTTCCTGCTCTGCGATCCCTCTTGCCATCCTCCTATTTTGTCAACAATTTTTGGCTTTGGACCCATGCTTCTGTTTCCCTTTCTTCACTCCTCTTTTAATGTGCTTGTGAATAATGATGCACTTCCCACTTTTTTTTTCATCTTATTTTCTGATTTCAGGTCCTGCTCAAGATCAAAGAAGCCAAAAAGAGGCCACCTCCACCCTCACCCAAGAGACGCCTTCGTCGAACCAGCACCCGCCGCTCCGGCTATGCCTTCTCCCATCAGCATGGCTTCGGAGCACTCATTATGTCTGGGAGAAACATGCGGCCAAAATCACCTTTTGCCACAACGGGAACATTTTCACCAAATAGTGAAAAGTATAAACACAAAGGACTGTAAAAAAAAAAAAAAAAAAAAAAAAAAAAAAAAAAAAAAAAACAAAAAAAAAAAAAAAAAAAACAACCACAAAAATAA
>WHYT01017048.1:12709-41159 GCA_009806455.1 Tetrax tetrax
AGGGAGCCGAGCCGAGCCGAGCCGAGCCGAGCCGAGCCGAGCCGAGCCGAGCCGAGCCGAGCCGAGCCGGGATAGGCTGCGCGAGTCGGGAGGAGGGGGCGCCGTGAGGAGCCGCTCCTACTCAGGCGCTCGCGCTCCCGCCTCCTCCTCCCCCCGCCCCGCCGCCACTGCCACTGCCACTGCCAAGCGCTCATTGGGCGCGCGCGCCCGCCAACCCCAGCGGCCGTTGGGCGCAGAACGCGCTACGCGTCTCCCCCCGCCCTTCCGCCGAGCGGCGCGTTCCCTCATTGGATCAGCGGCTGCGCCAATCTCTGTCCCCGCCCCCCGGCTTCCCCCCGCATCCCGGTACTCCCTCAGCTTGTTTGTAAACATTCCCGCCCGCCCCGCTCGCTCCCCCTCCGCTTGAGGGCGGGCGCTGCGTTGCCTAGAGAAAGGGGAAGGCGCTGATTGATCAAGCGGGCTGGCAATCACATGAGGGCGCGGCAGTGGCGCCCGTCCGTCGGGTTACGGGCCGGTTCCATTGTACTTGGCAGGGGAGCAGCCGTGGACTGCCCCACGTGCAGGGGCGGCAGGGGGGAGCTGAGCCGGGCTCCGGCCTCGCTGCGGAGGGGGAGATGCGGCGGGGAGCAGGATGTCCCCTCGCCGAGGGACGCGGCGGGGCAGGGGGGAGCGAGGGACGGCCGGAGGGAGCTCCCGCAGGGCCCTGCCCGCCCGCTGAACCCCCGCCTCCCCGCGCGGCGCGGGCGGTGTGTGCGGGTCCGTGCGGCGCCACACGGCCCGGCACGGCCCGGCCGCTTCCCGGGGCTGCGGCAGCTGGAGAGCCGCCGCCGTCAGTGCGGCGCGTCGGTGCGTCCGCCCCCAGGCCAGCGCCGCGGCCCTGCGGTACGCGCTCGGCTCACGCAGGCCCCACAAAATCGGGGGGCAGGGCTGAGGGGGCTGCGGGGAGCGCCGGGTGGCGCCTGAGGCGGCCTTCGCCCTTCCCCGCCGCCCAGGGGCCCGACGGCCCGGGCCGGGGGAGCAGACGGCGTCCGCGGCCCGGCCGCAGGGCAACGAGCGGAGCCTTGGGAGGTTGCAGAGGCCGAAGTTAGTGGAAGGTAAAGCCCCCATTGCGGTCACTGAAAGGTGACAGAGCGAGGAGGTCAGTTAGTTTATACCGGCTGGGGACGTGCTTCTTAGGGGGTGCCGCCTCGGTCCGCAGCGAGGCGAGGTGTGGGAGAAGGCACCCAGTTCACGTCGCACAGGTTGGGGAATTTTCATTTGGTCCTCTTAGCTGCGTGGGACTCGCTGTTCCGACAGTGGGGTTTGATTCGGTTTTAAGGAAAATGTGTTTTGAATCGTATTATATCTGTTCATCTCACTTAAGTCTCTCAGTCTGTTCTGTTTTGGAAGCAATCCAATACGTCTAAAGCAGTCCACATTTCCTTGAGACAAATCACTCAAATCACTTTTCTCTCCCTTTCTTATTTACAGTAATTTCTGACTTGTTCCTTCTGAATGCTGTTGGTCCTGGGTCACTGTATAGTCACACACAACAGCTGCGTTCACACATAGACTGTCATTCTCAAACACCAATGGAATAAAATGTCTTCTGTTAATGGTTTATTCACATTCCAGTATTGTATATTTGTGTGTGTGTTTGTATGCATATATATATAAAATGCATGTACATACGAACATACACACATTTCTACAGTTTCCTGTAGAGAGACTGAGTTGAACTTTTGATAAGCTCTTTCTACTATAGAATTGTTTAAATACAAAACAATTTGGAATTGGTTTTCTTCCCTGAAATTAGAAATACTGTATAAGGATTTTAGAGTATTCCTGGTAAAACTTTTGAAGGTGTTTTCCACAAAGCACTGCAGGTGTTCTATTGAGGTACACACATAACCTCACTGAAAATGTTTGTCCAGTTGCTGCTTTTCTGACAGTATTATATCAAGACTATAAATGCAGAAAGTCTGATGACAGAAGATGTTTCAAATGGAAAAATAATCTATTCATTAACTTTTGTCACTTGATTTTAGAAGCCTCTCTGGTACAGAGGCAATGAGTGTTACACCAGCATAATATTAAATTACAGAAGGGAGAATAATGAAAATACAAAATAAACTTATAAAGTTCATTGTTAAATTAAATTTTTGCATCTTTGTATGGAGAGTGGAGAGTGTCAGTTTTACTTCTTCTTTGCAAGGGGTAAGAACCACTTCTGATTATTCTGTGTCCCAGATGTTACTTTCTAAAGAGACTAGTACTGTATTTCATCCAGTGGCTCTTCTAGCCTGCACTTCGGACTAACTGTTCCTGGCAGCCTCAGAAGAGAGAACTGAAATCTGACTCCACTCTGTTCCTTACTAGCACTCTGTGTGAGAGGAGCTGGCAATGAATCCAGTAGTTGCTATAGTCTCAGTTTCGGATGTTCGTTACTTGACAGACTTTGTCTGCTTATTTGCCTCGGGCAGAAACCTCTTTTCCACTTTTAAAATTCATCTAAATCAGCTTTAAAGAATGAAGCAATAACCCTAAAACATCAAACCAAGGTTAGTGATCTGTTGTGGTAGCTGCTGACTATGCATATGGCAAGACACAGTGATTACCCTGTATATTTAGGTTTAATTTGTGACTGGGCTTAGAAAGTACTATTGCATGAACTGAAAGTTCGTTGTTATCACTGAGAGACCCACTGATGCTTGCACCTTGGAAAAAGTAACTGAGCAGCGTGGTCATTCCATTAAAAAAGAAAAAAAAAAGATTTTTTTACATAACAGTCTCTCCAGTGTTGAAATATTTTTGTAGTAGGATTCTCATGTCATACCCAGAAACAGCAAAGCAGCCCTACTGAATTCTTGGAAAGAATCCCACTTTTTGAAAGAAAAAAGAGCTGTACTTACACTGAAATGCTAAACTTCCTGTGAGTAGTCTATGAGTACAAGACTGTGCTCAAGTTTTCATTTCAACTGAACTTTTGGGAGCAGTGGAGGATTAAACTTGGTCATGTGTTTCATTTAAGAGCGGACCTACCTTCAGTGGATTGGTCCAGGCATAGTGGGCTGGTTTCATTACTTCCATCACATAGAATCATAGAACAGTTTGGGTTGGAAGGGACCTTTAAAGGTCATCTAGTCCAACCCCCCTGCAAGGAGCAGGGACATCTCCAACCAGATCAGGTTGCTCAGAGCCTCATCTGGCCTTGAATGTTTCCAGGGATGGGGCATCTGCAACCCCCGGGCAACCTGTTCCAGTGTTCCACCACCCTCATTGTAAAACAATTCTTTGTATCAAGTCTGAATGTGCCTCACACTGTTTTAAAACATCACCCCTCATCCTATCACAACAGGCCCTACTAAAGAGTTTCTCCCAGTCTGTCTTATAAGCTCCATTTAGGTACTGGAAGGCCGCTATAAGGTCTCCCTGGAGTCTTCTCTTCTGTAGGGTGAACAGCTCCAACTCTCTCAGCCTGTCCTCACAGGAGAGGTGCTCCAGCCCTCTGATCATCTTCATGGCCTCCTCTGGATTTGCTCCAACAAGTTATGTTGGAGTCTCCAGAGCTGGACACAGTACTGCAGGTGGAGCCTTATGAGAGCGGAGTAGAGGGGCAGAATCACCTCCCTCAACCGACTTCTTTTGATGCAGCCCAGAGATGCAGTTGGTTTTCTGGGCTGCAAGTGCACATTGTGGGTTCATGTCCAGCTGCTCGTCCACCAGCCCCAAGCCCTTCTCCTCAGTGCTGCTCTCAATCCATTCTCCGCCCAGCCTGTATTTGTGCTGGGATTGCCACGACCCAGGTGCAGGACCTTGCACTTGGCCTGGTTGAACTTCATGAGGTTGGCACGGGCCCACCTCTCCAGCCTGTCCAGGTCCCTCTGGATGCCATCCCTCCCCTCCAGCGTGTCGACGGCACCAGACAGCTCGGTGTCATCGGCGAACTTGCTGAGGGTGCACTCTAACCCACTGTCCATGTCACTGACAAAGATGTCAAATCCATGTCTCCCCAGTTTAGAGAGAAGGATGTCATGCGGAACAGTGTCAAATACTTTACACAAGTCCAAGTAGCTGACATCAGTTGGTCATCCCTTGTCCACTAATGCTGTAACCCCATCGTAGAAGGCCACCAAATTGGTCAGGCATGATTTGCCTTTAGTGAAGCTGTTGGCTTTAGTTGGCTGTCACCAGTCACCTCCTTTTCCATGTGCCTTAGCATACTTTCCAGGAGAATCTGCCCCATGACCTTGCCAGGCACAGAGGTGAGGCTGACTGGCCCATAGTTCCCTGGGTCTTCCTTCTTCCCCTTTTTAAAAATGAGAGTTATGTTTCCCTTTTTCCAGTCAGCAGGAACCTCACCAGACTGCTATGACTTCTCAAATATGATGGACAGCAACTTGGCAACTTCATTTGCCAGTTCCTTCAGGACCCACCGATGCATCTTATTAGTTCCCATGGACTCGTGCACCTTCAGGTTCCTTAGATGGTCATCACCTTTGCCTTTGAAACAGTATCATGGCTTTGTGGTTAGTTGTAAAAGCACACAGTTTTGTCAGCCTTAAGGGCAGATAGGATTTATAGATAGGTGGAAACATGCAGGCTACACCTTTACCAGAAAATAAAGCGGATTCAGACTTGTTCTTTAGGTACGAGGGCAAGTGGAACGGCATAGCGTAGCATAGCTTGCATGCACGTAGCTAAATTCTTTCCCCTTCAAAACAGTGGCCTTTTCGATGCTGC
The DNA here is from genome assembly GCA_009806455.1 of Tetrax tetrax. Classification (NCBI taxonomy): domain Eukaryota; kingdom Metazoa; phylum Chordata; class Aves; order Otidiformes; family Otididae; genus Tetrax; species Tetrax tetrax. The sequence goes on from WHYT01017048.1 coordinate 17,432, forward strand.
CTGCTGGATTTATACAGATTGCAAACGGTTACTGAGCCCTGCTAGCACCCAGCTTGTACGAGGACATTGTCTGGGAGAGCACTAGTCAGGGGCCCAGCCATTCCCGAAAGCATGCCAGCAGTCAGAAGCGTGGACAGTCATGTGCCAGCGCTCAGATTCTGCCTTTGTCTCATTTCAGTCACTAACGCACAGTCACAGAGTCAGATGAGGGAGAAAATTTGGCTTGAGCCTGCAGCCAAAGCAGGCATGTGAAAGTAAGAAACAATGATGGGCTATAGACCCACAGGGAGCACAGAATGGTCTGTAAGAGATTCCTTCGTAGTTTGGAGAAGTAAAACCAACCTTGCTATGTAAACTCTGCTTTTAGAAGTGCAGCTCTGAGTGCAATTTAATGGACTGAAAATGTTATTTGCATTTTAAATACTCATTTATGTGTGTGCTATCACATTGAACAAAAAAAAAATGCTATTTGGCATGATTGTGCATTCAATAAATTACCTCTCCAATGTTAAAAGGAAAAATATTTGATCTAAAAATGATTTAAAACTATGTGGTGATGCAGAGCCACTCTTCCTCCATAGTGTAAATGTATTTAAAAAAAAAAAATCATATTCATGTGTACAATAAAAGCAACCTGACAGGTCAATCAACCAACAGTTCAATGTTTGGGCTGAGTGTGTGCTGCAAGTTTGGGAACGTGGAGTAACAGTGTTCTAAAGATAGATGTCCCTTCTCTACCCCACAACACAACTGTTCAGAAATATGTGTATTTACTTGCCATTCCTAATTGTGAAGAGAAGGAGGAAAAAACGTGGGAAATACCCACATGGAAAGATATTATTGAACTTCATTTAAGAAAAAGTGTCACAACATTTCCTTTTTGGTTCTAAAAGAGGTGATGTGCCAAGCTGGTTTGAGGGCTGAGGTGAAATTGAAATGCTCATTGTACAGACTTCTGAGAGGAAATGAGAGAGAGAGAGAAAGAAAGAAGAAGATGAGTGCTGTAGCTTCCAGGGTGTCACTGCTGTACAGTTTTGAGGTACATGATTTACTTTGTTTCTGAAGGGGAGCTGCATGTGAAAAACGTAGTTTCTATGGAGCTAAAGTTGGAGGCATCTGGTGCTTTCTTGTGGTCATTGAATTGTTACAGAAATAGGTGTTGTTTTCGAGTACAAATGTTGGAAAGCCAGATGATACAAAATGTTCCCCTTAATCACTCCACAGAGAACATTTGCACAGCAAGGGAAAAAAAGGATGAAATTTTGGAAACCAAGAAGTAAATTTAGGGAAGGACTCCCCATGAAAGACAGTCATGACATGAAACGGCTTCTGTGTGAGATTTTAGTACAGTATTAGTTCTAGTTTCCATGTATTCTCTGTGCTTAAAAAAAAAAAAATCTGCAATAGAACATTTTGTGCTTGATAATTGTCAGAAAAGTAGATTGGGTAGGTAAATTTGCTGTTTAAAGCATTTTTGTATGAAACTCCTCTGGCCAACAGTTTTATCTCTCTAAAACCACTTAATGTCTTACCATGAAAGGAGAAGTTATGCTAAGCATCCAAGCCTAATAATTCTCTTAACGGAAGTGGTACAGCTCTGTCAGGAAATGGATCGTTTCTTGAAAGACTGCATGTAAGTGAAGATGTGTTACTGATTCTAGGGTTACATCTTTGATTAAACTTAAATCCTGTTTCAGTTAATACTCATTTTGTCACTGAAAATTAATTTGTTTATTTTTTCTTCAGTTACAGTACAGTTACAACTGCTATTCCAGGCAATGCTTTCAAAATTTTAATTGTTAAAAATCTATAAAAGAGAGACAATATATTTGTTATGTCAGTTGGCTTCTGATGAAGAAAAGGGAAATGAATGAGCACTGTCTATTAAAACAGTAATAGGGGTTTACTTCCATTTCTAATCTGCTTAAATGCTTAAGCTAGGCAGAGATGGAATTCGTAGTTAATACAAATAATTGACTTTTGGATCCTAATCCTCACTCATTCACAATAATTTGAAATTATTTTCAAATTTGTTGGAACAAACACAGAGGGCTGTTCTACATAATGGTATCATTAAACCTCTGAGTAATACTGACTGCAATGTCATACAACTCAAAAACCTTTTCAGAAGACTCACATGTGAGTTCTCACTATTTTGAAAATTGACTGGGAACTTTGGAGAAGGGGACTTTATAAAGGAGAAAATAATCAAGATGATCGGAAAGCCAGAGATGAGGAAATTGAAACTTTTAACTCAGCATGAAGACCATGAGTGCATCCTGATAGTTGCAGAAACCATGCATCTGCTTTCCACCCCCAAAAGAAGGAAGCAAAAACATGAGAAAAAAAAATGTTATTAAATGACAGGGCGTAAAGGCATGCATTGCAGTTCTTACAGAGAGCCTACCAAAAAGGAGGTAAGCAAAAAGAAGTGACACATTAAATTAAGGGGGAAAGGCAGTTTTTGAAAAGCATAAATTAAAACTAGTAAGTTCATTTCTCCTCCAAGGCAACAGTTGCCTAATCTTCCCAGTGCCTCTCATTCTCTGCAGCAGTTAATGCCTTCTCACCCCACGCACACGCCCCAGGAGAGCAGCCTTCCCCCCCACTCCCTGCCTCTGCTACGGTAGCAGCAACGTTCATTCGTCTGCAGTTACCGAGTCAAGGATGTGATGTTATTGTCATAGTTGCAGGTGATGCTGCGCATCTGCACATCATCACTCGTCTCTTCCTTCTGATGCTTTTATCCCTCTGGGTTGAAGCTTCACTGTGCATCCTCTTACATAGTTGAAGCCTTGGGCTAGAATTCTATCTATTTTGGCCCTATTGACTTGGTTGGTTTGTTTGGTTTTGGAAACTTTATTCCTGCTGAGATTCTTAAAATGGCAAATACAGAACTCCTATAGTCTTATTAAAACAGAGCCTTGTCTAGAATAACAGTAAAACCAAAACATTTAAAGAAAGTCTGCCTATCCATCTTATTAATAATCTTGCTATCCCTTGTTCATAGAATGTTCCTTGCTAACCTTTAGCGATTTACTTTGGAGAGCCTTATCTCTTGTCTTTCCTGGTTATTTGCTTGTCTTGCATCCACCTATTAAGTCCACATATTTATCCAGTAAATATCCCAGCAGTCAAGTTACCTACAATATTCATAAGCTGTTCCAAAGAAGCCACAAATGTGTTCTGCTTTATTACAAAAAGATCTAATGAATTAATTTTAAATGTTATTTGACAGGTGATATTGAGGTTATTTTCAGCAGAAGATTCAATCTCTAATTGAAAACATATCGTTATGGTTTTAGTCACAGAACAAGTCTTCAGTGCAGGTGAGAGGTTGTATCACGCTGCAGTAATGCTGGAGAGTCCTTGCTATAGATTGGCACCCCTTTGTGCTGAGCTCTGTACAGACCCAAAACAAAAAGGTGCCTCCCCAAAATTTCTCATTAATGTGCTACGATGAAAGCCCTTAGAGCACAACTGAAAACTGGGAAAACTTTGACTTTTTCATTGAAGCTGATAAGTACTACAAAGGTCAGAAATTGATTGTCCATCAAAAGTACGTGTCTATCGGGAACAAAAGGAGTGGTATCCTCTCTATTCCTGTTTATTTTCCAGAAAGACATTTGAGAGGTGTGACTTCTGCAGACCTCATGAACCCAAGGTCACTGCAACTAGATGCATTTCTTTTAATATTCTTAGCTATTTTTAATATACATAGATTATCTCCTAAACAATGCCTGATTAGTACACTTTGATTTGCATATTTTCTTTTGTATACTTAGTAACCATGGAAAAGTCACACACAGATCATTCTATTCTTTGAACTATAAGATATACATTTTGGACTGGTTTTTATTCTGTTAGATTTGTGCAGTCTTGAAATAACTCTCTTTAATTGAGAACAGCTTGCTTTGTGGGATCAACCATTGAATAAATGTGTATATATTACAAGTATATATACATATATATGCACACACTTCCCCCCCCCTCCCTAGAATTTGAAACCGAGTACTGATTGCAATAGTTTCCTTTTTCAAAAGGAGTGGAAAATGTTGTGTCATATTTTCCAAACTGAGGCTGGATCTACTCAAAATGCTTAGTTTTTAAACTGTACAGTAAGTGGGGGGAAAAAAAAATAGAAGCATGTTTATTGTTTGTTCAGGAGGACACAGATTTGCTGTTTTTTATGTATGCTTTCATATCCTTTTCTATGCCTTCTGGTAAACTATATTTTTGATGTCAAGCAAGAAAGTCTCACTTCTTTCCAGTCTTGTACTTTCATGCTTCAGTGAACTTGCATTATTTCTGACAATTTTCCCATGGATGCAATGATTGTGTATCTGATATATCTGCAGTCTGAAGTGCTTAATAGATTCAAAATTAGCCTTGTATACCAAATTTTCTATGTCAAAGTTGGTTAATTTACAAAGACAAGTATTATGAGAATAGAAAAGATATTTCCATTGGGGAAATCTATCAGTAGAGATTGGAGTTAGAAAGTTGTTAGCTACCATCATCTTTTCAAATGTTTTAGTAGTAGTAACTATTTTTTATATTAAAAGAGAAGCTAGCTAAATAGGCCGCCTTCTTTTCCCCCACAATCAGAACCCCACATATTGGACTATTCTTTTGGAGACAAAACCCATAGATTTTCACAGTTCAGTTTTTGCAAACATGAATGCTCTGTTTTGATTGTACATTTAGACTTGGAGCCCATTAATGCAAGCTGCTGAGCACTTTTAATTTGTCTTGTCTTTTTGCGTTGCATATACTGTGTAGTCTGACCCTTGTTTGGGAGAAGATGCTGCGGTAACAGCTAATCAATTGTATGTGGAACACTCTTCTAAGATGCTTGTCTCAAGAGGATATATGTTTATGGAATTAGGATTAAAGGAATGTCTGTGTTTGTAGATTGCATTCTAATATAAAGATAGTTTAATTACTTTAAAGTATATTAGCTTTGGAACTGGAATCCTGATAAAATGTTAATGCAAAATTCTTGGCTTATGCATCTAGTCAGTTCCCCAAGTAAATTAATTTGGGAGGTTGCTACTGGAATCCATATGGTATGCCGCAAACTGCGGTTATATGGGATAAAGTCCACTTGGCCATCAGTTTTTATGTTAAACTCTACAAGCAAAGAAATCACCCTTAGATCCGAAGTTCCTGAACCACAAGTCGTGGAATGCTGAAAGGATATACCAGCTAAGTTTTGTCAATGTTTGCTCTGATTTTAAACTCTTCCTTAGATATGCATTATTGGCCACTATCAAAGTCAGGGTGCTGGGACTGATGTAGCTTTAATCCTATGTTCTGAAGAATACTGTTGTAATAATATTTTGAATTATTTGGATGTTATTCATGCATTAATCCACATCATGAAACTCTTAAGGCATAACGATGTAATGAAAAGTGAAAATCTGTTTCAGAGAAGGAGAAAAATTCAGCCAAATCAAAACCTAATGCTCAAACAAGCCAAGAGTCTTTTCCCATTTGAAAACAAAATAAAACTCTCCATACTTAGGGTATATAATAAAATATGTGAAAAAAATCCAAGAACAAAAGAGTTATTCAAAACGTAATATTTTAAAGCACCTCCTAAATGGAAGCTATGGAATTTTAAGGTACATTATTGCAATTGCCTATCTGGCATGTATACAGAAAACAGAAAAATGGATCAATAGTTACTAAGCAGACAAAAAAAAGAGCTAAACCATATTTCTGAACTGCATGGTTCATCAATACTAATTATAACTTACTTTGTATCAAGGGTGTTCGCTTGTTTCATACACGTGTTTATTAAAAGCACATGTATTGCTTATGTGTATCGCTTATATCTTTTGCTGTCTTTATAACTTTTCTGTCACATCTTTCTTTACTCCAACCTGTGTAGCATATAGTTTATGGCTTGTATGCAAACAGTTATGCAGATGAAGTACAATACAGCAAATGTTTAAGCACTTCATCTGTCCTTGAACTCAAAAGGACTACTTATCTGCTTATCTATGTTACTTATATTCATAGAAGTACTCTGTGTTTGAATCCTTTAACTGTAAGCTCTGAGACAAGGTTTTGTGCATATTATCTCAATCATATCTGGGAACAAAACCCTAAATAAATAAACAAAAAAAATAGTAATAGATTTTGTTCTGTGTCGCTTCTGTACAAAATATGGGCTCAAATCTGAATTAAAACGGAATTTTGAAAGTCGAGCACACCAAGATACACCAACCTCTGTAGCTTATTTGTATTATAAAAATATAAAATGAGGCAATAGATGTGTAAGACGTTTTCAGCCCTTACCTTCTTATTGTTTGGTAATGAAAATCAAAATGATGACATTAACATCTCCTTCAAGTCACCTCACTGATGCTGCAGCATTATGAGTCATCTGTTTAACACTGAGCTGCTTTTAAAAAAAATAAATTAATGGTGATAAAAGGTATGAGGCTGATAGCCTGCAGGTCTTACTCTGTTTACCCACAGAACATAAGGAAAAGCAGTAAAGTTCAGGATTAATTCTATGAGCTAGAAGTGTGAACTGTGTTATTTTTTTCAAATTCTTGACTTCTCTGCTGACACCTGCCCCTGAGGGCAGCAGTTTGAGATACTGATCCCATCTGCTGTGACTGCATGGCGGTGTATTGTGTAAGCCACCAAATAGCTAACAGAGTGACAGCATTCAGTCACCCGATGCCCAATCCAGTCTGTAACAAGAAACTTGTACAAGAAGTTCCTCACATGATCTGTGTTAGGCCCCAAGCCTAACCGAGCTCCTAAACTTCTCCTTTGCACTTGTTGCACGGGCACGGTGCTGCTGCCACCAGCGGTGACACTCCGAGGACACTGTGATAGCCTTACTGCATCAGGACCACGCACATGTTGTGGGGTCAGGCTGCTCAAAACAGTTTGATAAGGGCCTGTATCCTTTCCCTCAATTTAGAAGTGTAAGGTAGTTGGGGATTTCCTTTTCAGAATAGAATACTTCAGTTCACGCCTATCTTTCTTCTAGACACCAGCCACCAATGAACAGGCTTATCTGTTCTTTGCTTCCTCAAGAATTATTCTGGTGGATGAGGACAGTTGCCCAGCAGGATTACATCATATGCTAGTCTTGAATGACCGTTGTAAGACCAGAAGTGGAGAGGGCAACTGGAGGCACTGTTGGTACTCTGCAGCACCAGCACGCCACTTGCAGAACCTCTCTTCCCATGGTCAGTGTGATTGCTGTTTGTCTACAGAACTAATTAATTCCTGATTCCTACAGATGACTGAACAATCAGGTCAATCTAGCATTTGCTACGTTTTCTTGGTTGAACTGCCACATCATCCAGGTATTTCATCTCTCATGTAATTGCCACTGAGGTCCTCAAAGGTTCACATGGCATAGAGTCTTATACTATCCCCTGTATAGGCAGGGGTAGAGAAGGCTACGAATGAGATACCGATCGTCATTTGGATCCCATCACAAGGGCCTTTGTCTGTTCAGGATTGTAACTCATAATCCAGCAATTTCTTGTTCACACTTTCAAGGATGGTGAACATTGTAATTGATGATTTATGGGTTCTGTGGTGCAGTATACCAAATAAGTGTGTAACACCTGTGGTTTCCAGAGCTTGGGCATCTTTGCTAGGGACAAACCAGCACCTTCTTCTCCGTAAGGAGAAAAATAAAAATAGCAGTCCAAGTGCACAACGTTTGCCATCACGCGGCACAGCTGCTGACAGCACGTTATCTACAGTTACTCCTGGAAGTTGCCGTGAAGTATTCTTGCAGAGCCTGTTACTGATTCACCTGGTTATCCAAATGGCACTGCTTAAGCCAGGAGTTCCATCAGGGAAGTGATCTTTTTGAGCTGCTCACAGTACTTCGTCATCTAAGAGTCGAAGGAAGCAGTGAAACAACCACAGTCAATATCTCTCCATCAGAGAGATTGGTGGAGGGAAAGATGTTTATGCTTGGTAGTGTTTGAAGAGGTGCAATTCATTGGAAGCTCCCCAGATGCAGCCTACCAAGGCACCCACATCTCAAGGACGCTCTCTTTGTGTAAATACATAGGCTACAATCGTTTTGTAAGTGTCCGTGTCTGAGTAGAATTGCTTGATGAGGAGCAATGGGTGCAGTGACTTGGCACCTGCTAGTAGACATGTCAGCCCAAGAGAAATGGCATAGCCCAGGGAGTAGACTGAATGACCTGCACAGCAGGAGTATGGCACTGTTTTTAGGGTGTGTAGGGAGCCCACCTGCTTACCTCCTGGTAGAATTCCTTAAAGGAACGAGCACCCTGTCAGCAGTGTGACTGGGTGTAACCGAGGTGGTGACATATTTTCTTATCAAAATAAGCACTTGTGGCTGCTGCCTTGCAAACAAAGCAGTACAAGTCACTGTACTTTGTTCTATGGACTACCATTTTCAGTCTGCATGAGTAAGACTGGGAAGAAAAATTTTCCTCACTTTAGAAATTTTTATCCAGTCGACGCTCATCACCTTGGCTCCAGTGTGCAGTAGTCTGCTAGCTGGCCAGTGCTGCTTCAGGTGGTGGGGGAGAGGATGACAGTGGTGGCCTGTAGGCAAGGTCCTCCTGCATCTTTGGGCTGTCTCTGTGCCAGAAGAGGCCAAGATAGAGAACTGGTGGCTAGATCCAGCCCAGAGAATCGTGGAGCAATTCTAAAGGTCTTCTGTAGCTCAGTGTAGATTGGGAAACTATATTTAAATGCCACCCTCATGGCTTTTTTCAATTACTTGAATAAGTACTTCTTGTCATCTTATACGAAAACAATCTCTAGAGGATCATTTGCTGTCTCTTCTTACTGCAGCTGCTAAGTGCTTCTGTTAGGGAAGTCAAAGGCACGGAAGTGGAGTTTTTAAATCTCAGTAAAGGTCCTTGTGTCCTCTTATGTGCCAAAGGTAAATGAGGTGGCTGTTCTAAAACTTGTTGGTCATGTGTTTTCGTAAGATGATGGGGCAAGGTCTACAGGTATTAGGATGTGACCCAGGGGGTTGGAAGGGCGTGTGAGGTCATGAGGCCTCATGCCTCTGCAGGATAAAAAAGCGTAAACAACCAAGATCTTGCATAGATTGTGCCCATACAAGGGCACGCCCCATTGTGAAATATTCTCTAGTCTCTGCCCGTATTTCTCCACCTGAGAAACAATTAATTTTGTTCTAGAGCAGAAGCTGAGTGTAAAATAATACAAATGCAGTGGTGGAAGTTCAGGTAGCCTGTGCAGGACATGCCACACGAACACACAGCACTGTCTGAAATGGCTGCCGTGGAACTGGTAATTGTTTTATTATTTGTTCTTAATATACTGGGAGAAACTAAATGTTATGTGTTCTTCTTTGCAAGCAAACAAGATTGCATCAAAGATACATTGATTCTATCATCAGTTCCTCATCCTAACACTATCAGCAGGATCTCAAGTATTGGCTGGCTGCTATAAGCAGCAGAGAGAACACTAATGGAAACGAATTTAAATTTATATTTTCAGCCCTCATCTAAAGGTGCATAAACTTCAAAGGCAATGCCCTGTATTTCAAATGTAAAGTTAAATCTGAATTTGCTGGATGAGCCTCTGTCTGAAAGCGCACAAAGCACTTCTTGTTTGGAATGGTACACAGAGCGCTACTGCGCTTTGAAGTGGTTCATGGCAGATGGGGAGAAAAAGGATCATTAATTGATTCTTCAAATAAAACATCACAAGTATAACTGAGAGGCCCGCTGGAAACTCAAACGGAGTAAATTTTCAGAGAAGTTTCTACTTTTCACAGAAGTCTCCTGGCAGAATTTCAAATCAGCTTGATGATTAAGCACCAGGTCATTTTACACCATGTTTGCATTAACAGACCTCTGTAACCATACTCACACTAGGGCAAGGCACAGTACACAACAGGTTTGTTAGATTATAATTAGTTTAGATTACTTTCCATTATGTATCAGTAAAGGCAGCCTGTGGGCTGGCCCCTGTTTCAGGTTACCCCGCTGCTCCTGTTCGCGCAGCAGCAGCTTTGGTGAGCTCTCTGCCTGACAATATGTACAGAAACCTGCCCAGCAGTGTTAAACAGTGACCCCTGCACTTTTTTTTTGGCCAATGAACCTGTACATGCCACCACCCATTTTTATTATCAAACTTTAAACTGAAAATAGGACACAAGTGATATAAACAATGCAAGATTGTAATTCGTAAGAGTCTTTGGGCACCTTGCAAGGAAGTCCCTCAGTTACAGTTTGAAGAGTCACTGCATGAAACCCTTTTCTTGTTAGCGTATCGGTACCCCTGGAGACACAGACCTGTAACCTGTGAAGTCAGAAACTAGCGTTAACTGCTTTGCAGTCTTCGAGCCAGCTTGTTTGTTACTCTTACCAGCAGTACTTTTTACAGGCTGTTTATTCTGAGGCGATCCATTTTTAAAACCACAGACATACTATACGTTTTTAGTTTTATTTCATTAATTTACTTGACACGTGCAAAGGTGAAGCAGTCACGCTGACACTTCTGAAGGATGTTTGTGTTATTATACAATTTTTTGATTCATTTTTAACTGGTGTGGTTTAGTACAGCGGTATGGACACACCCACTGCATCTCGAAGTGTAATCTTCCTGACACTTAAATGACATTTTTCCATCTTCCTGGGTAATGAATAATTTACAATGTGGGCCTGGAAAGAATCTGTGCCCATATTTAAATATCTGCAAAATTTACAGATTAACTTTTTAATTTTGAAAGCTCTAAGGTAGTACAAAATGTTTCATTTATTGCACTTCCTTATTTTTCTCTAAAGAGATTATGCTCTGCAGATTGTGAAAATGCTTTATAAACTATATCTCAGTCAACAATTTAATGCAAAGACACATAACTTTGCAAGGCTCGTTGGTGGTTCAGCTGTCAAAAATTAGGAAGGAAATAATTAGAAAAACTATGCTTAATCCAAGCCTATCTATAATATTAAAAGAGGATCTCTCTCTCTCTCTCCCCAAGTAGGTATAGATATTGAGGTTCAGAGGAGTCTGCATCTTACAAGTCTAAGGAATCCTTTGTGCATTTATTCTGTTCTATGATTTCTGAAGTTAGATAATTTTTTCTCAGACTGAGAAGAGGAAAAGCTCATTTAAGCTCAAGGTTGAAAATTGAGAGAGAGTTTAAGGTAGAATTGAGAGAGATACAAGTATATAAATTTAAAAGAGCTAGTGAGAGGAGAGAAGGCATTCAAACTCCTGCATTGCCAGAGGATGCAGTCAGACAAGCCCAGGAAGCACACCTTACGAAGGTCAGTCCAGCTTGGAGTTGTGGAGATAGAGGAAAAAGGCAGAGACAGAGGCACACTGTAGAGGGAGGAAACAAGAAATAGCCCAGGACATGGAAAGAACAGGGTAGTGCAAAGAGGCTACTCTGTCCCTCATATATCTGAAAGACAAGGCAACCTCCTCATTAAATACCGTCTGTAACTGTATTTTTCTTGCTTCACATTGGGTTGGAGATTGTTTGGCAAAGGTGGATGGTATTGATCACTTTTTCCAAGCATTACTGTTGTATGTTTAACTCTTTGATATACAGTAACTAACTCTGTTACCGGGCGAGGCTTACAGATAGAAGCTAGTCAGTCTCTAAGTGATTTGACAGGCAAGGGCACGCCTCCTGAGAGCAGCAGGGTTTTTTAACAGGGTAAAGTAACATTCCTCTCAACATGCCTTTTTCGTAGCATGAGTTGTGGGATTCAGGGGAAACAGAGCATATTCTTTACCATCAGTTATAAAGATGAAGCTTAGAACCAGTCCCGTTCTAATCACCTCAGCAAAAGTCAGCAGCCCATTGCACACAGTCACCCATACTCAACGTGTGTGCCGAGAGCAGCCTGCAGAAATGGTTCATGTCTTGGAGCTTCACGTGGCAGCAATTGATCACCATTTTTGAATAAAAATTGATCACAATTTCTGAATTTAAAAATATTCACCCTACAAGTCTGGCCTTCCTGAAAATTGTTGTTGTCTAGGTAATGGGATAGTTTGCGAATCAGCTGGGCCAAATTAATCAGGTAGTGTGTGTCTGCTTAACTCTGCTGGAGTGCTGCTGTAAGCTGAATGAAAATGTCACCAAACAATTTTACATTACTTATTAAAACCAGGCCCAAGATCCATTCGGAACTTTTACCAAAGATGGTACATATCTGTACTTCCTGACTGTCACTTTGATGCAAAGAAAAGCTTTTTCCTGAATATATGTATCTTCTTAATATAGTGGCATTTCAATATAATATTGTTTCTGACAAGTTGATTCGTTATTCTGAGCTACTGATACGGCATATGCCATACCACCATCATTGTCTGATCACACAGCTCCTTACATCACTCTTACAGATCATTCTTGTACATTGTCATCTCTTTCCAGCTTTGAAGCTCCATCATCCTTGTCAAGAGCTGGAAGGGCAGCTCAGGATATGGTAGTGCCTATAAATCAGTAGTGGGTAAGTGCCATTTTAATGTGTCAGACAGCAATATATTTTAATATTTATTCATTTAACTTCACTGTGTAAACCTCAAAACACACATGAAATGCATTGAATCTTCATGTAAACCTCTAAAAAGAAAAGTGTTTATTGTGCTTCTCATGTGGAACCTAATGTTTAAGAAAAGATTCTTTAAGAGTGATCTTGACGCTTCAGTGCTATGAAGCTTTACAATACTGGTTTTTGGTATTTTAAGTCAGGGAGTCTGATGTGAGCAACATGACTTAGAACAAGGGTCTTTCAGAGTGGATGCTTTGAGTGTGAAGTTTGCCATTACACAGCCAGTAAATAACCTGATTTTCAAATGCTGGTTATACAGGCCTATATCTAGTCTGTTTTCGAGGTACATTCTATTAAAGGCAACGCAGACTGGAAAGACAGATTTTAGGGTCTCTTAGTGAGAGGACACCACACAGGATGCCCTCAGACACAACAGCCATCTCATAAGCTCTGTCAGCATTTCTTAACGGCTTTTTAACACTTGTTGTCCTGTACCCTGTCTTTATCTGTGTCATGATCCAACATACCCTCAATGAGATAACTGATACTTACTGTTACCTGAAACTGTCTTAGAATAAGATGAAAGGAGTTGAAAAACCTCTGCCAGGGGACAGATCCTGGTAACCGATTAACAGCTGTACCAAACCGTTTAGCTAGAGTGCTGCTTGTGGGCCCTAAGAAGCCCATCTGTACACTTCATTAGGCATCCTGATGGGACCAAGTGGAAAAGATACTGCAAGACCTGGGTTATCTCAGCGCTTCTCCCCTGTCAGTCCAAACAGACTGTGGTCATGATGGCTTCAACAATTTTCCAGAAGGTCCTAGAGATGGTTGGGGAATCAAAACCTGACGATACCCCTTAGCATAGGGGAATAACACCCTGCACAGCAATTAGCCATTCCTGAGGAAGTCAAGTAGCAAAAGCTATATTTTACTGTAAGCATCTAACAGTTTTTAGCCTCTATCCAAATTTAGCAACCAATAAAGACAAACAGCAGCATAATCTATTACTGATACTCTATAGCAAATATAACTCAGAATGTTAATCCTATTTGATTTTCCCTATGGTTTTATAAAATCACCACAGGAACTTCAGTGATAGCAAATTGTCACAAGGTGAGTTATACCTCTCATCTCAGAGAGATGAATCAGTCTGCATTTATACAAAGTTAATGTTTAAATTGCTCACTTCCTAACCAGTCACCAACAATACAGGTTGCTTTGCAGCCAGGGGCTAGATTTCCAAAAAGGAACTACAAGCCCAAGTGTTTCTGTAATGTATTTACAGACAACATTTCGTCATTGCTGACACTCAGTCTTGTGGCTTGTTAGCCACTTGCTGTCATGTGAACCTAAAACTTTAAGGGCCCTGAATGTTTGCTGATAAAATCCCGTGGGTACTTCTGTTCCTGCAACTGGGCACACACTTTCTGAGGAGAGAATCAGGCTTGCCCAACATCAGATCAGGGCATTTGGGATAAAATACCTAGCTGAAGACAACTTTTGCCCCAAACTAGTTTCCTGAACTTCAGATTGTCTTTCAGATCCGAGTAAGGAAGTAGTTCTTAAGGCCATAAATCCTATAGGTGATTTAGATGTTTTCAAAAATGCTCAGAAATGAAGAAAAACAATCTGAAAAAACCTAACGTACACACCTGGAATGTTTTATTAGTATCACTGTATTTAATTTTAAACTTCTTGAAAGAATAATTCCAGACTGGTGTTCGAAATTCTCTTTGCAGTAAGAATAATGTCTTTTAAATTGACACTTACAGGCCTGGGTTAGAGTTAAATCCAATTTCTTGTTATCTTTAAAGTGTGCGTTTGGAAATGTTCATGATTTTGTAATGAAGACCATTTTTTTTTATGCAGCATACGGAGTGATAATGTAAAAGCAGAAAAGATGAGAAGAAGTTAAAAGTAGTAAGTTGGAGTTCAGAAGGAAAATCCAGACTGATTCCTTGTGGCTGTCAATGTTATATAGAGATTTCAGAATTAAGAATAGATACAAACCTTACACTACATACAAACCTTACTCTAAATTTCAGTGCACCCAACTTAGCCTCTCTGAATTCTGCAAGCTTTGGGAAACATTTTGGACAGACAACTTAGGATGAGAGTATAATTTCAGTCAAAACATATCATTGCTCTTACTTCAAGTTAATTAAGGAATGAGTTGCTCAGAGGTATAAATTTTTACAATAAACTGTTTCACTTATATTCCACTCCACTGTGAGAGTGAAACTTTGTACTATCATAGTTATAGTAGAAAAACTGTGGACCTTTAACAGAAAGTTAACTTTTGCTAGAAGGTTGTAACATCTCATTGTACATTAAGTTACTGGCATCTTTAAAAAAGCAGCACAGCTTCTACCATATTTATTTCTTCTTATGAGTGACATCAAGAATGGCTTCTTCTGAATTAAAGGAAAACTTGGAGGTTGGTAATTTGATTACTTGAAGGAAATGAATATTTATCAGGGAGGAAAGAAATCTGTTTTTTATGTTACAGGCCAGCAAAACTTTGCATTTTATTTTGAATGTTAAAGTGCAGTTTGCGTTTAGTCATAAAATGTCAGTGAAATAGCCTTTTGACTTTGATCTGCCTTTCAGGTTATAACTTAGAATTTCCAAGTGATAATAACTTTGCTGGAGCATGAGGAAGAAACTTAAGCTAAGTTCTCCAGCCAATCAGAGTTTAAAATGTCAAAAGAAAAAAAGTGCTTTGTGATAATTTATAATTATCTTTCTGTTAAGGCTGAAGAGATGATTTTGACAGGAGGCTTGAAATCTCTCCTTCCCCATCTGCTGAGAAGGCTGATTCGGTGCAACAGACTTGGTATTAGTAATACTTCTGGAATGGGGGAGGGTAAGTAAACCTAAGAGGTCTAAGTGCAGAAGTGGCTCCATTTTAGATTCATAGCCTTGTGTTTTCTTTTTTGTTTATGAAAGAATGTGGGACTATCAAAAGCACTGAAGTAAAACAGAAGAAAAATGTTACGTTGACTTAGTTCTTTAGTCACTTAGGTGTCTTTGAAATCACATTGTAAGCACCGGACGCTATATTCTTAAATCATAAAGCTACCTCGGAGAAAATGTATCATCCTACCTGTGTAAAGTACGTGGACTTTGTTTTCAAAGTTTGCAGTGCATTGCTCAGCTCCCACTTATGTCATTGAGAAACTGCAGATGCAGAAAATGGTTGAAAAATCTTTACCCAAATCTAGCTTTTCTTGCTTAAGTTATCGCATTTGTAGGACGACATACTGCGTTCATCACAGAGACCTTGCTTTACTTGGTGCATTGGATAGATTTTGGGGAAGAATTAGAGATATGTAGTTACAGAAGTGGTTTTCTGCTTCATTTGTTGCAGAAGTTGGAAATTACTGACTCAGCAAGACTGGGAATTATAAGAGGGAGGGAAAAAATAGTTTTATATTCAGATAACTGAATGCATTCTGGAAAAATTATTTCTGTCTTGCCTCTACATAGCTGGACTTTTACAGAAGCAGAGAAGTCTGTGTCATTGTTCTGATCAACTTTAAAATGTAGCTTAACTAAAAATACTGTGGCAAGCAGCTGATCAACAAAGCTGTGTGTGGTAGCATTACTGTAACATAAGAACGTTAAGGGTCATTTTATAGAAGCGCAGTGAGTCTTGAAATTATGGTTTTCTTTTCCATCAGTACATAAGTTGAAAAACACTAAGGGAAAACATGTTATAATGTTAATAATCTGTATATTTAGTAGTTTTAAATGTGTTAGTTTTAACATTTGAAAAAAGTATTGTTTGCATACAAAACAAGTTCAGACTTCTAGCTGTGAGCATACAGCTCCATTATGCAAAGACTATAAAACCTTGTGTAATTGGAATTCCTCGGAATCCTTAACATTGTCTTATGCTGATGGGTGAGATACCTCTGAAAAAAATTATTTCCTACTACCCTCATTTTTATTCACCAAAGAAATGAAAAACTCTTTCTAAACATCTCTGAGTTGGGACATGAGCGCATT
This sequence comes from Tetrax tetrax, assembly GCA_009806455.1. Lineage (NCBI taxonomy): Eukaryota > Metazoa > Chordata > Aves > Otidiformes > Otididae > Tetrax > Tetrax tetrax. The sequence goes on from WHYT01017048.1 coordinate 33,955, forward strand.
GAATTAATGCCTGGGTTGATCAGCGTGTCTAGCTTCACCAACATTGCTCATTAATATATTCCTGGGGACGGATACATAATGCAAGTATATATGTAAGCTGATATGGGAAGGGAAAAAATAGCTTTTCATCTGTAAAGAAAGTAAGGATAGTTACCAGGAAGAGCAATAAAATTGTCAAAGAGTTACAACAAAGCTTTCTGAGTTTATAGAATACCTGAAAGTTAACTACAGATTCTGTCGGCCGTGACTAGTATTTTAAATTCAGTGTTATCCAAGTTGAATGCACTGACTAAAACCATAATTTCAAGAATCCTTGAATATCACCACCAAATCAGAAAGTGCCTGTGGATTTCACATGGATGGCAGGGAATGAAGTTGAGGGGTAACTGAATGTAGTATTTTATTCAGTGGTAAATTTAGTATGTTTATTGAACAAAAATGTATTTCTGTATTTAGCAAGAAACTGTTTCTGTATTTAGTAACTTTTGCTAGTAATGAAATGAATTTTTGTGCTCAGTACTCTCAAGAGAGCACATTTGTGGGCACATCAGTATGCAAAAGAGAGTTTGTGGGCATATCAGTATGCAAATACATGCTTACCTCAGCCTTCGCTTTGCATTTTTCCATCAGGAATAGAATTTTATCTTCTGGTTTCTTTATTGGCTTTGGTCAAGAGCAGGATTTGGCTGATCTCTACAGCTTTTTAACGCAGATCATTGATTTAAAGTAAATGATTGCCTCTTGGATGACAGACTACCACAGTGCTTAAGAAAGTTAAGAGCTTCTATGCAGCTTCTTACTCACCTGTTTGATAGCAGACACAGTAGTAACTTTTCAAGTCAGTATCAATACAGGAGTTAGGGACTGTTAACTGGCAGTTTTATACACCACAGACTAGTTGTACTCCAAATTTCCTCTCTATATTTGAACAGCTGGTATTTACATGCAAGAACATAAAAATTACATTTGTATTAGCTACTACTGTTTAGAAAATAACTTTTTGCTAAATAAATGAATGTGAGCTTTCCTCATTGGTACTCATTGCAAAAACATTAATGTCTTTAGAAGATATTGCATGGTAGCAGTCAACAACCTTTTAAATCAAAGTTGATTCCAAGTGAAGAAAGTATAGTTCTGTTCATTTTAGATTTTTAAATTAGAAATAGTAGAAATTACTGAGATTCAGCGTTACAGGCAACAGTTTATTCCTGAGCTGTAATTATGTCTGTTAAATTGCAGGCCACAGCAAAATTCTGTAGCCAACAAGCTCTAAAGAATGGACTACATAATGTCAAGATACCAGCAGTTTACTGTTGGACTGGGCATGATTTATAGCTTCATATTAAATTTAAAAAAAAAAAAAAAGGTGAAAGCGTGGTATGCAATAGCCTTTCTTTGACTCTGTGTTAACATTTGCAAAGTGAAGCAATTTCCTATAAAATACTACTTTCCCAAGTTAGGTAATAAATTATGTGTATATATAAATTCAAAGAAGAGTTTATTAAAGTAATTGTGCTGTCTTCATATTCTAGTACTACTCATGTCCCATGTCTGCCAACTATTTTGGCTGTGAACAACTTCACATACAGAGTAAATCTTGCTATGCTTTTAAAAACATTATTTAAAGTTGTTTAATTTAATTATGGAGTTCTGAATAAAAAAATTCCTTCAAGTGTTTTTTTATAGACTAAATGAATCTATACAGAAAAGTTACTGTTTCACAAACAAAAAGCTGAATTAATAACCAGTCATTCCTACCTTCCACAATTTCAGGCTATAAACAGGCCAATGTCGTGATTTTGCACAAGTCCCTGGCTGATGACTTTGAGAAGTTTTGCCATGCGAATGACGGACCCCTGCCGCTGCTGTACAGAAGTAAACCGGGTGATTGGAAATGTCCCTCTCTGAGTAGTGATTCTGATATCAGGTAACTACAGACCAACTCTGCTTCTCAAAGTTCTGCAGTGAATGCTGGTGGTGATTATCATACAATCACAGAATCATAGAATGGTTTGGGTTGGAAGGGGCCTTTAAAGGTCATCTAGTCCAACCCCCCTGCAAGGAGCAGGGACATCTCCACCCAGATCATCAGGAGGATTTCGGGAACAGCCTGCTTACGCTGTTGCACATTTTGAACAAGTTTTCGTTTCTTGGTGTTCTACTTTTGAATTAAAACTATGCATAACAGCCTGATCATCTTGTTCTTGAGAAACATTTTATAATAATTGTCAGTATTACAAGTATTTCTCTAATGCAAAAGTCAAATTTAGTGTAATTTCTAAATATTTTGCAGTCTGAGCCAACAGAATTAAATAATAGGATTTTACCTATTACACAGGTATGGTGACTGTGTGATAGTGGTAGAGTCTCTGAAGTTTGAAAAGTATAATCCTGTGGTAAACACTAAAAGCAAGACTTAAAATAGCTCCCTAATTTTTGAAGCCCTGAGACAAGATACATATAAGGCACATTTACCTATAAAACCTAAAAAATACCAAACTGTAACATGTTCTGTTCAGTAGCTTGTTTTTGTGCAGAATAAGGTGTTCTGGGGTTTTTGCATACATTTGTTTCATTGTTACTCAGAAAGAAAAGAAATGAATAAAGTACGCAGTTTGATACTGGGATAATGCCAATTCAAACAATTCGCCTTGTTTTCAAAAAACATTATAAAGCTATGATAACTTCTTATTTCACTAGAACTGACTGCCTACAGTACAGAGTATATGAGCATGGAGCTTGTACTGGATCACTGAAAAGCCTAGAGGAGTATTCTGAACAACTTAAGGACATGGTGACTTTTTATTTAGGCTGCAGCTTCTCTTTTGAAAAAGCAGTCCAAAATGCTGGCATTCCCATCAGAAACGTTGAGCAAAAATGTAACGTTAGCATGTATAAGGTAAGTATATGCACATACACATAGCCTTTCTCCTAACTTTGCCTTTGAGTCCATATTCACCTTATGTGCATACACCTATTGCTCAAAATCAGAACTTTTTTTCCTACCTGCACAGTAACTTTAGGCATGTACTAGTGCTGAGTGCATAAAAATACAGGGTAAGATAAGCTGAGCATCAGCTCAGATCAGTGCTTTTGTCAACTTCCTGCAAGGCCAATTTGCTTTTTTATTCATTTATGGTGACAAAGTTTTTCCCTGTGTGCTGTGACGGCCATTTCATTTGGATTCTGTTTTGGTTTGCCTTCTCTGCTTCAATCAATGACCCATGCAGGATTCTGACCATGCCTTTATACACGTCCTGCTCTCCCTTCCACCTCCGCCTTGCAGTAGGAATATTCCTTTTATGAGCCATGACCGTAGCAGTTTCTTCTGCATGTGTAACAGCCTATTTTGGACTTTTCCTGTGACAGTAGAGCCTTTAAACTGCATATTTGCTATGAATCCAGACCTCTGGGACAACAGACATTCCTAAAAACTTCAGGTATCTACCATAGCACTGAAAATTATAACTATACTCAGAAAGTTTGTAGTGCAGATTTTAATGTCGGTAGAAGTCCTAAAACAATTCTGGCTCCAGTAGGTAAACCCTGTAATGTTAAGAACACTTAAGTACACATCTGCATGATTTTTTAATATATTTCGGATGCTGTTCTACTAGACAAAGTTTTTGGTGTTATCATTTCACATTCTTTTTGCTATACCTGTTGTCAAAATTAGGGCACAAATGCGCTCATATGTGAGTACTACCAAGACTGAAGAAGAAAAATACAGCTATGTATCTGCTTATAACATTTCAGAATTAGGAAGATTTCATAGTTTATAGCACATCAATACTGTGAAGAACTGTACAGTGTGTTTCTTTTGTGACAGGTATGATTCTTATTTATAAAGGTTGTTACTGAACATTTTCTGTGCAGCTCTGTCTGTCTACTTATCTTGTTTATGTCCAAATGCAACTTGGATATCAGACATTTTGTTCTAAAAAGCCAGACTGCTTTATTTCTGAATAGAAAAGGTGCTTCGGCCTCCCAGTCAGTGAGGATGATGAATTCCATTAAACCTTTCTAGAGACACAGGAGATTTTGTACGTGTGGAGCTGGCACGCTGCTTCCGCAGAAGCGGGGCTGCCAGCAGCGGGAGTTCCTGACCCTCGCTTCTGGGGTTACAGAGCGCTGCAGCTCCCCTGAATTCAAACACAGAGAGTAGCTTCAGACCAAGAAGATGTGTTGCTGTGTGATATTTTTTATTAGCTTTTCCCCTTTCTGACAACATTCAGAATATACTGAGCTCACAACGCCATATGTTGAAAATAATGTTGAAAATTGTAGTGGTCTTTATGAAGAAGCTCAAGGATGGAATGTTTCAATCCTGCACTGCTAGATCTTGCAAAAAATAATTATGGGATGCTAAGAATTTATTTTTTTTTTAGGGATTTAAGATGAATGTTAGTCTGCACCCTTTCTAAACTCAAGTAAGGCACAAAGTTTTAGACCTATTTCTTTTAATACTTCAGAATTATTGTTCAATTTTCTTGATAACACCTTGGATTCTTTTAACCTGCCAGACGGCTGTGCCTTGCTACAGCGTTTCTACTTTTTGCTGCAACTTGGTGGTCACAATGAGACCTGTTCCTGAAAGCAAGTTGGGAGCAGCTGTGCTGGCAACATCTGAGGTGAAAGAAGCTCACGGAGCACCGGTTCATGTGGGTGACCCGGGTCAGTGCTTTTCCATTTTCCCTCTGCGTGCACTTCACTGATTATAAAAATGAAGGGGGGAACCATGGGAAGTGGTAGGACTGAAATATCTGCACCAGTAAATGTATTATGTTTTAATCCTTTCTAATGGTCACAAACTTGAATTAAAAAAAAAAAAAAAGGAAAGAAAAAAGAAGGTTTTGAATGAGATGAGCATAGAGGTTTCTCAGATAAAAGACAGGTAATTTATAGTCCAATAAATTAAGTTTTATGGCAGGGGTGGTTTTGGTAAAGAAGTGTAATCACATTTTTCTAAAATGTATGCAGTTTCATATATATGTGAATACTTTCTTGCTGTCAGAGATTCCAGTGACAGGATAGCAGTGATTGACAGCATGGGAAGAAGTATGTGTGGATGCATTTTGTATCTTAGAGGATGATTGTGAAAGTCAATTCTGCATTATTTTTAAAAATACTGAAATGGGATACACTGAGCATAACACTTAACACAGAATAAATAGAAGTATGTCAAGAATGCTTTTTTTTTTAAAAAAATCCAGTTCAAACAAGTATAGGCCTATTCTTTGCAAGGGAAAACTGAAGGAAAAAAAGAAAAAAAAAAAAGTAAAACAAGAGGCTATTTGGAAGAAAACAAAACCAAACCACACACCTGTAAGATTTATGATAAATCAAAATTTAAAAAAAAATTCTCCTCTGCTGACAGAAATTTGTCAATCAATAGAGTCATGGGCTACACAGACAGAAGGCTCACACTGCAGAGCATGGAAGGAGACGTGATTGGTATCAGTACACTCCAGTAATGTATTTGGTCTGAGCACTTAAATCTGAGGAAAGAGTAATAAGTCATTACTTTAAGTAGAGCAACAAGATGATTGGACAAGTGAGGTTCTCCACTATTTATTTATATTTAACAGGACATATATATATATACAGATCATATAGATAAATTCCAGAGAACACAGTGGTATATTAAAGCATCTGAAAAGTTTAAAACCAAGGAAAGAGAGCAAGTGCTTAGAATGATCCAGAATATTACAAGTAGGTGTTAGAATAAAGCAAAAGATAATTTAGTGAAAACTGGGAAAGAGTGAGATGTAGTTCTCTAACCCAGAGAGGTAAATGAGCAGTTGCTTGTTTCTCTAGCTAAAGAACTTAGGAAGCTAAAGGAGTAGAAAACGTGTTCTAGAAAGAACCCATTTTGCATTGCAGTCATTTATTCTCATTTGCCAGTGTTATGAATATAATTCTTCTGTTGGTAGAGAAGATTTATAATGTCTTGGAAACTCAGCATACATGTCTAGCTTGTGTTTTGTAGCAGAAATAAAGTGAATACATTTTTATTGATGTCATCAAGTACAAAAAGGGAAAACAGCTTGAGGTCTGAGGACATGCCCTTGAAGGCAGACTAAATATGCCACTTCAGCGGGACTTGCCACTGGTGCAGTTCTAGCTTAGTGTCATTGAATGATGTTTGGAATCCACCCCTCTGGCTTTGCAGTATTGCCCCTTAACTGGAATCTCTCATTATTTTGGTTTTGATCAATTCCAGGTCTGCTGGGAATACAAGACCTTTCCAAACCAGATTATGGAGATCCAGTTCACCTTCACCCTGGTGATATTCCAGTGTTTTGGGCCTGTGGAGTAACAGGAGTAGAAGCAGTCATCAACTGCAGTATGTCCTATATTTGAAGACTACTTTAAAATTATCCTTCAATCTCTTATTCTCTCTTTCTTTCTTTTTCTTTTTTTTTTTTAATTCTTACTGAGAAAGAAGCTTAATATAGGTAGTATAATTCCAGCTGAGCATGAGCCAGCAGTGTGCCCAGGTGGCCAAGAAGGCCAACAGCATCCTGGCTTGTAGCAGGAACAGGCCAGCAGGAGAAGGGAAGTGATTGTGCCCCTGTACTCAGCCCTGGTGAGGCCGCGCCTCAAATACTGTGTTCAGTTTGGGGCCCCTTACTACAAGAAGGACATTGAGATGCTGGAGCACATCCAGAGAAGGGGAACAAAGCTGGTGAAGTGTCTGGAGAACAAGTCTTGAGGAGTGGCTGAGGGACCTGGGATTGTTTATTCTGGAGAAGAGGGGGCTGAGGGGAGACCTCCTCACTCTCTACATCTACTTGAAAGGAGGTTGTAGGGAAGTGGGTGTTGGTCTCTTCTCACAAGTAACTAGTGACAGGACAAGAGGAAATGGCTTCAAGTTGCATCAGGGGAAGTTTGGAGTAGATATTAGGAAAAATTTTCTTTACTGAAAGAGTGATCAGGCACTGGAACAGGCTGTCCAAGGAAGTGGTAGAGTCACCATCCCTGGAGGTGCTCAAAGAACATAGAATCATAGAATGGTTAGAGTTGGAAGGGACCTTCAAAGGTCATCTAGTCCAACCCCCCTGCAAGAAGCAGGGACATCCCTGACTAGATCAGGTTGCTCAGAGCCTCATCCAGCCTGGCCTTGAACGTTTCCAGGGATGGGGCTTCCACCACCTCTCTGGGCAACCTGTTCCAGTGCTCTACAACTCTCATTGTAAAAAATT
>WHYT01017048.1:41609-57472 GCA_009806455.1 Tetrax tetrax
CTGTCACCAACCACCTCCTTGCTCTCCATGTGCCTTAGCATGGTTTCCAGGAGAATCTGCTCCATGACCTTGCCAGGCACAGAGGTGAGGCTGACCAGCCTGTAGTTGCCCGGGTCTTCCTTGTTCCCCTTTTTAAAAATGGGGGTTATGTTCCCTCTCTTCCAGTCATCGGGGACCTCACCAGACCGCCACGATTTCTCAAATATGATGGCCAGTGGCTTGGTAACTTCATCTGCCAGTTCCCTCAGGACGCGCGGATGGATCTCATCAGGCCCCATGGACTTGTGCACCTTCAAGTTCCTTAGATGATCCCGAACCTGCTCTTTGATCACAGTGGGCGGTTCTTCATCCTCACAGTACCTGCCTGTGCCTTCCACAGCTTGAGTGGGGAGACAAGAGCCCTTATCAGTGAAGACTGAGGCAAAAAAGTCATTGAGTACCTCAGCCTTCTCCACATCCCGGGTAACCACGACACCCGTTTCCTTCTGGAGGGGGCCTACATTCTCCTCAGATTTTCTTTTGTCCCCTACATACCTGTAAAAGCTTTTCTTGTTACTTTTTATATCCCTGGCCAGATTCGATTCCATCAGGGCTTTAGCCTTCCTCACCCGATCCCTGGCCACTCGCACAGCCACTCGGTAGTCCTCCCAGGCTACCTGTCCACCCTCTATATGCTTCCTTCTTTACTTTCAGTGGGTCCTGGAGCTCCTTGCTCATCCACGCTGGCCTCCTGGCCTTTTTGCCCAACTTCTTGTTCATCAGGATGCACCTCTGCTGAGCTCGGAGGAGGTGCTCCTTAAATATGGACCAACTTTCCTGGGCCCCTCTACCCTCCAGGGCCGCCTCCCATGGCACTTTGCCCATGAGGTTCCTGAAGAGACTGAAGTCCGCCTTCCTGAAAATCTAGGGCAGAGAGCTTGCTGTGCAGTTTCCTCGCCGCCCCATGGATCTTGAACTCCACCACGTCATGGTCACTGCAGCCAAGGCTGTCCATCAGTTTCACGTCCCCCACCAACCCCTCCCTGTTGGTGAGTACAAGGTCCAGCATGGCACCCCTCCTTGTCGGCTCCTCTAGCGCCTGCAGGAGGAAGTTGTCGTCCACGCATTCCAGGAACCTCCTGGACTGCCTGTGCCCTGCCGTGTTGTCTCTCCAACAGATGTCGGGGTGGTTGAAGTCCCCCATGAGGACCAGGGCTTGTGACCGCTGTGAGGCTGCTCCTGTCTGGCTATAGAGAGCCTCATCTGCTCTGTCTTCCTGGCCAGGCGGCCTGTAACAGACCCCCACCGTAACATCCCCCATCCATCCCTGTCCTCTAATCTTGACCCATAAGCTCTCTGTCAGCTCCTCCCCGATTCCCAGGCGGAGCTCCACGCACTCCAGCCGGTTGCTGACATAGAGAGCGACACCCCCTCCTCGTCTTCCCTGCCTGTCTTTTCTAAAAAGCCTGTTGACGCTGCAGTTGTAAGAGTCGTCCCACCACGTCTCCGTGATGCCAACAAGGTCGTAGCCCTGCTCGTGTGCACATGTAGATGTGGCACTTCAGGACATGGTTTAGTAGGCATGATGGTGTTGGGTTGACGGTTGTACTTGCTGATCTTAGAAGTCTTTTCCAACCTTAATGATTCTATTCTATTCTAATTGGGAGAACCTTGGGAGGTCATCTGCTTCATCCTTCTCTCCTTACAGGATCTGCTACATCCTTGTGGTTCCTTACAGCTTTTATCTTAACTGCTCTCTACACCTGCTGTAAGTGTGTTCAGCACTAGGACCAGAGACTTCTTTTTCTTTCTTACATAAAAACCCTTTTCTCCAGTGTGCTAATGGCTGCAATAACTTAAAATATCACCTGTTTTTTATTGTATAAGTGTCATCAGGCAGGGACTCTGTGTTGTTAAATCAAATTAAATAGCTTGTTGCAATTTTATCATTCTAATATTTCAATATATTGCAATATCAACGTGTTTCATTGAGGTTTTTTTCACCCATTTTAGGGGCTCCATTAGCTTTTACACATTCTCCTGGCTGTATGTTCATTACCGACCTAAAGAATGACAATGTCACAGTCAGATCCTCAAGAGAAGTCCCACAAGTCCACTGCATTTCTCAAGATCCTCTGCATTATAGTATTGTGTCAGCAGAAGCAGCCGAAAAGATAAAGACCCTAGAGACATTAATTGGAATAGATCCAGGTAAAAACAAAACCTGTCTTCCTTTAGTGGATTTGTTGTGAGGTAGGTACGACCTATCCTGCTTTTTCACATATTCATGAAGTTCAAGAACACAGTAAGAATCTAAAAGCAATTTTAAAATTTTAAAAATTCTTTGTGGAATATAGTAAGTTAATGTAATTAGGTTTTACATTTTCTGTTGCTGTACTTAATGTCAGAGTCTGGTCAAAACTGTTCAACCTTCTGTGTAATGGAATATCTGATCTTGATGACTGTATACTCTCAAAGTACACAGAAGTTACAGCAGATTGGAGAGTTCACAGGGAATAAGAACTGTTACTGAATGAAACCGAAATTGCTATCTGGTACAGGGCACCTCAACATGCTGCTAACAGCTACACAGATATTCACTGCTGAGTAAACAGCATGTTTCTTTACACATATTCATGGCTACTGGGCTCCTACCAGAAAATTCTGGTAGTTGCTTGTGCTTTTCAAACACCCCTCCCCGATGGGTGGAATGACATCGAGCTCTGCTGGCACTTTCATCACTGAGGTGTTGTGTGATGGACCAGAGTGACCTAATCCCCACAGAAGGCTAAGAGGCAGGGCTGCATGTATGCACAAGGAAGATGAGAGGGAAGTAAAGGCAAACTGAATAGCACAAGCATTCCTAAAATACCCACTGAATTAGTCCCCTCTGTCTGCTGTAAATTCTGATCTCAGTTTCCCATAAATTTTCTAAAACCCTCTGTAGGCAGTTGTGGAAAACAGCTTACGCCCAGCTCTCCCAAGCTCTGGGTTTGGACTGCGTGCATATGTTTGGGTCTGTTTATTTTTACTCACAAGGCCTCTCCTTTTCCCACTCCCTGGAGTTCAGCTTGGCACAGTGCCAGGCTCTGCAGAAATACAGGCCCTAGCTTAAGAGTTAGCTCATTCTATTGCTAAAGGAGGCTACAGTACTTTATCTCAGTTAATATACCTCACTTCTCAGGCACTAATGCTCCCCACTTCTGTAACATAAGTTTTGTTCAGAACTTTTTCTGTGTCCACTAGCTATGTATTGCCTGTATGCCTCCTGTGTAGGAGGAACAGAGGGAGAAATGGCAAATGGGAAACTGAGGACAAAAAGAGGAAAGCACAGGGGGGAAAGGTGAAAAAGATGAAGATGTGAGGAGGCTGGAAAACAATAGTGAGAACTTGGCTCTCGCTATCAGCCCGTGAATATTGGCATATCATGCTGCTATTCGTAGTTTTCAGGAGCGCTAGCAAATCGAAAGGACTGTGCTGTGAACTTGTGTTTCCGAGTGCCAGGGAAGGGAGAGGGGATAGGAAGCGTTTGAACAATGAAGGACGTACACAGATGACAGAGTGTTCCCTCTTTAGGGACTGACCCATGAGAAGAGACATCTGTAAATATTCACCTATTTCTGAAGGTCAGATAACATGATTCTGTACTACATTAAGTGTTACAAGATCTTTTAGCAGTCACCTGGATAACACTGCATTGATTGAGTTTATGAAGTCCCCTGGTAATTTACAATGTCTCTGAAACCTCACTTCTGTGACTAATCATTTCATTAAGTGAAATTTATTTGACTATTAACTCTTCCCTAAGGGGACAGAGTTAAAGAGAGACAAAGGACCAGCTTGCTCATCTGAAGTCTGCATCAAAACTTCTCTAAGATCTGGAATGCTTGAGTTGCCATCCAGCTTTGGTAGCTAGACATGGTCTAGCATGACTGTCACCACAGACCAGAGGAAAGCAGAGGGCCAGAGGAAACAATATGCAATGAGTTCTCACCAAAAGAAAAAGCTATTTACACTAATACCTAGAAATGCTAGGTGTAGTAGTTTTCAAAATGCAGTTAACTGAAATTCTTAACCTGGAAGCACAGCCCATTATCTTCATTACTCATATCCTACACCTTCCTAGGTTTCCTGAGGAAATTACCCCGATTCCTGCCTTGACCAGAGTTTTTTGTTTCTCTTTTTTTTTTTTTTTTAATGACATAAAATGGGTTAAAAGTTTACAGGTTCACCCACACAGAAACTTCAAAAGGGGAAAAATGTATTGAAGTGTACCGCTCTCTTTAAAAACACTTCTATAGGAGACCGGGGTATAATTCATCTACTCCGCCAGGACGAGCTGCTGAAAGCCTGCCTGTCCATCTCCCATGCTCGGTCAGTGCTGATAACAACTGGATTTCCTACCCACTTCGCTTACGAGCCACCGGAAGAGAATGACGGGCCCCCGGGAGCCCTCGCTATTGCAGCTATATTGCAGGCCTTGGAGAAAGAGGTTGCCATAGTAACCGATCAGAGAGCCATGAATCTGAATAAAAATATTATTGAAGAGGCTGTTCAACTAGGTAAGACACACATTTGTTCAGTTTTTATTTTGCCAGTTGGAGCCAAGGTTTGCCTCAGTTAATCTCGCTGTCGCTGAGTACAGGATTTTTTTTTTCCAGAGACTGGAGCAGAGGTCATCCTCTAAGCTCCAATCAGCATTGCTAAGATGACATTTTCTTAAACCCGGCTGACATCAAGTTAATGCGTACATAGCTGGGTAACGATTCTGGATTAGCTGTTTGTGATGAATTCTGGATGTCTGTTCTTAATCTTGCAGACCTGTTTTCTATCTCAGGGTCCCATTTACTAGCACTAACATCCAAATGAGTTTAATTTACGAGTTTAAGTTACTCAAACACACATTAAAAAAAAAGGTACATAGTGTTTGAATTGTATTTTGTTTTCCTGTAGGAATCTTGAAGAGATCTGTCCCTCTGTTGAGTTATCAAAGGGAAAGTGCCGATTCAGCTTTAATGTTTTTGTGTGAGAATGGGAATCCCGGAAGACCTAGGTAAGCGTATTCAGTTCTTGAGAATGGGTCACACCTCTGCCGTGTAAAGTTATAATAAAAATAATGGCCATGATCTAAGAAGGTATCATGGTTACAAGTAAATCCTTAAGACTTGGAATGAACAGAACAAGCTTTGAAGCCAAACATTGGTGTTGGAGCACATGTAGAGTACAGAATTTTGTGTTATTCTGCAACTATGCATTTCTGGAGTACAAAAAAGAAACAACACTTCATATATCAATAGCTCTTTTCCTTTGAAAGATATCTAAAAGCTTTTCAACTGTTATTCCATAGATATATACACACACAATATATTATTTACCAATATTTAAATCAGTGAGAAAATCAGAAAGGAGAAGTATTACATCAGAGTAGGTGAAAGAGCTAGGAAAATAATTGTGGGGTTTGTTCACTTTGCAGAGCTTTGGCTCAAGTCTGACAACTGGGGAATCTGATCTGATTTAATAAAATGTCGTGTGTTTGTAACAGTGTGAAAGTAATCATCCTATTGTCTTTAGGCAGCCAAAGCCAGAATTATAGATGTATGCATGCACTTCTCAATATTGATTTGAACTGTTTGCGTATGAATTGTTGAGCATACAATTCAGATTTATACAAAGTGTGTGATTAGGGTTAATGCACTGGAGGATTTGCTAAGTAGCTGTACACACATTTCATTACTTAGCAGACAACTTGTATTTCCTTTAAGTAGGCATGCATTGCTCATTTTTATTGATTGTCCCTTGTAAAGCATTTTAATGTAGTTGCCTTCTGTTTATTCTCTTTAATAAAACCATTTTTCACCCTGGTATTTGCTTCATCCACTTCTCAATTACCATTTCTTTCCACAGGTTAATATATACTATAATTGTATGCTGTAATAGCATGCATGATACTGTCTTCAATTTTTATGTATTGTTTAAAAAATGTGGTTTATACCTATGCATAATATGATTACAGCCAGCTTCTCTTTCAATTGATTCCACAGTCCCAAAAAGCTAAAATAAGTGTTCTTTAAAGTAGATAGCTAACCTGCTTAAGGTCTCTGGAGTCACCGTAGATACCCACCCACAAAAACATTAAGTCATTCAGCAGAATTAGTAAACTTTTGACAGTAAAATTGGAGAAACAGAAGCAAAATAATTTAATTCTAACATACAGTGGCAGAACTGGGTACTAAAATGCTGCTTAAAATGTAGGACATCTGCAGTACCTCTGTCTACTTTCATAACTAGCAAAATAGCCATGGACTTAAAGAAAAATTCCCCAAATCTAGACCCAAACAAAAAAGCCTCCCTAACTAGAAACAAATGAACATTTGCCAAGCAATGTACTTTAAGCAGAGACTATATTTATACAAACAAGGGCTTAGATGACCATTAATTTGCTACTTTTTTGTTTTCTTTGAAAACACTTACAAAGACTCATGGCCTATGTATTTTAACATGAAACAGAGCAAGACCAGATGGCCGACCAAAAAGACTGCTGGTTAGGAGGATTTCGGGAACTTCTGCATTTCTTGGTGGCAAATACAGTTTCAGGGAGTTGCACTAAAGCTATAAAGAAACTAGACTAACCTTTGAAAATAACCCGTAAAGAACTACATTCAGAAATAACAAAACAGTATCCAAGTTTTACCTTGAATCCCAAATGGTCAAAAAGTAGAAGCAAGCTCAACAGGAGAAGCAGCCAACAGAAGAGTTTGTTGCGTGAGAATCACAGCTTTGACTCCTCTCCTCTGTTTTTTCACTCGGTCTCTAACCAGATTTGATCACCTGATAGCAATAGAGCGTGCTGGGATGGCTGCTGATGGCAATTATTACAATGCCAGGAAAATTAACATTAAACATCTAGTGGATCCCATAGACGAACTATTTTTAGCCGCACAAACCATTCCAGGAGTCACAACAACAGGTATGTGTGAGTTTGCGTTATGTTCTCAGAAGCAAGAGAAGCACAAAACAGGAACTCTTACTGGAAGTGAAGGGGAACAGGAGGCAGGTGGTGAATAACTGCTTGTGGGCTAAAGCTGTTTGTCCTGGTTGAACTCAGAAACTGTCGCTGGAGAAAAATTAGAGGTTTCTATTGAAGGGTTCTCACAACCAAAAAGAATGGAAGAGTTGATTTCAAAGTTATTTAAGGACAGAAAAATAAGCCCAGATGTGTGTATTATCTATACATCAGTGTGCATACGTACGCTTCTCTAAGTGTGGTTTTTCACACTGACTTTATTCTGTATTTTGTATGTGCAAGGCAGGATAGAAAGCAAATGACTACTGAATGGAAACAATTAATTTTAAAATATTACTGTTATTTTTATGATTGTTACACCTGTGTTAAAACAGCAGTCTGGATAGAATCATAGTTTATATTGCCTTTTAGTGGTACACTCTCTTGAGCAGTCATTGCATATTTACATCTATTATAGTAGTGCCTTCTCTAAAAAAATGTATGTATACAATAATGATCTTTAAAGGAGTACATTGTCCTTCCTGCCAAAACTACATTAGCATTGACTAATACATCTAATAAGAATGCTTTTGTCAACATGGTGCTCCTGTCTTTTGTCAATAGTCCTTTTTTCCTGAAAACTGACTTTTGTCTGGTTTTGAAAGAATACGCTGTAGATCAAGCTTTCCCAGACCTATATAAAGTGTTGTACAGCGTCCTTGTAGAACCAAATACCTAGTGCTACACTGTGTGGCCCAAAATGGAGTTAGGAGACACATAATATATATAAATATCAGAAACAAAATTAGAAATAAGTGTCCATGCCAGGCTGATTTCAGTCACATCAGAACATGTCTGCTGATCTGGCTTTTTTCTTGTAGTGCTGTGGGCTCACTCCTCAGTATTACCAGAACACCGGAACTGTGACTTCTCAGTAGTGATGTTTTTCAAATGTTTTCACAGAATTTAGAGAGCTCCTGCAGACCTCACTGTATTGGAATAATTTAAAAGCTGTGTAGCTGAATAGTTGACTGGTATTTTTTGTATTCCCTTAAAACTTGTAATACATTTTACTTAGATTTAAATCAAATTTATGTCCTGTTCCTAAGGAGTAACTTTCAGCATTGAAAAAGAAGCACTCTAGGTGGCACTCTGTTGGCAGTCTCAGCAGAGAAGCTGAAGATTGACTGAATAAGGATAGAAAAAGCTCTCTTTCATAAAGATGTTTAGCAAAATGCCTCAGAGCTTTATCTGGTGCAGTTAATTTCAATTATTTTGTCCCTAATTTTAGACTGTTGATACAAGGACTTGGTTTCTCCAGCTACTTATGTAACATCACATCCTGATTTCTTTAAAAAAATACCCTAATCTCTTAAAATATCTCCCAGAACAGCTCCAAGTATATTATTGATTTGGCAGAGTTTGGAATGTTCTGCACAGTGGGAATTTGAATCTGTTCAGCAGAATTTAGTTTGTTTTAAACATTCTCTGAATATTCAAATATACTATGAAATGTCATTAATTAAAAATACTACAAGACTGGAATAAGAAGCAGTTACTCAGATTCGCTGTGTCCCATTGCTGTGAATTTTCTCTGAAGAGATATCTGCATAGAAAATTATTTAACAAGTCATAGGCTTCAAAAGCCAATGAAGATACTTGTTCAGATCTCCTTTGGAATTTGAGTGCACAGATATTCTGTGCTGGAGAACTAACTGAGTATCTATAGAAAAACAATGTAATTTTTTCTTATGCTGTCTGTTACCTAGCTAACATTTCTTACTTTGCTTATTGGACTATCTTTTTGTGTCAATTTTTAAATTTGATTACGATTTCTTGGTATGGCTGCTGGCTTTTTCAATGTATTTCTGCAAAGCCTAGCTTAACAAGGCACAAATCTGGCTGTGGCCTTTGCATCTTGTCTCTCGTTACTGATGATAATGTATTGCTGCTGATTATGATAAATTTTTCTGGTGGGGCTTTGACTTTCTTCATGGTCAGTAGGAATTTGGAGGCATAGGTCTAGTTCCAAAATACAATGCAAATATTGTACAGCACCGTTAGGGTAGAATACTTGGATAACTTTATAGACTTGAAAAGGATACTAAAAAGATCAAGTTTTTGGGCTTACAGAAGTCTTTATATAGTGTGCTCAGTGGCAAGAAGTACAGTGTTAGTAGGTGGAGAGGGGAAATATTAGAACATTTGTTACAGGCTAATTAATTGCTATCAAGTTTTGTATTTAAAACAAGATCTGTGTTTAAAAAAAAAAAATCTGATCTAGGAGTCTGACCACAGACAAATCATGAGCAATGCCTACAACTGTATGGGTACTGATGTCATAAAAAGTTGTGGAGTAAGCAGCAGCCTTCAGGAGTATACAAAATAAGATGTGAAAGACCGAGGTTGAAAGGACTTAATTTCCACAAAAGATTGAAAATGAAAGAGATGTTACCAAAACCACATGCTATTTTTTTTCAGCTGTCATACAACTGACATAGCTATGTGCTATTTATATAGGAGCTACTGAAAAGCTTTCCAAAGTACTGCATGAAAAAATGTGGTCACACTTGTTTCTTTTTCATACAAATGATTTTTAGCACAGAAGACTGACGTTTCCTGCATTTTTCATGAATGTAGTTTCAGAAACCAATGTAGTCAGTGAAAACTTGCATGGAAGATCCAACAGAACTATTTTTCCTCTGCCTGGAAAGCACGCAGGCCTGCAGGAGAAGAGGATTCATCTTGTCTATTTTCAGACATCTATATTTGAGATGTCTGCCTTGGGGTGAGACGAACGGGATGTTTGACGGGTTTGTTTCTCTCTGCTGACTTTAGAAGAAGTCTGGCTGACTAGCTTATGGGAGATGGCTGCATTTTGTCAGGTGAATCTCACTCTGGAAGTCTGCAGTAAAATGTAGGCCTCTGCCGACGTGTAGAGGAAGAAAACAGATGGTACAGGGAAATTTTCAGTGTGGTGTTCTTTTCCTTCCAGTCTATGCTATCCATCCATCCACAGCAGCAAATCTACTCCCTGCATAACCATCCTGGTGACAGGGCTTCCACAAAGACAAGAAAAAGCAAAGCAAGGCTGATACAAAAAAAACCCCTGAGCAACAGATCAGTATCTTTCAGTTACAGCAACTGTTGATGATCTTCAAGGGACAAGAATTCATTTTAGCCTTTTTAAAGAATATTAAGAGCAAAATTTTGGATTTTGAATATAAGAAAAATTTTGAAATTGTGTGGGTTCCTACAAAAGAGTAGTAACTACCATATTTATATATGATGATAGAGGCACTGTGATATTGTCATGACCTATTTGAAAAGTACTACCAACAAACAGATTTTAGAAAGCACTATTAAATCCCAGCATCAACATAAATGTGAATAGATTATTAAAGCATATAAAAAAAAGATTAGCTGTTTCATCCAAATCCTTTTATGTAAGTTATGTGTCACTCAGTTGCACGCCCCTTAACTATTTAGAATTAAGGAATTAAATAAAAAATTGCTGCTGAGAAAAAACTTTCAATTTCACTTAAAGAAGAAATTTGCTACACATTTATGTGACATATTTATGCAGCTACTAAAAGTGTTACATTTATCAATTTTCAGGGCTGGAGGTGTAAATTATAAATACTGTGATTTCTCTCCTGTAACACATGCTACGCATTAGATCACAGTCACATTTCAAATTCAAATACGATACACTGCAGTGAGGACTTGTTGCTCTTTACTGTACTGTTTTACAGACATTAACTAGGATTTTTCTGTAAAATCATCAGACTTGAGACGGTGCCATTTAGACCAACAAGTGAAAGAGAAATGTTATTTTCCATTAAAAAAGATTCATTTTTTGTGTTTTTGGTTTTTTTTTAATGCATTGGTAAGAGACTAAAGGTGCTATCCAGCTTTCATGTAAGCTGCTGGTTTATGTGTTAGCCTCATCTCCAGATCTCTGAATGACATCTAACAATTGTATGTCCCAAACATAGGGTTGCCCAGAATTTTCCTGAAATTGGTTTTATTGAAATCACTGAGACAAATACGTAGTATTTCTACTTGACCAACAAAAAATCAAGACCCCATACCATGGACATATGAATGCTTAAAAAACAAAACAAAACCAAAAAAAGACTGGCTATTTTTTTTTTTCATAAATTACTAGGAAAAATAAAAACAGCAATAGTAGACAGGGTTTGGCGCTTTGTACGCTGTGGCACAGTGATAGTGATCTGTGTAAAACAGATTGCCAGTGCAGTAAGTCCTACTTCTGCTAAAGTCCTTATGTGTATTTTTTCTCTTTCTGCAATAATTCCTAATTTTAATCTCTCTTTAATGAACACTTGTGACAAACCAAAGTTTTCTATGCTTGCTTTATTGCAGAATCATAGGCTAATTTCTCAGGTTTATTTGGATTTGTTTTCTATATTCTTTCTCTATTTGTGCTAATGTATTTACGATGATGCATTATAATTCATTATATCGAACACTCATTTAAGGCCTTCCTTAAGTAGCAAAATTTACTATCTTAATTCTGTCTGCAGTTCATGAGCACTTGATAATTTTGATTTCTTTTGCCTGCACCAGTACAGCATATATACATTTACAGGTTAGCATGTGATAGGTGGTGCTTTCAGCTGTTTCAACCACAGTCTTCTGATTTTAGACACTTTTGATGAAAAAGGGTAAGTCTTGTCGTATGGAGCTATGAACTGTCACAGCGACTCTGGGAAAGGCACTGGGTGCCTTCTAAATGGATTGTTAGTTATACACTGGGTTCATACTCATTTGGTCTTTTTCTCTTTTCATAAAGGTGTTGGAGATGGAGGAAATGAATTAGGAATGGGCAAAGTAAAAGATGCTGTAAAGAAGCACATAAAAAATGGAGATGTTATAGCTTGTGATGTTGAAGCTGATTTTACTATTGTAGCTGGTAAGGGAATTTTTTGGGGGGTGGGAGAGCTGTTGATGTTTGAGAACAGAATTGACCAGAAAACATCTGTCTTTCCAACTAATTTGTATTGGCCCTTTCTTTGTATGAGCAAGTCATCATTAGAAAACAAACCTGTATCTATATTGTGTCAATTTTCTGAATAGTTAAGCAACTACAGTTCCAGCAGGAGTGACTGAAAATTGTGGATGTTCTGTAAAGAAAGTGCATTTAATTGGAAATAGTTGGGCAAATTCTGAATATTCATTAAAAATCACACCTTAAATAAAACAACAGGGAAGACTGCAGAATTGATTTGTGGGGGAATTAAGATGTCTATGCACATATGAATTTGCAGTATAATTGATGAGCTTCTGTGGGTGTGGCCCTGTCAGGGTCGTCAGTCATATTGCTCTTACATGAAGAGAGGATGAGTCCTTTCAATGGCCACTCGAGGACAGATGTACAATCTTAATGTACAACAAAAGTTGAATGCTATAGTTAAAAAGATCTTCTACCCTAACATCTTAATCAGCATTAAATGAAATTCACAGTGAAGGAGATATGCTCAGCAAGGACCAATTTTGAACTGAACGGTCCATATTGTACCTAGGTTCAGGTTTCTAGGTTTCTGACCTAGGTATCTAACACACTTGACACTGAACCAGCAGTTTTGGGGTAGAAATGAGAGAGTGGTGATAATTAAATCTACTTCTACTGGCTATATGTATATAGTATCTATGGTGGCTATTTTGGCAATTCTGATGATTTTTACTTTGAAAGCAACTGTCACACCCAGACCCTGCAAAGGGAAGTGAGGTGGAGGTTTGGACATGTTTAGGTGTGGAAAACTGCATGCACTAATCAGACTTCCACACTTTTGGGAAATTTTGCTGTTCTGCATCTCTGGATAATGTACTGGCAGCAGAGATAACTTCTCACAGCAAGTTTCAAATCTAATGATTTCCAATACAGTCTTGACAAAGAAGCTGTCAAACAAGACTGCGTGGACTAATTTCGTAACAGCACACAGAAAAATTGTGGATATTAACTAAGTCAGAATGTCTTTTTGTATACAATACTTACACCAAGGACACATCATCAAGACACAGACAATTAGTTTTACCATGGCTTCCTATCATATAAAATAGCTGAACTCTTTAATCAATCATTTGTTGCCAAAAAGGGATTCTCTGCAATGGTACAGCATTCATTATAAATGGATTTCACACCAGTGAAAATTTGCCTGGTTTAGGATACTTTATCAAAATATTCTACCTCTCTGTGGTTAAAAGTAGAAGACAGTGGGCTGTAATACAGCTCCTCACAGTTCATGGACTTGTGCTATAGACCATGTCCATTTGAGTTTTTGCATAGTTGGAAACACAGACCACAAACTAAGCTAGATGTAAACTTTCAGACATTCAATCTGAAATACAGCTGAAAACATTTTCCTATGTTAAGCAATTATTTGTTTCTCAAATAAATGTTCCAAATTTGTGTCAATGTTTAATTCATATCCACGTTCCATTTCACCATCTCTGTGTGACACTCAGTTGTACGTGTCTGGTGACTTATATAGGTTGGGTATCTTTGCAATAACAATTTTTTTTTTTTTTTTTTTTTTTTTTTTTTTTTTTTTTTTTTTTTTTTTTTTTTTTTTTTTTTTTTGTGTTCTAACCCATGAAAACTCTTAGTTAAAAAAAAAGCCTCGTGGTACTTACTGATACTTAATAAGAAGTGTTGCTCATAAATGATTATACAGAATTCATTGACTTGACAAGAGCAGGGATATTTCCATACCTCAGATGTTACATAGTACTACTGCACTAAGAAAATATTTACCAGTGAAAAATCCTACTGACACAGTCAGATGATGCACTATAGCTACTTAATTTTGAGAGGGTGATGGCACCTTCATATATCTGACTAAATGTCTTGCCCCAAGGAACAGTGAAAGAAGGAGAAAAAAAAAAAATAAAAATCTGTGATCAAAGAAAGCAAACTTTGGTACCTATGAACATTCATATACATACTCAATTATACGAATCTGCGCATATTGAGAGTCAGATTCTGTCAGTCCTCACACTGAGCAGAACTTGAGTCATCCCTTTGATGGCAGTAGCAGCATGTAGAGCATGAAGTGCTATTTGTGGTGGCCATGTGTGACAGATTCCAGATTAGAGATAGATACAGGTGATATTATTGCCTGCCATTAAAAATTCAGCATCTAGCACCACAAAGATCTGTGATGCTGAGGGCATATTTTTGTTTTTAGCAAGGAAATAGGTACTGCATTAGAGCCGTCACTATGGTAACTCCTCCAGAATGGACTCACTGAAACACATTTCACCTGTGGCTAGTGGTGACAAATCAAATCAGAAAGCCGGAAGATGGATCCTACTCCCACACCAGTGTAATAGAGGATTGACTTCATTTAGCTAACCGAGTTATCCAAGTCTAAGATTAGCATGTGTGAGAAAAGGATCTTGTTTCTTATTCTTCAGGATGAGAAGTTTAAATATTACATATGCATGGTAACCAAGTTTTTGACACCAGTCTTCACCAAGAAGTAACAACAATTCACTGATGTGCTGAGTTTCCAGGCTACAGCCAGAGCAAAGTAATCCATTTCACACAGCCCTCTGCCAGCTACCCTCATGTGTACAGCACCCTTCCGTCTCACTGTGCAGAAATTCAGATAGCTTCAATTTAAAAACAAAAATAAGAGGAGAAAATGAGTACCTATAACTAGAAACATATATCTACATATTACTGGAAAATGTATCTCTCCCTGAATGCATTTTAAATGATACAAGAGTTCACATAGTTCTTATTAGGGACTGTATTTCTTTGGGCACACTCTGTCTCGAGCTCTGAGGCAGCAAGTATGTGTACTGTATATTACTGTGGTTGTTGTGGCATGTATTATATTTATTTTTATTATAGAACAGATTAAACGGTGATGCAAAAACCATGAAACAGGGTCAGGCAACAATAAGATCCACAAAAGTCTTTCAAACTACTCCCCCTCTCTAAAAAGGCAACAAAAGTATTTGTATACCTAGCACTGTGGATTTCAGATCTTTCGGAGTGTCTTTTTCTATTGATTACTTTGAAAAGAATCTTTACATTTGCCAGTGAATAACAGAAGTACTGAAAACATCCCAGCCCTCCTAGATAAACAGCATGTGCAAGGAGATTGTGTTTGTAGATGTATTTTCCTAATCTGCCAGCTACATATGCCAAATCGCTGAGGCTGTCACAGTCATTTACATAGGGGAGTTGCTTAAAAAAAAAAAAAAATCTCTACTGAGAAAAACAATATACACTGAATATAGAAATAGCTACAATTTGGCCTAACAAGAGCTGTCTTCGAATCTGGTCCTTCCCACTATAACTACATTTTTATGTCCCATTGATGTAACTGGTCAACTTCCAGATCTCATCCCCGGACCTACTCATTCCAGTAAAGAATCCCAGTAGGACAATGCAAGAGAAGTCTTTAGACAATATGTTTGAGTTAGCTGCTCATGGGTGCAAGGAATTGTCACACTTAAATGTGTTCAGAGTTTGCTGTTTCATTGGCCCCTGCTGTTGGGGTGAAGAGTATTTAGCACTGCATTTGAATTCAGCAGGAGTTGTAGGTGTTCAGCACCTGTAGAAATTAATCCACTTCAGCAGTAATTTAGGTCCCTTCTGTTTGTTTGGTGCTGAACAATAGTATGAAATTGTTAAACACCACTGAGACTAAGGCATTTGATACAGGAGCATGTGCCTCACCCGCTAATGAAAATGGAGGGTTAGAGCCCCACAAGCCCTCTGGTAATTTCATGCTGGCAGTGTACAATGCAAAACACACAGGGACCTAAACGCTCTGTAAATGAAGAGCCTGAGTTTTTTGGTTTTTTTTTTTTTTTTTTTTTTTTTTTTTTTTTTTTTTTT